>UFQX01000183.1:2108762-2418974 GCA_900497675.1 Arapaima gigas | reverse complement strand
TTTTTCAAAGTTTTTTTTTTTTTTTTTTTTTTTTTTTTTTTTTTTTTTTTTTGAATGTCATGATTTGTAATCGTTGTTTCTACCATGAACTCCTATGGTAACTCGTTTTTTTGTAAAGCAACGAGGATACCAAATCTACATTTTGAAAGAGTAACAAGATGCATTTGCCTGCCATTGCTAACTGTTCTTTTAAGGAAAAATGAAAATTTTTTCCAAGTCCTCTTGAGAATTTCAATCTTTCAGAAGTATATTCTCGAGAACAATATTACCATTGGCGCAAATGAAAGCTTCAGATATTGGTTATGCAGTATTTCACTGTTTTTTAAATACTTATTCATTAACTGTAAGTGACCATTGTAGTCCAGTGAATAAAATTATTTGTTTTCTGTTTCTTGGAAAATAAAGTCTTGACTTAACTAGGAACTTGTACTTGAAAGTTGAGAAATGATACTGGAGTAAGCAGGGAGATCCTTTTTTTGGCACTCATATTTTGTATTTCAATCAGAAAGCCTAATTTCATTCCTCATCATTTGCTTTAAATAGAGTTAATCAGCATGTTGCACATTTCAATTTATTGTTGAAAATATCATTTGACTGATTTCATTATTACTTGGAGTAATTTAACAGAATTACTGTAGAAATAGCATTTTATAACCCAGTCATTGCATGATTCTGCATACAGTGCAAAGGCTTACAGGAATAATGCAGCATAATGACCACATGGCAAGTGCTTGTGCAGTTACTAGTCATGAGTGCTGTGCGAACAAATACTCAGAGGTTTTTTTTCCTCACTTCAGCTTTATTTGCTGTGGTTGGCCCCGCATTCAGTCGAGGCTGTGCGACGTGTGTTTCTCCCAGATGAGTTCAAGGTGCTTGGCTTCCTGATTGGCGGGAGACTGCAGACTCAGCAGATGACTTAACTTTTTGGTTCTTTGATATGTGCTTCTTCTCATACTCCCTACTTAGCCTGGTAAGTAACTTTGGGGTGTGGAGCGTTTGTTTTATTTCTACTCAGAAGACCCTGCTTTACTGTTCTTTTTCCACAGATGTGTGTGTATGTGTTTGGGTGTTATATTTCAGTTGGAACTTACTGCAAACTTGGATGAATGTGCTTGGTGGAAATTCCATAACTGCCTGGTATGTTGCACTTCTTTTTAGACTTTCTGTGGTAATATTTGAATAGTTTGAATGGATTATAGCTGCTAATGTTGGATTTTATCAGCCAGATTTAACCATCTGTGTGAACTACTGAGTTTGATATGATTTTGGAGTATTTTACAGACTGCTGTCTTTTGAATGTGTTCTGAGTTAGTTACTTACATTCTCAGGGCATCCATGGGTAATCCTGCATTTCTAAATGTTGAAAAAGAAAAATCTTGACAAATCAATCAGATACTGAGTATTGCAGACCAGGTGAACCTTTTCAGTTTCCTGGAACCATCAAAGACTATAAACCTCTCAAAATTTTGCAAAAGTACTTTTTTAAGCAGGCAAACCCTCTTGGTACATCCTGTACTAGTGTGGCTCCTACACATTTTTACAGAAAATAACATGTACATTTTCTCTGTGGCGGTCTACTTGTAAAGCAAATAATCAAAATGTATATAAAAAGAAAAGAAAGAGAGACGTGATGCTGCTGTACAAATGATGAAAAGTGTGTTTTTGCTGGACTCTTTTCTCACATTAACATTATGAATTACTTTTGAATCCATGTAAGGGCCGAGAAAAAATGTGACATTTTGCCAGGGTAAGTGAAAAAGCAATAGAAGCTGCTGCTGAAAAACATCTGTGAGAATGCGTTCTTCACTGTGTACTGCATTTTATACATTACTTAAATATCCAAAATTTTCTGTGCATCATTGCTTCTCAAATGTTAGTTTTGGAAACAGCATAAAAAGTAATTTGTGTATGCTTTTCTTCTCTTGTGTGTTATTGTACCCTGTTTGTACCAGCAAAAGCATTATTTGATGCATGTGAAATCTCTGTAATACTTTTTCCAGCAAATGTGTCACAACGTAGTATATATAGATTCAGAAATAAGCTTTTAATACTGTCTTGTTTGAACATTTTGTGCAGTTTTTGAGATGGTCCATTCCGTGTATATTTTAGAGTACTTTTCAATGTACAGTGTAATGAGACTAGCGCAACCTAAGAAGGATCACTGTCAAGTGTCTGAGTTACAGAGCATTAGAGACCAACTATCTGTGAGATGTTGTAGCTGTGCTAAGTACTTATCCATCACTGCCACTTGTTAGCATACATTTTTCAGAGTAGCTGTGAATTGGTGCAACAAATACAGGTTACATGCTGTTCAGAAATGTGCATGGCCACTGTGGAGGAGGGAGGTTATTTTTGCACCACAATATGACTTACACTGTGACTCTTGGATAACTACCCCGGTTATGTGACAAAAAATGCTTTGGATAGCATTTATACATTGAAAATCAATGCCTTTTATTTTCTATCCCCTTACCACATACTTTGAAATTGTGTAACAGATTTTCTCAGAATGCATGACAAGAAATTAGTAATAGAACACCTACGGTATATTCAGAAAGTATTCAGACCCCTTCACTTTTTTCCCCTCCACATTCTGTTGTTAGTGTCATGCTAAAATTGTTTAAATGTATCTTTTCACACATCAATGTATACTCCATATCAGATAATAGTGAAAAGAGGAGTTGAGTGTTTTGCAAATTAATTAAAAAAACTGAAATAGCACATAAGTATTCAGACAATTAAGAACTACTTTGATGAAACACTTTTCACACCAGTTACAGCTTCAAGTCTTCTTGGGTACGATGCGACAAACTTAGCACACCTTGTTTTTTTGGGGTTTTCTGTCATTTCTTCTCTGCAGATCTTCTCAAACTCTGCCAAATTGGATGGGGACTGTCAGTGGACAACTATTTTCAGGCTTTTCCAGATATGTTCAATTAGGTTTAAGTATGGGCTCTGGCTGGGCCACTCAAGGACCTTCACAGAGTTGTCCCTAAGCCACTCCTGTGTTATTTTGGCTATGTGTTTAGGGGCATTGTTCCGTTGGAAGGTGAACTGTTGGCCCAGTCTGAGGTCCTGAACACTCTAGTGTGGGTTATCATTAAAGATACCGCCGTACTTTGCTTCATTCAGCTTTCCTTCAACCCTGACCAGTTTCCCAGTACCTGCCGCCAAAAAACACCCCACCATGCTTCACTGTTGGGATGGTGTTGCACAGGTGATGAATGGTACCTGGTTTCCTTTCCTTCTATATGATAATTAGATTTGAGGCCAAAAAGTTCCATCTTGTTTCTTACAGTTTGAGAGTCCTTTAGATGCTTTTTGGCAAACTCCAAGCAGGCTTCCATGGAGGCCTTTTTTAGAAAAGAGGCTTCTGTTTGGCGACTCTGCCATAAAGCCCAGATTGGTGAAGTGCTGCAGTGATGGTTGCCCTTCTAGAAGTGTCACCGCTCTCCACACAGGACCCAAAGTGACCTTTGGGTTCTTGGTCACTTCCTCCTCTGACTGCTCAGTTTGGCTGCACATCTAGCTCTAGAAAGGGTCCTGGTTATTCCAAACTTCTTCCATTTAAGAACTATGGAGGCAACTGTGCTCTTGGGACCTTTCAATGCAGCAGATTTTTTTTTGTAGCCTTCCCCACACCTCTGCTTTGAAACAATCCTGTCTCTGAGCTCTATAGACAGTTCCTTCGACCTCATGGCTTTATTTTGCTCTTAATAGTTATGGTTAGCTGCAAGACCTTATATAGACAGGTGGGTGATCAAGAGAAGTGGAATGTACCTGAGCTAAATTTCAAGTGTCATAGGAAAGGGTCTGAATACTTATGTTAATGTGATATTTCCGTTTTTATTTTTAATAAATTTGCAAAACATTTTAAAATCCTGTTTTCACTTTGATATTATGAGGTATTGAGTGTAGATTGTTGTGTAAAAAAATGAATTTAAACAATTTTAGCATAACACTTTAACTTAACAAAATGTGGAAAAAAAACAAAAGGGTCCGAATACTTTCTGAATGCACTGTATAAACTCCATTGTGATGTTAACTGTGCCAGCATGACCTTATAAGGCTGCTGTTTTAAGATGGGTAAATGTATTGTTATTTCCATCTAAATACTTTTTGAAACCCTAAGTGGATGTCTCTGGTATACCCCATTTATACTGCAAACATTCTGCTTTATCCACATTTCAGGCTGATCACACATTAATGCTTTTATGAAAGTTGAATGTGGAAAAATTTCACAGTATTTCATGGCCCTTTATACTTGCCCACTTAGTACAGCAAACTTTGTTTTTTCATTATGGGTGCCTATAACGGTGGCCTGAAAATGTGCTCTGTGCCACACAGACAGCAAAGTAGAAAGGCACGAGAAATAAATGTGTGATAGATAAAGTATTTTTTAGTCTTTGTTATTCAGTAATAAATCAGTTTCATAGCTCTGAGTTGAAGATAAAATATTGTAATACACAGAACCGCAGTAAGTTGCACTGTGCAATAAATAACCTACGACAAGACCCTGTTTCAGAAGTCCAGGCATTTTTTCACCTGAGTCATTCTAGCTTTAATATTATCCTAGCAGTTTACTTTTTTCTTAAAAAATGCAACTCCACTCCAAACACCATGCTCCAGCTGAACAGTTTCACATATAGACCACTCAGTACTGGACGGGTGGAGTGTTACACGTGTGACTAGACCTCCTTGCTCCACCATGAAGTTTGTCAATAATTTCATTTCTTTTTTCTTTTCAGGAGGGCTTATTCAGGTGTATCATACTATGCTATAAAGACCGTTTTGCTTGTAAAGTCATTTTGCTTATTGCTTCACGGTTGCATTTTTTCCCTTGAGTTAAACTGTGGGAGAAAATGATTCAAATGGTATTAAACATGTATATAATCATTTGCACATTTCCTAATACATAATCCCCCATTCTTCAATTGTTATATTAAATAATTTACTGTTCAGATGTTTTTCTTGGTGGGAGTATATGTATGATACATTATGATATTAACAAGTTTTTCAGATTGCATCCTCTGGTCCTGTGTGACTTAACACACTAATTGGTTGCAGATTGTTATGTGCCTTGCTTTTGCAGGAATTCATAGCATGAGGTGATTCCATTGTGAATGCTGTGTAATTAGTTGTTACTTGAGAAAAAAAATAATGTTTATATTTGTTTCATTATTCAGGTTTCTATAAATCTCTCAGACAGCAGCAAATAAGCCTGACCACTTATCCATCACACCTATGTTGTATTAAAAAGCTATTTACTCTGGCAAAAGAAGACGGTTAAAAAAACAGCCTCATAAAGACTCTGGACTGGACATTTTGCCCTGCTTTGCAAGTGCAAAGTGCAAGAAATGGGAAAAGGCATTTACATTAGTAGGAACTTGGGCATAGCAGCTGTTGTGCTAGCTGCATGTGCCATAGCCACCATCATTGCTTTGTCTGTTGTCTATACTAAAGAGAAAACAAAAAACCAGGAGAAAACCAGTGACCACAGAGTAACACCCACCACCCCCTCTGGTGGTCCAACTCCTATGCCTTCAAACAAGCCATGGGACAGTTACAGGCTGCCACAGTCTCTGACGCCTGAATACTACAACCTGGTCCTGTGGCCCCGACTGCAGCCCAATGAGCATGGGATGTACATATTCACAGGGAACTCTAGTGTGGTCTTCAAGTGTGTGAAGGAAACTGATTTGATTCTCATCCACTGTCATAAGCTGAACCTGACTATGAACAATGGCTACCATGCAAAACTGTCAAGTCTGGATGGCACAGTTGTACCAACCCTGAAGAGCACCTGGCTACAGGAGAAGACGCAGCTCCTTGTTATTCAGCTAAATGGCAACCTACAGGTGGGGAAGTCTTACCAGCTGGACACACAGTTTCAAGGGGAGTTGGCTGATGACCTGGAGGGCTTCTACAGAAGTGAATATTTCGAGGATGGTGTGAAGAAGTAAGGCACACGTGGTGAAAGCATACATCTAGAAATGAAGCAATTATGAAAGGGCCTTGGAGTTCACAGTGCGCAAAACTAATCGACAATTCCTTCCACTTTAAACTTTGGCAAAAAGTACTATCAGTAGCACAGAGTTTAAAAGTTTATTTCCAAATAGGAAAAATTTCTCTTGATGTGTAACTACTGTATTTTTGAAGCTAATTCTGAATCTTACTATTTTGTAGAATAATCGCCACAACTCAGATGCAGGCCACACATGCCAGGAAGGCTTTTCCTTGCTTTGATGAACCTGTAATGAAAGCTGTGTTCAATGTCATTCTTATCCATGATCGTGATATGGTGGCCTTATCAAATAGCATGGACCTTGGTAAGTGCACATGTCCTCAGCAGAAATGCATTATTGCTTTGCAACTGCTTCTTTTTCACTCTGTAGGCTGCGGACTTCCTCGGACAATATAACACACATGGGGGGCAGTGCTGTTTCCCCAGTCCAGCCTGCTGTCATGTTGGCACTCAGCAATGTGTAGGTTTTGCTGAGAGCAACGGGGTGGTGAACGTGGCACAATGATGCCCCAGCAATCTCACACACCTAAAAGAACAAGACTCACTGCATGTATCCTGGGCTTCCTTTACCACACATTTTCATATTTCATGACTCAAACTCAAGAACTCAAATATGGATACATGCAGAGGACGTGTGGCAATTTATATGCATGCAGTAATTCTCGGTATCTGAACTCTCTATACCCTAATTTTCACTATAATGGCGCTTGAAAATGAATATACATACATTGGTATCTGAATGGAAAATGTAACTTTAACGAATTGTTATCTGAAACTTATCCATAATAAAAAATCAAAATGCAAATAAAAATCAAAATAAAACAAATCTACAAATAAATACCGTACAGTTCAATGCAATAAAATAATATTGTTTGTATTGTAATAACTCTATACTCTATACTCTAATAAATTATGTACTGTTATGAATTTATCCAAAGGAAGATGTGGGTGTGCACGTTTTGTCTGAAAATGTTTTCACTTCGCTGCCGCATTTACTGCGCATTTAATTTTTTTTTACTATTTATTTAAATGGGGGTTTTTATGTAAAACAAAGAGGTGGACGCAGGGGGTTAGACTGACATCTATTTTCCCTTTATTCAACATTGAACTCTGAACTCCTACTGTGAAATGCCTCGTATGTGCCCTCTTATCTCCCGTGTGTGACGGGGGGACTAACGTGAAATGTCCTGTATTGTATATAGTGCAGCACGTGGTATAAACATGAAATTAAGGACAAGATTAAGTGTTTTCTAATGAGGTAACTAGTGTTTGCAGTTTTTTATCAAGCAGAAATCATGGGTTGATAATTATATAGGTGTTTTACATTGGACTAAGAGCACATTATTCACTTATTTTCCCCACTTAAAACAATGGGAAATAGACACTTGATACCCAAAAAATTGGTATCAGATGCCTTTTCAGGGGCAAATTAGATTACGATACCGAGGAATTACTGTACTGTTTTAGAGGGGAAATGATTAAAATTGTGTCGGTAGAACGAGAACTACTAGCAATGGACTTTCTCTATATAGCTGTCGATATGCAAATTTGTTTAGATGAAATTCAGAATTGAATTTGATTTTCATTGTCGTTGACATCTGCTGATGAGTTTCCTGTTTTATCATGAATGATCTCTGCTCTGTCTTGCAGGCAAAGAACACCTTGTTATAGATGGTCATGCTGTCACCAAGACCACATTTGAGCCTACAAAGAGAATGTCAACTTACGTGCTGGCATTTATTGTCAGTGATTTTTCATTTGTCAAAGCTCCACAACAGAAAAATCATGTTTTGGTAAAAGCTTCTAAAATGGCTCCCTTACATCTCTTTCATGATAGTTGATGTTATTATCATAAAGAAATATATACTGCTAGTCTAACCCAGTCCCAGAGGAAAACGTTTACGTTTATACACAAGCACTTGTCAAGTCATCTCATTTGCTATTTCAGGTCCGAATTTGGGCTCGAAAGAAAGCCATAGATGAAGGACAGTGGCAATATGCTCTTAATGTGACAGGTCCCATTCTGGAGTTTTTTGAGAAATACTACAACGCCAGCTATCCACTATCAAAATCTGGTAGGTCTTTCGTACTGGTTACAAAGGAGTTTTTTTCTTATTGCAGCTCTTTCAACCTCATTTCATGGAAAAATGCTGGATCTTCAGGAACAGAAAATATGAAAAATTGTTGAATCCAGGCTTCTGAAAAATTATGATTTTATTTTTTTAGTATATATGTATATATATCCAGACGTTCAAAAAACCCTTTATTTCTTGAATGAAAAGTCTTAGTGAAATAAGTTGACTATTAATTCCAAGCAATCTGAACATGGAAACATTACAGTATCTTTTCTCCCTGAAGTACTTTATGATTTGTTTTAGATTCCATGTGATAATGTGTTACAGACTAGCTCTTGTTCCTCCCCTTCCCAGACCAGATTGCCTTGCCAGACTTCAACGCTGGTGCAATGGAGAACTGGGGACTCATTACTTACAGAGAAACATCTCTCCTCTATGACCCAAAAATGTCGTCCAATGGAAACAAGGAGAGAGTAGCCAGCGTAATTGCTCATGAACTGGCTCACATGGTCTGTCCAGTATAAACAGTAACTTTCTTTTTCTTCTTTCTTCATTTGTTTTTCGTTGACTTATTTTGTAACATTGGTCTGTTTCTCTCAGTGGTTTGGAAACCTTGTCACCATGAGATGGTGGAACGACCTGTGGCTGAATGAAGGTTTTGCTACCTATGTGTCTTACCTTGGCGTTGATTATGCTGAACCCACCTGGAATGTTGTAAGAACGATTTACTAAAATAAATCACAAATTTCTGCTCAATCAAGCAATTAGCTGTAAAAAACATCAAAGTCAAATGTTTGAAGAGAAATGTTTTGTTCTTTCATTGCTATTCTGTCTGTGAGAAGCAATACAAAAAGCAAATGCATATGTGCTGCCCTCTTGAACTATAAAATATACATTAATATATATTTTATAGGCTTCTTCAGCCTTGAATCTTTCTACACTTGCACATTTCACTAAATTCTAATGTGCTGTCCATTTGCAGAAAGACTTGGTGGTCCTGTTTGAGATGCACAGGGTCTTTGCTGTCGATGCCCTGGCTACCTCTCATCCACTGTCATCCAGCGAGGCCAAGGTCAGCAAGGCTGAGGAGATCAGCGGGGTTTTCAATTCCATCTCCTACAGTAAGGTACTGTAGCCCAACATCTGTCCAACAATGAGTCTGGCAGGATAAAGGAGTATTTCTCTCAACCCTAGACTGATAGAACATCTGTGTTTCCTAGGGGGCTGCTGTACTGAGGATGCTCTCTGATTTTCTGTCAGAACCAGTGTTTGCCAAAGGACTGAGCGTAAGCCTCTACAGAGCCGCACTGACCGGAAATCCAATGCTTTAATCTTGACAAATAAAGCTCGTAGTTATGGCAGCAGAGTCAGATTATTATTATTATTATTATTATTATTAGTAGTAGTAGTAGTAGTAGGGGACTAGGGTAAAGGGTCCTACAACTGGAACAAAATTTTACCTGTTACCTTCAGAATTTGACCACTATATTACTCACTGCCCACATCATATTACTAATGTGTAATATATGTATTTAATCGTAAATACTTAAACACGTCACCACTTTGGTTATGATCAAATTGAAATAAAACATATCTCTCCCCAGACTTACCTGAATCAGTTTGCTTATGGCAATACATTGTATACAGACCTCTGGAATCATCTTCAGAAAGTAAGTTTCTCTGTAGAAACACACTGTACAAATGGCTGCCAACCTGTTCTTTAGTGCATTTTTCATAAATGTGCTTGCATGTCAGTTTCTTCACAAAACATAAATTCAGTGTGATGAACTGTTGACCAGGCAGCAGAGAGTACACCCAGTCTGAAGCTGCCACACACCGTGACTGACATCATGAACCGCTGGGTGCTCCAGATGGGCTTCCCAGTGGTCACCATTGACACTCGAACAGGACAGCTGTCCCAGAAGCATTTCTTACTGAACCTCGAGTCTCTGGTTCATACTCCATCACCGTTCAAGTATGTCCTGACTGAACTATGCGGAACCAGATGTCCATTATGGTTCAATTGCTAAGTTGGCTGGACATCCGTGACAATGTGTTTGAAGTAGATCAGATCAAAGTCAAAGAAGAGATTATGTTTTGAAGAAAGCATTTTAATAGTTTGTGTGTTTTCCCAGTTATGAGTGGTTTGTTCCAATAAAATGGATGAAGACAGGTGTGGAACAGGAGCCCTACTGGTTATTGAAAAAAAAAGGTCTGTCTGGATACACATCTGTTTTTGTTTATGTTTTTTAATAGCTAAGTTCACTTTTGATGATGCTGCATTTCTGCCATTTACACTTCTGTGGACAAACAGCTACTCACAATGCCATGAAAGCCAGAGGAGCTGAATGGGTGCTAGCCAATACCAACGTCTCTGGATACTACAGAGTAAATTACGACGTAAATAACTGGGAACGTTTGCTCACTCAGCTGAACAACAACCATGAGGTAAATGCTTCCAGTTCTATAAAAAAATATATTTCTTTGTTGACCAAATTGAATTTGTTTTGTTAAGAAAATCGGATAAATTATTTTGCATTTTGCACTTTAAATGGTGTACTGTGAGAGAACATATACTTATATATATATTTATACATATACCAACTGCAGTAAGTAAACGGAGGGGCATCTGTATTATTAACCTTGTATTGACTGTGACGTCATTATAACTTTTTACTGATTCAGACAAATTATTATTATACAGACTTGTGATCCCAACTGTGTTCATAAGCTGTAATTTAAATAAATTATTGTTAATGAACATTCAGCCAAACCTGTTTTTAAACACTGATTTTGACCTGCCTATATATTTCCCAATATTGGTTTAGTCCACATGATTTGCATTAAAATAGTTCAATTATTTTTCACATCTATTTTCTTTTTCTGGGAAACTATGAATGCTTGAAAGAATACTCAACTCCACTTGAAAAGTTTTCCTAAATATTTCTGTACAGGTTATTCCAGTGATTAACAGAGTCCAGATTCTGGACGATGCTTTCAGTCTCGCGAGGTGAGTTTTTCACAAATGGTGTGCGATTGTGACCTGTTTTTCTTTTTAATGAATTAACACTAAATTTTGTGTTGTTTTTAAAGGGCAAAAATGCAGAATTTAAGTTTGGCTCTGAGAACAACAAAATATCTTTCCAAAGAACGAGAATATATGCCATGGGCAGCAGCCATCAACAATTTGAACTATTTCTTCCTTATGTTTGATCGCAGTGAAGTTTATGGACCAATGGAGGTTGGAAAATGCTAGTTGCTATTTTGAGTTTTAGAGATTAAAAACTGTGCCAAACTCTAAATATTGCTATAAAAATATATTTAACATTTTCTTTCTTGTAGGCTTACATAAGGAAACAAGTGTCTCCTCTTTTTGCTCACCTCAAGAATATTACTTTAAACTGGACACGAGTTCCAGCTGGACACACAGAGCAGTAAGGAAGTAGCTGCTTTTCCCGCATGACAGAATACCAGCTGTACTGTATTTGAATGCCAAACACAAGCAAAAATGGACTCTCTGCATCTCCTGATTTTAGGTATAACCATGTTAATGCCATCATGCTAGCCTGTCGTACGGGTCTTAAAGAGTGCAAAAATTTGACAACACACTGGTTTAGAGAATGGATGCAGAACCCAACCAGAAACCCGTGAGTTCGGCAAATTTTGATCATTTCTGTTTTTGCCGCATAGCTTCCCTGCCGTCTTTTCTGATCTGATTGATATTCTTATCAGATCGGTACGAGCGGCATACGTTGCAGGTAAATTTGTGAAATGTGATGCTCTGTTCACGTGACCGATTGTTGGATTGACCAGGATTCACCCAAACTTGAAGTCGACGGTGTACTGTAATGCGATTGCTGCCGGAGGGGCTGAGGAGTGGGACTTTGCCTGGCAGATGTTCAAGAATGTGTCCATCGCAAGCGAGGCAGACAAGCTGCGGGCAGCTTTAGCTTGCACAAAAGTACCCTGGCTGTTAAACAGGCACGTCTGGCTAAGCTTCATCTCAGCTGTTTCCAGATATATCAGCGTTCAAGGTCATGACTGTCACCTTTCTAATCTAGGTATCTGGAATACACTTTGGATGCGACTAGAATTCGGAGGCAAGATGCCACATCCACGATTGTCTACATTGGCAGCAATGTAGTGGGGCACGTTTTAGCTTGGAATTTTGTCAGAACACGATGGGAAGACATATTTTCACAGTAAGTTACACCTCAAATGATTAGAATTCATTTTTAAAAGTTCGTAATAGTCGTTACTATCCATCTTGCATACTCTGCACCATTTCAGTAAATAACGGTTGTGGCCTTGGTCCTAAGGACATAACATTCTATTTATTTTCTTACAACTTAATTAAAATCCATAAATGTATGTGCTATTTGTGTATCTGTAGGATTAGTGATTTTGGAGCAGCGTGTCTGAATTTCTGGTTGTGGCTCATACTTGTCTTCCACTCCATAGGTTTGGTAGTGTTTCTTTTTCACTACCATCTCTTATACAAGGAGTGACTAAGTGGTTTTCAACTGATTTTGACCTCAAGGAGGTAAACATGTCACTATTTTCTGCTTTGAACTTTGCTCCACAGAAACTTTAGATGTGACTACAAAGCTGACAGCTCTTACAGCATCTGTCCCACCCTCAGTCACCTCTGCTTTCATGATATTTTCTGTCTCTTCCCTGTTATAGTTACAGCAATTCAAGGAGGACAACTCTAAGGCTGGTTTTGGCTCGGGCACAATGGCACTGGAGCAAGCTATCGAGAAGACGAAAGCAAACATCAAATGGGTGGCAGAGAACAAAGAGGAAGTTTTGAAGTGGTTTACTAGTGAAACAGCATGAAACTCGTGCAGGACATTAGACAGTTCATAGAGAAATGTCACTAATAAAGTTAAGTTATCTCAGTGGAACTGACTGACAGCTCCACACGCTCTTAAATATTTCTCAACTGTGATCTACTGAAAGTGATTTTTAAGATCATACATTGCATTTTTTCCCAGGCAATATTTTTTTCCACATTTCCTTTTCACATATAGGCAACTCATTGTTAATAATACTTGTAAATATTACAAAGAAAGTAAATTTGTATGAGTAAAATGTATACTGTTAAATTCTGGTTTATTTTTATTTATGTAGTCATGCAATAAAATATTCAGTTTAAAAGGTAGTTATCATACATGCAAACATAAAGTGTTTTGTTAGTTGATGCCAATTAAAAATCTCTCTCTCTAACTTGACCACTCGTCCTTGTCTGGATCACATCACTTTAAAAATCTGTAATATCTATATAGTAAACAGTAAGGTAAGATTACTGTACTTTGTGAAACTTTACCCAAGATTCCCATAAAAGGCAAAAAACAGCCCTCCTGTATGACTGCACTGTATTATAGCCCATTCTGGCATAAAATTGGTCTGAATATGAACAACACAGCCATTCCACAGTTTTATATACCTTATTTTGTCAGCTTCAGTACTTTCAAAAAAGACACATCAAGCTTAGCTGTGGGGAACTAGCAAGAACCTATTCTGCTTAAATATTTGAGCAGAATTTTTTGGGAAAATTTCATAATAAGACCTATGATTGATTATATATACTTAGCAAACAATCTTAAAAGAATAACATCCTACTAATACAATGTATGGAATGTTATATGGAAAATATTACGGTTTTGTAAAAATAGTTTGTATTCTTTCACAGTACAACACAAAAAGACACTTTCTACAGTGAATAATAAAAATGAGAAGTTCTTATTAATGAAATACTCTTGCATCCATGACTTTAAAAAGGCCTGAAAACGTGACTTGCCTAAATTAAAATGCTGTAGAACATGGACATTATGCTTTACCATACAAAATGAGAATAGTAAAGAGATGGGCTGGGCTGAAGACTATGAAATGACACTGCAACAGGTTCTCACTAATGTCACCAATTTCAGTGTTTTGAGGAGACCTCACAGGTGCAGGGTGACAAGTGTGACAAGAAGTGGGATCCCATGTCACCACTAAAACTGGCTCTGCTGTGTGAAGTACAAAGAAGTTCTCACTTCAGCAGGGCTGCATCTTTGCACTTCACACGCTGACAGTTGAACCCCCATTCCCAGAACCCAGACAGGATCAGGCTGCATTTCTCAGATCTGGTTTCAGTCCGCACACTTTCTGTAATTCTCCACACGTGCCTTGTGTTTCATATTGTGTCGGTGGTTTCAGCTTCCAGTGAAACCGATTAGGGTCAATCTATATGCATACTTGCTTTTCTCCAGCAGGATTTTCATTTTATCTTTGCAGTAAATGCACATGTAAATAATGCTTTGAGTGAAGTTAAAAGCTTCTTTTTTTATGAAACTAGAGAAAAAGAAGGGTTTATTTTTTCTTTTTAAAAAATGTTTTTGCAATACAACAAGCCACAGTCTTATCCTATCCCCAAAAAAGGTAAGTGCTAACCATCTGTGTTTAAGGCCTGGTCATATGTACAACAACACAAAGAAAGGTTCCTTTGATACACGTGTTTACGGCCAAAATAAAATAAATATGCCTAAAACACTAGTGGAAATTTACTTTTCTCAAGATGTTCAAGTACTACGCAGTTACCTGGTTTAGAAAAACCTAGTAAACTGTGAAGCATAACTTTTCATGATCTTTAATAATTACTAAATATTACTCAATATAATCACAAAATATTTACATTCCACAGGCCAAAATAGTTACAATGTAGTATTATTATGAATTACAGAGCACACATAAAAAATATCTCAGCACAATTTCCCTTAACAATAAGAAAAAATATGCAAATGGATAATCTCATTTCAAATAAATACTTACATAGTGATATTTACAAACTGGAACAATAAATATATAGCATACATATATCACATAAACATTTTATATAAAAGTTTTTGAAAATCTTTAAAAATTTTTCAGAGTTGTGACTCATTTTAGATGCTCTTCATTGATCTTGATGATTCTTATTTTCCAAGTCAGAAATGTTCATAGGAGATATTTGGTGCCTCTAGGAAACAGCAGTCCTGTGAGAGAGCAGGGCAGAATGTGGCACTGGGATTCTGCACAAAAAATAAGGAGATAAAAATTAGTTTATAGTAAGACTTTGCTTTTTATTTATTTCTATTTGAGAACTGCGACTTTAATCACCTTACTATATTTTTAATTTCAGCTCACAAAACTGAGTTCAGCAGCATATAAAAATAGTGAATATTTATACCACTATTTAAGATTTATATCACTATTACAGATCAATATATATAATCTGTATGAGTATAATCAAAACATACCTGGTATGATGCTGAGTGAGTAGGGAAATTCTCTGTGGGTGGATGCTGACAAACAGAGAGACATGTAGCTTCCTGGTCTGCCACAGTATGGTGTGATGCCTGGTACAGGTTCTGCATGTTGCCTGGAGACACCATGAGGGACATCGAGAAACTAGTCGGAGTTCTCAATGAGAGGACGTCCTCTCCGAGCCCCAACTGCTCTGACAGGTAGGAGATGTAGCGGATGGTGAGACGCAGGGTTTCGATCTTGGTCAAGGTCTGCCCAGCTGGAGCTACCCAGGGAGGAAGGTAGGTGCGCAGGTGGTGGAGGGCCTTGGTCAGATCCCTCATCCTCAGCTTCTCTCTCTCACTGGCACTCTGCCTTTTTTTCCCAGGATATTTGGACCTGGCCCTCTTGCTCCCCTTGACTGTCAGTGGTGGTTTCCCCTCCTGGAGAGCATGGTGTCTGATGGCAGGGTAGTCCATGTCCTGTCCAGCTCCCCAGGGGAGGCCCAAGGGGGAGAGGCAGTCGGAGTCACTGGAGGAAGCTGGCGAGAGGCTGCTGCAGCCACTGTGGTAGCCTGTGTCCAGACTGGTGCAGTCGAAGAGTAGGAACTCATCGCACTGGTGCAGGAGTTGAGGAAGACCACAGTCCATGGCTGCTGAGGCTCTTCTCCTGAATGGTTCTCAGTGTCTGGAGGAGCAGATGATACTGAGAGGGTCTGGGCTGTGCCACCATTTATTCTACATGGAGAGGCGTGATGTGGCACCTTGGCAAGACACCTTAGGCCTTCAAAATCCTAGAGGAGAACTCACACTAAAGGCAGGGGGTCTGTGGGAAAAGACACTCTTCCACGTCCAGGTGCGAGGAGTGTGAGCAACATGGGGGTGAATCAGTTCTAGCACTGCTCTTTAATTTAATAGAAAGTTTGTGGTATTTTATATTTTATTCTATAAATTAAAAAATTTACTTAATAGCCAGGTTTATTTTTTTATTGCTTAGCTTATGATTCATTTTTTCAGGAATGTATTTTACCCTTCAGGGTAAACACCTTGCTCAAGCAGCTCATACAGTAGTGGAGCTGCTCTTTTGATTTGAAACAGCCACCTTTGGGTGACAGGTTTATCTTAACCTTGCCTTATTTCCAACTGAAAAATTTCAGTGAAAAAAAAAAGATTTCTTGAATAGTGACATGCTTTAATTTTAGACTGTTTTGATATTCCTGGGTGCCTCTGTCTTCTCTGTCAGGCCAAGGCTCTGAACAGTGTGATGAGTATCAGCTGCCCTCAGATGACGCCTCTGCTGCTCCACACAAGTGCTGTAAATCCTCTTGCTTTTCTGGAGGACTCCCGGGGGTCTTCAGCTGTTGTTTTTTCAAAATTCTTTCTTTTGTTTTGCTTGTTGTTCATCATTCTGTTCTTATTTTACTCCATTAAAGGCGTAAACTTGGTAATATTTTATTGAAGCTTCCTTTGCTTCTATAACAGGTTATCTGCCTACATGTGTCATGTGTAATGGCTTTATTGTTTCTTTTTAACAAAATGTTTTTGCAATACAACAAGTCACAGTGTCATCCTTTCCCCAAAAATGGAAGTGATGTACAAACACCTGATATAACATTGAGGCATTAACACATTAACATGTGTGCTCAAATTGTTAAGAATAATTCTCACATAAGATTTAATGCTTAATGGTGGCAGATACCCTGATCTGACTTAATACAATATTTTTAGTTTTATTAAAATGAGCTCATAATCCAGGGAACTAACATCAATTGTTTTCTTTCTAACTCATACTGACAACCATAGTCTGAGTAAAGAAGTAGTAGTAAATTGGAACAATATGCCTACAGACTTTTTAAAACACTTTTATAGGTGCTACTACAGGGGTTGTGGGTTGTGGATTGTGTTGCTTGTGGAGTCAGCCAGCTGGTTGTGTTCCCACAGAAGAAAGTGTTACATCTTACGCTGAGTTTTAAAAGGTGTGAATTGAGAACACACACAGTGGGCTGACACCTTACTGGCTGCATGTGCCCAATACCTCCTTTTCTGATGCTTTCTCAGTTGCTCAGAATGTGTGGCGTTTTCTGCAGGCGTTTTATCCATTAGTACATCTTTTTCAATGTCATTCTATGCCTTACGTACACGTTTACTGCGTAATGGAGGAATTATATTGTGGCCGCGCTGAAGATACTGTTTAGTAAAGGTAAATGTAATAAATATGTTGCTTGGATGTTTTTCAGCTTTAGATGACTGAGTGAAGAGCATTTGTTAAAGATTTTGGTAAACTGATTTAAGGAGCTTTTTGCAAATTTAAAAAAGTTTTAAAACAGCCTTAAAATGAAAGAATACTGAAAGTTTTTTAGTTTATATTGATTCATTAATACTCACTGTCACATGAAAATCTGTGAATTGTACATAACTGTTAAAATAACTAAATGCTAAAATGCCTTGATGCAGATTCATTATGTTTTGATATGTTCCTCTGCTCTCACTTTGAACTACAGATAATAATTTCTTTTGCTCTAATATATTTATTAATTCCAAGAACTTCAAATGAAAGCAGTTCAGCCTTAAGTAGCATTACAGTGTTTCTTTGAAAGGGTTAGGTGCTAAATGATTAATTATCAGATCAATGTGAACTTTTTTGTGGATTTTTAATTTAAAGCAACACTCTTTGTGGGTCATGGATAAGCACTGAAGTTTTTTACACATCAAACACATGCAAGTGTTTCTGCGTACTGTGTCTAAATGAGTAGAATTACAACAGCCAGGGCTCTTTCTTGGATATTCACACACATCTCCTAAAAAGGTAGTGACTGTAAAGGTTTGTAGGCATAGTCAGCAGTGAGCCGTGAAACTATTGTCTTTGTTTGACTGCTGTTCATTAATGAAGCTGTGCTTATATCTTAGGACTTGACACCAGTTTGTTCAGCCTTGAACTGGTAAACTTCAGGCTAAAAGTGAGTGTCCTGTTGAAAAAAATGTAAAACCTTATTACTATATGCTTTATTTTATTGGCAACAATTTTGTTTTAATTTATGGAGCTTTCAAAATTATGATAAGTGCTGTGTTCTTTTTCAAGGATTGTTTTACTTGATCATACAATAAATAGTTTTCAGTTTGTCAAGTTTGCCCAATTTTATTTACATTTTTCAGTCAAAGCACAAAGTCATTAGTTACACTCTCTCATCCAGACATTAGCATGCAAATGCTAGATTTAAAAGCAACGATAAGACCTATTTAAAGTGCAAATGACTTAAGATAAACAGGGCTTAATTTCATAGCGTGTATGAATACATGGTGCCAGTAGGGGGCAACATTCTCAACTTTAATTGGGTAAATGCAGAATGTGGTTCACTGCTGCTGGACAAGCTTGATTTTATGTTAGATACAGTATTTACAATATTCAATCCGACCTATAATAGTATTTTTAAACGGAAAAAAATGTCTTTTTTTAACTGCAACACCAACATAAGGTTTTGTGAAGTTATGCAAGTTAAATATGACAGTTCTGAGATTTTAAAAGAAAAATAATTAAAATAAATAAAATATGAGTAATACACATACGCATTACATGCTTCATTACATTATATATTATTTAAAGTTAAAATAAATATTTTTGTCAGAGTGTAACTTGCAAGCTGACATATACAGTGTTCTTCATTTGCTGGTCTGTTTGGTTTTGTTGTTCCAGCTGTTACTTTAAACCATGTTCCCAAATCCAAAAGTTGTGTGGCACAGTGTCAGAGTGAAAGCTTTTGCTGTATACCTAAAATGAAAAGGAAAAGAAACACGTTGTTAGTTTAGCATTTACACTGTGTTCCTTTCAAGTACTGCTATTTTTAAAAAATAGCCTGCTGGAGGAAATTTACAGGTACGGGACAACTGTTTAACAGGAAATGCAAAAAACAGACCATTCTGAACCTGAATAGTCTGTGAAATCAAAAAGCACTGCATACCTGAGATGGCTGTGACGTTACTGCAGAATGGGGCAACTGCAGAAGGGAGACTGGGTCAGAGCTGAGGAGGTCATTTTGCACAGGCGACCTCAGCGCAGTAGCATACATGCAGTGGTCCAACTGGGGGCGCTGTGTGGAACACCTGGCTGTAAAGACACTTGGCTGCTCCTCTGTATGGGAACTCCATCCCTGAACCCCTCCCTGGTACCCTGGCATGGAGCTGTACTGACAGCATCTCTGGCTCTCCATTGTTTCTGTTCTCTGGGACAGGACCTTCTCGCTGAGCCCCAGCTGCTCTGACAGGTGGGAGATGTAGCGGATGGTGAGACGCAGTGTCTCGATCTTGGTCAGGGTTTGCCCAGCTGGAACTACCGAGGGAGGGAGGTACGTCCGGAGATGGTGAAGGGCTTTGGTCAGATCCCTCATCCTCAGCTTCTCCTTCTCACTGGCACTCTGCCTTCGCTTGCTAGGGTTCTTCAGTCTGGGCTTTGACACTTTGCCTCTAGAGAGGACAACTCCCTGGTTGTGGTGGGATGAGGTGCCGGATGCCTCGCCTGTGTCCGAGTATGCTGAGGAAGAGGCTGTGGCTGAGGTGACAGGCTGGCATGAGGATGAGAAACTGAAGTCCATGCAGGAGCTCGGGGAGATGTTCTCAGGAGAAGATATGCTGTCAAGCTCGGACTCAGAGCTCTGGTAGTTCCACTGCTCCTGTACACAGCTGCTGGGTAGAGGAACCGACATGATGGTGTGCTCTCTGTGGTCTCTGCTTCAACAATGAGATGCTTGTGAGAGTCACTTGGAGAGGCCTGATTTTATCTTGGATTCAGAGGTGCGAGGTGACACCTCTGCAGACTGTCTTGAGGTGTGTCCAGTAGCTGGGAAACATCAGCCCAGGACAGCAAGTGTGACTTTTCAATCCTGTTCAAAACAATAAACAATTGCCTCAGTTCCATTTTCACTGTTTCTGCATTTAAACCAAATGATTTTGGATTACTGCTTATTATGAGTATAATGAACCATGAGGTACACTGTATTTATTTCTCCAAAGACAAAAATGGCATTTGGTGTCCCTATTAAAAGCCAAATATATGATACTAATTTGTTACGTCAGTATTTTTTCCAGATTACAGTGCCAATATTTTGATTATGGAATTTATTTGCATTTCCAGTAAATTCATTATAAAAATCCTTCTTTGTTTTTATCAGATTTTAGTTTTTGTTTTTTTAATTATATATAATTTTTGTTTAAATATTATTATAGCTCAATACTGTAATATCTGGCTTGTTGGTGATACCACAATTTTCCAGGAAAATATTATATAGAAACTATGAGATAAACATGACATGGCAGAAGACGTATAATGTCTCAGTTGTAAGCACAGAAGGTTCCTTCAGCAATATGCGATTGTGTTTAAAAATTCCATTGTATTTACCAGCTTAGATGTCATGTGTAAAATATATGATCATTTCCCACTGGTAGGAACACGGGGCTTAATGAAGATCATTAGAGGTGCTACCTCACACCTCAGCTATGAGAACCTAAGCTGATGGCCTTACTCCAACTTCACTTTCTCTACAGAAGCTGAACACCGGTATTTGTAAATGCCTGGACTGGACCAAAGTTCAAAGTTTAACGTTTTTCTTTTGAATCATCCAGAGGAATCTTTTAATTTTTTCACATTCTTTTTTAATTAACTTGAAGTTATTCAGATTCAAAACATTAAACACACCTATGCAATGATACTAAAGCATTTATAGATAGTCCAAAATTCCTGTAATAAATTGACATTACCTTGAGCTGTTTTTAAATAATTTAAGCATCGAATTTCAATTGCAATTTTTGGCTTGCAGTTATTGTTATTTCAAAATACTGCCCTTCTAAGTGCAAAATTATTATTTTGCTCATGTGACAACCGTTACACTGATTATGACAATGTTAATGCCTTTTTTCTTACAATTTTTACCGCAGTGTAATTAAATGTATAATACACACATACATTTGCATAGGTGGTCTGTCTTGCATATAGCTAAGATATCCCATATGTTCTTGAAAAAAGATGAACAGAAGAAACATGTTATTTTAAATTGTTATTCTAAATCTTGTAATGTCTGTGTGTCTCCACAAAGCTGTATCATAACTAGCCTGACATGAGAATGGTCTTCACACATCTCTTTTTGTTTGTTTATATAAGACTTTAATAGTGTCGGGTTGTGAACTTCTCAGTGAGGGACACTGCCGAAGTCTCCAAAAGTTCTCAGACAGTTCAAAGATCCAACCTGAGGTCACGCTGATCCTACGATCAATGAGTTTCTGTATGTATATCTTCATATAAAATCTGTCAGTTTAAATGTTTGTGAGCTGGAAATTACACACTATTATACAATATCTCGAGCCCTTTCAAACCCTTATTAGACATTCTTTTTGAATAAATGAAATTGACACAAAGAATATGATTTATATTATGTTTCAGTGCATCAGTACAAATATCCAGGACAATACCCAGAAAATGCCCGTGCAACTTTGAAATGTCTGTCGTAAGTTAATCATCTCAAACATTTTAGATGCTCACCCATCCAGCAGCATATTAACCCTGAATACAGTGTGAATAGGACTGCTAAAGTATATATGTGTGTATTACTATTATAGCACATATACACTTCATACTAAGTCAACAGTGAACTGGTAACTAAAATGGACCTCTACATTCCCACGAGAACCTGGAAAAGATTTTAAAAGTGCAACATTTTTCACCTAAAGCGTGAATAAAAACAGAGTGGTGGCCTGGCCTGAACTGGGGATAAATACCAAGTTATAAATTACATTTAATTGCAAGCACCCATACTGATATCTTTATTTTTTAGAATGATGCTGTTCTTAGTAAAATATATTTTTATTGGAACTGGGTACTGCGCTCTTACTGAAGTGAAGATGATAAATACTTGAATTTATCAGCATCATTCAGCGAACGAGTGAATGAGCACACCAGTAGCACATTGAAAATACATTGAAAAGTACAAAGTTTCAGAAAGGGCACCTGGTGAAGTGATTCCAGAGGTTCTTTGACACCTCAGTTAAAGCAAACAGCACCACCTACTAGTGTCACACCATCACACCCGTGCACAGCCCCCCAAGTCCCCTGAACCACACAGGTGTAGGGCTGAGAAACCAGCTGCCTCCCTTTTTAATTAAATTTCCCACTTCTCGAGGGCATTTTTACTTCATTTAAATTGTATTATGTCATATCATATTCATCACTTCTTCTTGTTTTGTCTTTTTAATATTAAGTTAAAACTTTTAAGTGGGCAAATCTGAAAAGGTTGAGGAATTGCAGTCAAAATCAGAATCAACTGGAAAAATGTAATAACATCTATACTGTATATGTGATTGAACTGAAATATTTTTATTACAACTTTCACAACAAAACAGACAAAAATTTATCAGAATTTCTGTTTTTGCCATTTTTACAATGTTTCTCTTTATATAAATAACATGTAAATGATGTCTATATATTAGAATACAAATAAAAACAGAGCTTGTATGACATGTATTGATAAGCCAAGTGAAACAAACAGCAGAACTGTTTAGACACATGCCAGGGAGATGCATGGGGACACATACAGCTTGTCAGAATCAAAACCACTGCATAGCAAGGCTAAAACATGTTGTCATGAGTTATGATGATACTAACTTTCTGTTTGATGATGCTATAAACACATCCTGTATGTTAAGGATATGAAAAAGTTAAGCTTTACTTTCAGAAGAAAAAATGATTTAGCTTACCTACCACAATAAGTGCTCTAGCTGGGTCTCAAGAAAATATGAATATTTTCATCCATCCATCCATCCATTACTGTTGACTGTTTCAGCGGTTACAGCAGTTCAGAGCCTAACAAATATTTTCATCCAAAGCATAAATTCTACTTTGCAAACCATGAAAATTAATCTTTTTTTAAAACTTTTTTCTCCCAGTTTCTTACATGTACGTACATATATTGATTGAATTTTTTAGGGTTGTCTAGGGGCTTTATGATCTATAATTAACAGAAAACACTTGTACAGACACTAAATCCAACAAAACAAGACATGATATGGTTTAACCAGCAGTTTTCATAATAAAAATTATCCCTTGGTGCTCTGGTAACAACATTCATAAATAGTAAGGAGTGCATACCTTTCAAAAGACCACAGTGAAAATATATTTTTGTGCTATCCTCAGTTACTAGTGATAAGACACCACACCGAGTCACAAGTCAATGTTAGAATATTAAATGACAGTGTGACAAGCAATAGCTGGAGTTGCAGTGTGACTCCTGGTTTAATCACAAATACAGATAACAGGACATAGAAATAACACAGATGCTTTCTTATATAGAAATAAAAGTTCTGTAATCAATAAGAAATTGTTTTTATGAGGTGTTATTACTGAAGGATACAATGAATTTAACTGTTATTTTGCTTATAATGTTTTAAATTTAAAAACTTCATTGTCTTTATATAGCTGTAAAAACATAAATTGTTCATTAAAAAATCAGTAGAAAATCTATCACTCTAAGACTTTACATTGCTGTAGGAGCTTGAAAAATAGCACAGGTAGCAGAATAAATATGACAAAAAGTATTTAAAATGGGACATTTTTGTGACAATACTGGCATACAGAGGATAATTTCAGAGAAACAGACACATGCATTGGGGTCACTTTAATGCCTTCAGTTGACAAGCGCCAAATATTCTGAAAAAAGATGCTGCTCAACATATGAGCATGAACCTTTTGAAGTCCAATATTGGAGAAATATCCCATTAATTACAGAAAAAACCACATGCACAAATATATACAGACATACAGAGCTGTTTTAGCAGAAGGCATGTGGGGAAACCAGGAAAGGTTCCCATTTCCCTACACTGACAATGATACTGTTATAATACTGCTCTTTTTCAAATTGCACTAATAATATTCAGAGAAACAACTGCTGACCAAAGGCATTTTCCTTATGATACAGTGCCTTACACTACACTGGAAACTTGTCTTGACTGATATAACATAAGGAGCAGACAGGAAAATACCCTATATTATGAATTTTCACTTGTTATGAAACGGCACTGTAACAATTTGTGTAGGCAGTAGCAGCTCCTAAAAAGACTGCTTTTGTTAATATGTATGTCACATTTCCAGTTGGTCTTAAAAACTAAATTGATGAGAATAAAATCCGTCCTCATGAAACTTGAAGTACGATAGTTTTAATGTTTCTCCTTTGTATAATATTAGTATATTAAAACCAGTCCAGATTAAGTGCATCCAGTATAATGCATCTAGTAGAGTGCAATCCCACAAAAAACTAGTAAAGCTGCAAACTGATTTTTAAAGCTCAAATTATTAAATACCAAAATCATATTAAATTGTTGAAAAAGAACAGAAAAAATGACAGAGATGACAGATTTTACATTACACTGAAAGCTCACAACTCCTGCTTACTTGGAAATGGCTTGCATTAGAAAGTGCTATCACTTGTCCTCGACCTTCCACCCATCCGGTTTCACAAGAGGACCTTCTCCCGAGTTTCCGGCAGCTTGAGGGCAAGCAGGCCTCCACACACCAAAGCAGAGAAGGAGAGCAGCATGGGCCCAACTGTGGTGATGCCCACAAAAGAGGCAAAAATGGAGCTGCCAAGGACAGCAGCCAGCTTGCAAAGAGCATTGAAAACCCCAAATGCAGTGGTTCTGCAAAAGTGGAAAAATGTGCCAGTTTATTTACTGTAGCACCTGTTTCATCTGAACATTTTACATTTGACAGTTTTGACATCACACTTGTGTCTCAACTTATGAATGGAACTGGGACTGGACATTGATAAGTAACTCAGAATTGTTTGGCCCCCAACCACATCCCAGTCAGTAAAACTTAATGATACTGCTTAATTTTTTTATTCACAGTCCAGGTTCTGTAAAAAAAACATTAGATACTGCTTAAAATGACCTGGAATTTTGTTTTAAGACTTGCATTCATTCATCCATTTATTAATCACTTTATCCTGTTCAGGTTTGTGATGGTCCAGAGCCTCCTCTGGAGTCATTGGGTGTCAGGCTATGAAACAACCCCTGAAACGGATGCCAGTCCTTCGCAGGGTTGTTATAACAACACAGCTCATATAATGCAAGGTCTCGATGTCTGTTTACAACAGAAGCTTGGGGTATGAGACATAGTACAATCTGGACTGGATACCAGTTTATTTTTTGTTTTTTTTTAAATAGCATGATGCAATATTAAGGTTTAGTTTATTTTAAACTGACTGAATAAAAAAGTATGCAGTGACTACAACCACAGAGTGTAGTCTTGAGTGTGGTGTGCTCATCCTGGTGGCACAGAGAAATGAAACAGGACAGCGAGTTGCAGGGTAATTGCTTTGAGGAGAATGTATTACAAACTGTTGAATGGCTGCTGTGTGTACCATGGTAATCTTCTGCTAAACCAGTAAGAAACCTATGCATCACATAAACCTGTTGATTTAAATTTGCTGTCAAAAAAGTGTTATTACAGAAATATATCTCTGTTTATGTACTGGGTAGTTTCTGTAAAAGTCTCATTTAGTCTTAATAATACATTAAAAGGCACACATACAGCCCCCCCCCTTCTTCTTCTTGATGAAGAAAATGCAATTAAAAGTAAATAAATCGATTTGGGAAATGTTCCCAAATCTTCAAAAATTCCAACTGTTGTATTTTTGCAACTTGAGGTGCAAGTGTACGGAAATACATTGCCTCCTATTTTACATTACTGTCATCCAAAAAAATAATAATTTTAATGGGTGTGTTTATAAACAGCAGATTAGACAAATGCATGCTTTAGTCTGTTGGTCACACTGCTGTACCTTTTAGCTGCGGGGTATAGCTCCACTGTAATCACTTCAATGCCATTCCAAGCTGCCACACTGGTGCCACAGAAAAGACACTGCCAGGCAATGAGAGCAGCCTGCCTCAAAGTCAGGAACAGGAAGAAAGTGCAGCCAGCAGAGATAAGCATGGAACCTCCTGTCAAGAGCAAACCACAGAGATACCAAACTGATGAATGAAAAAGGTGACATACAGGCAGAAAAGTAAAACTGTTCCTCAGAAGTGAACTTTATAGAACAGTGATGTCCATATGTTCCTTGACTCACCAATCATCTTGATCCTCCCAGTCTTGTCCATGAAGAGGGCAGAGATGATGTTCCCAGGTAAGACAGCCAGACTGCCCAAGAAACTGACAAGGTAGATCAAAATGCCATTTTCCTCATGGAAATCCAGGTGGCAGTCCTTCTTGAGATGTAGGAATGTAACGTTCTCCAACCAGCAGTCAATGAATTTCTCCTCCCCCAAGTCTGCATATCAGATAATCACAACAACATCTGAATACTACTAAATTCCTATTCTATGGAAAGAGAACTTTTGTACTGGCATTTTTAAAAGGATTCATCATGCACGCTACCTGTGTTGTAGAATAAAGAAGATTTAATTGTGCAGTTTTCAAAGAATGTGTCTGTAGATCTGATGTCTTCAAAGTAACAGTCGTCAAAAAGGGAATTCACAAACCTGACTGACTTCATTTCCATTTTGATGAATCTAGGAGAGAAATTCAGAAAACTTTATCATGATGTTTCAAATGCCAAACAAATACATGTGAAAAATAATCGGAAAAAAAAATCAAAAAATGTCAAAAGTCTATTTCAGTTAGTCAGCTTCTTTCCACTTGTCCTGGTAAAGGTCATGGTGGTACCAGGATGCCCAGACCTTCCTCTCGTTGGCAATAATCCCCAGGTCTTCCTTTTATAAGAGCCTTCTTATAAAATGACAACCCAAACTGACTCCTGTTGGCTAGCCTGGTCTGTGGAGACCTGCTTGCCCCTAGACCTGACCCTTTTTGGTGCTGATTTTCATATCAGCCACTACACACTTGGCTATGGACCACTTGAAAGCACAGTGCATACTAAAGGTCACAGATGGATGAGGCCAAAATGACAAAATCATCTGCAAACAGAAATAATACCATCCCTTGTACCCCCAGCTAGACACTCTCTGATCTCTGGCTGCACATTGATGTACTGTCCATGAAAATCATGAGCAGGAATGGAGACAAAATATGACCTTGAAAAGAGTAATGTTTCACATACTTGTCCTTGATGTACTGTCCATCTTTATGAATTTGGTTCTCCAAAGTAAAATTGAAGGAGACATACAATATTTTTTCGTGACTGAATAGCTGCACTTTGGATTTATATTCTTCATTCTGCAAGTGCTTAATCATATCAGGGAACCAGACTGACAGCCCATAGTAGCTGAAACAAAGAGCATTTGCAACAGTCAAATTGTGAGCACAAATTAGAGCAGTCTGAATTGCATCCAGTTTTTTTTCCAACACCTGTCTCTTTAATGTTTACCTTAGAATTAGATTGTACAATTTATCAAATCAAGATTCACAATAAAGCAGTAACCTGCTCATAAATCAAAACAGTTTTGTTTTCTTTTTCAGAGACAGAATAATTTTCTCTAGCATTTAATTTGTCACCCAAGTCATATTTCTATAAGCAAAAGAGGTTGTTTACCTGAAGGCCATGGTGAACCAGATAACTGCCATTAATAAAGTGCCAAGTCTCAACTCAGGTGACATAAGGGATAAAATATTTTTCAGCACCTGTGCAAGACACTGTGTGGTGAAACAATGTGTAATGGACACCTTGCCCATGATTGTCATCTTTATTAACACATGACACTGTGCTTCCAGAAAACCTTTGACCTACCTGCTTGACCAAAGTTTTGGATTGAACTGCCCATTGCTGAAAGGCAGTGCCTGTGGAACTCTGGATTTCAATAAATTCATTGTCCTGTTTTGGCGTCTTAATCTGGGAGACCTAAAAGGAAAGGAATGTGGAAATATGACTCACTAGTGTTTTTATAACTCAGATGTACTTTGGCTTTGGAATGGTTCCCTAGCAGTGGAGAGAAAGCTGGATTTCAGTGATGAACTATTTGTTCTAAATTGCAAATTAGATTATCAAGATTTCTATGGAAATGTTGAGTTGAGCTGACCATTGTGTATTAGGACCAAAATGTAGTGTAGCCAGAGGTTTTTTTGTAGTAAACTGGAGCTTTACATTTACATTTTTTGCAGACCTGTCTGTGAACTGGAACTAATCAAAGTAACCTGATGAATGCAAAACTCCGCCAGTCATGTGGTGGCACTGAACTGAATTACAAGAATAAGTTGGTGTTTATGTTGTCAATAAATGTTTTACATTCTATGTCTCAAATAAAAAAATAAAATTTTCTATGCCACCGAAAGAAATATTTAGGCTATTTATTTATCCATCCATCCATTGTTGTTAATTGTTGAAACCTGAGCAGGCGCTATTTGTTTATAAATTTGTATATTACATGGTCTTTCTTTGACCAGGCACAGCAATGTTCATGGCCTTGTCCTGGTCTGTGGCCCAGTTGTTAGGACCTCTGGTGTAAACTGCACTCACTGTGGGATTTTACTCACTGTGAACATACGCTCTGGCTCTCCTTTTGCCCTCCAGTTGGTGTCATGGACCTGCTTCAGAATCATCCACGCTTCATCATGTTTAGCATTCTGGCCATTTATGAGAAACATCCATTTAGATACAGAACAAATGGCAACTTTGTTATTCTGATAAGTCTTCACAAAAGGGAAAAAATATATCGTGTATATTATTCCTATAGTCAAAGATACCCATGATCTTTTACTGAAGAGAGAATTCTGATCTAGTATTAACCACTTTTGGCTGCACTCCTGTTTTTCCACCCAGTAAGGTTCTTCTATGGCTGTTAGTGAAGGACCCTACCTCAAGTAGGAAACGTGGACTCTCTGGCATGAACGCCAGCCCAATGAGTGAGAAGATGGCTGGCAGAGTGCATACCAGCACAAACAACCTCCAGCTGTGGAACTGGAGTTTTGCCCCCATGCTGAAACCCCATCCTGCAACGCAACACATTTGTACTTTGGGTTTTTTCCTGTAGCTATAGAGGTGGAACAGAACCTCTGGACTTCTGCCCATAGTCTCCCCCCTCTGAGGGCTCAAATGTATTTGCCTAGGGCGTACCGTAGTGAGGGATAATACCCCAGGCAGTGAAGGAGGCGTAGATGCCCCCCATCATCCAGAACATGCACAGCCAGCTCAAGTGCTCTCCTCTCTTGTCCATGGAGAGAAACTCAGAAAAGTATGAATAGACAATGGGGACTGATCCTCCAATGCTGAGGGGGGGAAGGGAAAGAGGACACCAAAAGCAGATAAACTTTACATGTGTGTGTTTTAGTATTTCCTTCTCAGGAATGCTTTAAGACTGTTGCATATATGAAATGTACACTGTTTATGGCAAGTGTGGCCTGGAATTCCAAACAAATGAGAGATTTTTTTTAAGGTTGTACCAGTGCTTTTAACTGAAGAAGAAAAACAGATGTGTCCTTAATGGCTTACATAGAACTAATCACTCTACAGCACACAAGAGCTGGGTGTTTTATTTCCACCACCTGGAACTCCTCTCTTTCGTTGCAGCCCTAACATTTACAGTATGTTGTTGTAACCTCAGCCTTGTTCAAGTTGTTACTGCAATTAGCTCGGTACAAAGCTGTTACTTTAGGCACATTTTTCAGGACTGGCTTAGAGTGTTTGAGAACATATACAATCTCAGCTCGACGTAAAGCTGCTGAATTGTGTCTTCATTAGCTTATGTTCCCCTAACAGTAAGATTCTCACAACAGGCACTGCAATGTCCAATTTCTTACCCGATGCCAGAGAAGAGTCTAAAAAAGAGGAAGAAGCCATATCCCTGTGCAAAAGAGGACAGGAAGGCAAAGACACAGTTGATAGTCAGAGCCTTGATCAGACATTTCTTTCTGCCAAGCTTGTCTGCCAAACCACCCCACACAAAGGCGCCCAGCATCATTCCAAGGAACCCAGTCAAACCTGAGGGAAACAGAGACAGTCTCAAGTCAGAAAATAATACTGATTGGAACCAATTTGTTAATATTTGTAACAAGGTAATTATTGTTGCATTTTTTAATCGTTTCATTTGGTATATATCTGTATGCATCTCGGCCCTGGATTATAAACGAATTCTGTTCCTAAGTCTGTCTTTAAGTCAAATTTGTATGTAAGTCGGAACAGGTACATATGGTTCGTATTTAGCATCAGTTAGTCAAATCTTTAGTATATAGTATATATTTTATCTTTCTTTGCATATAAAACACTTAAGAAAAACTTCCAAATACACTAAAACATCTTAAACACAATAATACAGTACATAATAATAATATAGTAATAATAAAAGTAACTACAGGTACATACGGGACTGTACTAGAGAGAGAGAGAGAATCTGTGTGTGTGTATATGTGTAGGTAAACAGTATTGTAAAAAAAAACATTAAAGACCCAGTTCTTAACAGTTTAGATAGAAAAAAGAAAAAAAGATCATGATTATAGGTTAAGACTTACTCCAGTTCCATTGATGTCTTGCATACCAAAAGGGGCATTCGTGAGGTAACATTAAGATAACATTAATTGGATGATACAGGAGAACATGATGGAGCGATGGTTACTGTAAAAGATGATGGACCTGGTGTTGGAGAGTCAGGATTTGATTCCGCTACTGGATAAGGGGGGTTTACTACTGGAGTCAATTTCTTGAAGTAGGCATCAAGGGAGGTTTGTACAGGCCTTTTCTTTTTCTCATCACAAATGGCCTTGAAGCAGCTGAGGCCTTGGTAACTGTACGATAAACCTTGGTGAACCTTTCTGTATTAGGATCTTGCTCCTCTAACTTTTCCATCCCCAGTTGAATGAGACGAAAGGCTTCAGCTAACTCTTTCGTCAAAAACTTTTTTGGTTCTGGACTTTCTAGGTCCTGGTATTCTTCCTGAAATGCTATCATCTGCTGCTGTAGTTCCATAAAGTCTTCATTGGTCAGTTCTTCTGCATGGGAGTTGAGTAACTCTACAAAATCATTTTCACTGATGTCTAACTGCAGTTGATTACCAATAATAATCACAGCTTGCCTGGCTTTAGCGATGCCGTCAGCTGTAAACCCCTGAAAACTATGCGCGAATTGGGGGCACAATTTGCTCCACACTCCTTTTATATTTGACTGCTTCACTTCATCCCAAGAATCAGCAATATTTTTGATGGCAACACAGATTTTATAATTCCTGCAGAAGCTCATCACATCATCTTGAGTAGCCCTGACTGCTCGCGAGAAGGCCCACTGTAAATAATAGGCCTTAAAGGAGGCTATGATTCCCTGGTCCATTGGCTGAAGTAGCGATGTGGTGTTGGGGGGAAAAAATATGACCTTTACATTGTGGTGAAGGTCATCTAAAGTGCTTGGATGTCCAGGTGCATTGTCAAGCACAAGTAGAATCTTGAAGGGAATATTCTTGGCCAAGCAATAACGTTCCACAGCAGGGACAAAACAGTTCAAGAACTAATCTTCAAAGATGGCAATTGTAACCCAAGCCTTTACATTTGCCTTCCAAATAACAGGAAGCGATGCCTTAATAATATGGCCAAGTGCCCTTGGATTAAGGGAGTGATACACAAGCAAAGGTATCAGCTTGAAATCCCCAGATGCGTTACCCCCAAGCAATAATGTTAGCCTGTTCTTCACTGCCTAATGCTATGGTATAGTTTTTTAATCTTTTGAAGTGTAGGTCCTTTCAGGCATTTTTTTCCAGAGTAGGTCAGTCTCATCTACGTTAAATATTTGTTCTGGCAAATAACCCCCCTCCTCAATAATTTTTTTCAGCATTTCAGAATGTTCACCCGCAGCGCTTACGTCGGCACTAGCTGCTTCACCTTGCAATTTAATGTTATGTAAATTTGCTCTCACTTTGAAATGATTGAACCAACCACTACTCACAACAAATTCTTCATCGCCATCACCTCCACTTGCTGCATGTGCAACTTTTAAATCATTGAAAAGGCTTCAAGCCTTTTCTTTCACTAAAGCAAGGCTAATATGGATATTACACTGATTTTGATCGTCTAACCAAAACATCAATAGCCTTTCCATTTCAATAAACCACTGTGTTGCTTAGTAATAATTGTAGCTTTCACTGGGGCAGAGCCTTTCACACGCTCCATTATTCTCACTTTATCCTTTAAAATTGTTCCGACTGTTGACTGACTGAACACTTTTCCAATAACTGATGGCGTATCACCTGTTTCCAATTGCTTTATTATTTCCACTTTACTCTCAGTCATGATTGTTTTCATTTTCTTTGATGCATCACCAGCAATTACATTGAATTTATGCTTTGGAAACATGGTTACAAGGGTAAATACTAAGAGAAAATTATAAACCAACACTTACATACTTAACACAATGTTAACAGCGCCGTTATCTGATTCAAACTGGCGGGCTCAAACTGCTGAAGCCGCGGAATGTTTTCACAAGTGTCAAAAAGTACGTGTGCATTTGTTATTGCGAACGATTGTATTTGACTTGAATTTTTATTATAATTGGCTTTGCTTACATCAAATATTGTCAAGAAAGTAAAAAGTAAAAAAGAAAAAACTTATGGGCCTCTAAATCAAGGAAGTAAAATATAAGTTGTTATGTACTATTTAATGTATGAGAGGATATGGTCTGACTCCATTTTAAAACAACTCCTATTCATCTGCTAACCTTAATTTGACTTGACAGTTGTCTATGAATTGGTATTTGGTACATTAAGCATCCTGTTGTCACCATTATACAATGCTTTGTCTGTTCATTTTTCCCTGGAGTAAAACCAGAGTTTTTAGATTACAGCACAATTAAAAAGTACCAAGACACTGGGGTACAAATGCCAGGAAAATTTGCCAAAATTTCATAGCAGGCAGAAAGACTTTCCATCTTCTCATAGGGCAGATGTTTATTAAAAAATATCCAAAAGAATGGAAACTATTGATTAAATTAATGTGCCCTAGGGTGAAAATGTTGAAGGGCTGTACTGTACTCCTTGCAATCTGTGGAACCAGCTGTTGTAATTGCAGACTGTCTCCATAAAGGGGCTCTATTGTCATGCTTTACACTGTGCTACAGGGGTTATGGGAAGGAGACAAAAGTTCTTTTTCAGGCAGATATTTTATAAAGGCATAATTAATACTCCTCTCCCCAATAGCCCAACTGAAGTGGATTTTGCGAGTTCTGTAAAAAATCATCAGAAGTGGGAATTTGTGCTGTATTAAAGTGTTGCATGAAAACACGTTTGAAAAGTAAAACATTTTTCTTTTCTGTTATAGCACTGATATTTACATGGTTTTTCAAGTTTTTAATGTTTAAGTGATGGCACTGACTAAGTGCAAGCGTCTTGTCTTCTGGCGTATGGAGCCTATTTTCCTGTGTTTTTGCACCATTTTTCTGCAGATGGCTCTGCCTCCAGGTGTCCTTGGCAAGAGGAACCAAGGGAAGGAAGGCACAGTGTTCTGCAGCCTAAGCAACATATGGTCATGTGCTCTTTTCCCATTCCTGAGACAGGGGATTTGTCGGCTCTAAACTGTCACATACTGTTGTGACTGAGCTGGCAAAACAAATATGGCAATGAAACCATCTGTAAACACGAAGGGAAAGTAACATGTCCACTAGGGGGGTTCCATCAAGCACAAAAAGGAACATATCTGGCTTTGAATTATGACATTCTCATTAATAAAAATTTTTTAAAAATGAATCGTGATAAGACATCTGAATGGTGGGCAAGTGGGTGCATTTGTACTGTGATGCACAATGTAACATATTCCCCTGTAAAATGATTACAGTATTTCATTCACAGCTATATCATTTGCACTATTTTGAGCCACGACACTTCCTCAACTTGTCTAATCGACCACTTGACTTATGATCAGGGAGCTTTCTATTGCTAGTTTATCTATTGCCTGCAGATGTCATTTTTTTCCATGTTAGTGCTCAGGTAGCTTTACAGATTGAGAGCATCCCACGCATTACGCCAAAATCAAGAGTGGCATATTAAACAATGGACAGTGTCTTCTGTTCAAGCCGAACCCTGAGTTGCAAGAAGCAGGGGGTGAACAGAAGGAAATAAGAGGCTTTATATGTCTAAAAAGCAAGGTCACGGGATGGTCTATTGATTTCTGTGCTGCCTGTTGGCTCACATCTCAGCCTCAAGTGCAAACACAACACAACCCCAAAGGGATAAAAGTACTGTTCTTTCATCCTCAAAATCGCTCCATTTTTTCCCAAGACAGCTGTGGCCAGCTGGCTCCTTACTGCATAGCTTAGGGCACTTCATAATTTCACCCCTAATGTTCCTTACATGTTTTTTGTCCTATGTAACATACAAATACAATGTATTTGAAATGATTTAAAGGATATAAATGGTATTAGATGCACAGAGATTGTGTGAAATTCATAACTTAATCTTCTCAAAACATCCGCTGTGTCATTTGCAGTGGAAAAACATCTTTTATATGAATAGTTTCTTTAGTTTAGTTATAAAGGCACCATGTTGACATTTGAGGTCTTTGTATGAACTTTCAGTTCAATTAGTAGGTGTTATGCACACTTTTCATGTGCACAAACAGTTCTGTTTAGTGAAGATGGGATGCCAATTCTTGAAGATACAACGGATTTCATTGCAGGTATAAAACAAATAGGGTTTTGCCAGGAGACACATGGTTAATGTTCTCTTCCCAAAAAAATGACATTCTAATGTAAAGTTGAATGTGAAAAGCTGCCAGATTCATTTTATCATCACTTGTACTGTTAAGTGCAAAGATGACAGGCACATTACAAAATTCCATTTCTTTTTAAATCAGAAGTGCTTGCTGTGTACTGTATTTTTCACAACAAAATCCTGTGTCTTTTTGTTTTTACTTATCGGATTAGGAGTAAACATGAGTTGAGATAATTTTATTTGCACACCAGTCAAGATCAAGTACAAACTTGTCCTCTATTGGGGCACCAACCAAATGTTAAAAATGGTACTCAGTGAAGTTATGCACAAGTATTTGGTGGACACATTAGGGTTGACTGAATTTTGGGTGGGACACATTTATGCCTTTGTTACGTTTATGAACAAAATTTTTGCAAGATTACTGAACATTTTTGCACAGCACTACCATCAGGTTTTTATCTAGCTTGACTTTGATCGTAAGACAAACCTGAAATCTAAATGAGCTTGGTTTTCAAAGGATTTTGCAGTTTAAAAGAACCATGGATACATCTTACGTAAATATATAAACATTAACATATGCTCATCCATCCATTCATCCATTCTCATTGACTATTTATCTGGTGAGGGTTGCAGCAGGTCGGAGCCAATCCCTGAAGCAGAGGCTATGAAACTGTTCCTGGATGGGACACCAACCAGGCTCATTAATGTATGTGACATTTCTTTTTTTTGGCAATCAGAGTGAATTTTTTGTAAAATTTCACCAAATCAGAAAAAATTTAGACCTGTATTGAATGACTAAATTAAAACGAGTATTACTGTAGCTATGACTAACTGTGACTCTAAACTGGAAGAACAACTCACAGGAACACTGGACTCACCAAGCATGCTTTTGTTGGCATTCGAAAGGCACATGTCTTTCTCAGCACTGGGAAGCACAAAGCCTATGACGAAACATTCAACCCCATCTGCCATGAGGGCCAAGCCAGTTACGATGAATAATGTCCATTGGAAGCGCCCGTGGCCACAATCCTCAATTATGGCCTCATACTCTTCAGCCAAAGACTGCTCCTCATCAGTTTTGGCCCTGGCCAAAGCTTGTGCTACCCTCTGTGCAGCCTTCACTTCATCAGGGTGTGGGATACCCTGGTACTCCCCCTCATATATTTGGTCATCCTCATCCTGGCCCTCAGTGACATCACTGGCAGCATTCTCTTCCTGAGGGGGGTAATCTTCCTGGTACCCACAGCCATTATGGCCTCCTCTTCCATAAGTAGAGTAGGTGTTGTCTTGTGAATACGTTTTGTTCTGACATGGGTCTCCCATTATTACTTTTTAAGGAGGACCTGTGGAAACTGTTTTACTTTTATATTGCAGTTCTGTTGTCTAGAAAATTAGCTCTGTAGCCAGTATTTTTAAAGTTTTTATATGTGATGTGTCAAACTCTTGTGATCCACAGCTTTCATAAGACTTTATAAACTGTAATAATGATGCACTTCCATCCTGTGTACTTTTCTGTATATGTCTGCATCCAGCACCTGCAAATAGCAATAAAAGCCCATAAGAAAGTCTTTACACAATCAAAGAAGTAAATAAAAACACAATCATGTCCCACAAGACCAGCAAACCTTCAGCATCTGTGTAACATTAAATTTCACGTTGCACTAAATTTCTTACAGATTTTTTTTCTGCAGAAAGCACATTATGCAAATCATTGCTTTCCAGATATTTTGTCTATTACATTCCTTCTGTCTATTCTATCAATATCATCCTCACCATAGTATTCTTATTATTGGGTTCTGCATCTATATTATTTTCTCTATATGATAAATAACAAAGATTATCCTGTATGGCAAAGGTGTCTGATTTGTATCTGTCTAATGCTGATATTTGTTAATTTCTTTGAGAAATGTAGTGAGTCATACAGCAGTTTCCCCACGAAACTCTAAACCAGACTGGTCCAGCTGGAAGATATTAAATCAATGTAAAGGTGGACTAGTGGCTCTGTGCCTCTCAGGTCATGATCTTCATACTGACATACATATCTCATACATATCTGCATCATAAGGTCCCATCCTGAAGTTTTTTTTCACATTTTTCTTTTTTTAGCAATTCTTTAAAATCATTGTAATGTTTTACTGTACTTGTACACAAGATAAATATGTTTTATTGTTTGGATGCTATATGTAACAGTTCAATATTTTTTTCTAATGTGTCCAGTCAGTTAGTCAATATAAAATCAGTATTTTTACAGTCCTGTTTCACCCTGAAGAGTTTGGCAAGAAGACTCCATAACATGATTTGTTGGCTATCTTTATTGCTTAAAAATGCACAACAGCTGTTGCCTTTGTGCATCTAGCCTGGTGGCGTTGTTGTAAGGGTTTAAAGAAATTAAGAAAAAACTTTCTGCTCCCTTTCAGTCCTAAAATAGAAGCAGCATATAGAGGTTGCATCTGGTTGAGTAGTAGAGCTGCTGTGTCTGTATGATGCCGTTGGCAGATAGCAGACATGAGTTAGCGATTGAGGTTTATTAGTAAGAGAAGTTCCAGAATCGTGGTCAACACACAGGCTAGGGTCAGATCCAGAAGTGGTCAGGCTAGATCAAAGGTCGGGGGCAGGCGAGGGTCGAATACCAGAAAGGCTACCAGGAGAACTGCTCGGTATGCTCAGTGGTAACATGGGCAATACTTCACACCAACAAGTTGGGCTACATAGGTTTTATACCTTGTTCGGGGAAACAAGGAGCAGGTGCTGGCAATTGTGGAGCTGGACGGAACGGGAGGCAGAGCAGGGGGAGTGACAATCCGAATTTAGAGATTGTAGACTTAAATCACACCTCCTGCTGTAATACCTTTGAACAAGGCACCAACCATCAGCTGCACAAGTAAAAATTACTTAGCTCTATGAATGTGATAAATCACTGCCAACAGCTTTAGACAAATTAATTAATTTAAAAAATGAACATGAAATAAGTATTGTTTCTTAAAATCATTTCAATTTTTGGGAGACTTTATGGTGTGTGGTACTTAATTTTATTTTTAAGAATATTATAAAAATATTTCAATGCAAACACGTCTTTTAAAGCTGCTTTTTTGCAAATTTGGATGTAAATGAAGACCTGAGATGTGCTGCAGAGGAATGCAAGAGAACAAAACACTACATTGTTTTAGTCAGTGCCCCCCCCCGAACAGGCAATAAAATAGCGCCAGGTGGCTTATAAAGAAACATTTTTGTGTAAAAGTGCTATTAGCAAGGTGAAAGGTAAATTCATCTTAACTAAGGTCCTGCTAGGTGCAATGAAAACATCCAGTGCTCATTATTGCTGAATAAACTAGTAGTGCCTGAGAATCTGAAACGCAGAAATGGATAATGTTTATTCACCAGATCCATTTCTAAAATGAGAATGATAAAGTACATTTTGAATGTAAGCAGTGTACCTTCAGTGAATGATACCTGGAGATCATTTCCCTTCAGTTTGGAGAATTGAATGATTTCTTTTTTAATGCATCTTTTCTGTAGTTACATAAATTCATTTAATTTGTTTGGTTCTTTAGCACAGACAATAGTTTTTCCTGTTAAATGTATCATGTATAGTAAAATATAAATGTACAAAAAATGTTTGTTTTGTGAATTCAACATTTTGGGAATATATTAGACCAAACGCCTGACTATGCTCAGTTGTCAGTTATACACAATGCATATAAATGCCCACTAACAATTTACCACCACCCAACCTCCACCTCTCATTTTGTCTAGTGGTATTCCATGTCAGGGGTACATGGAACAACAACCTTCCTTTGTGGATGGTTTGAACTCTCCAGCTGACTATAAACCCACATGGAAAGCACCAGCATCTGCCTAAATGGACAACCAGTTTAATACTTCAGACTCCTGAAATAGATACAATTTAATCTAAATACTTTGAAATTATCAAATAGTTATTGACTGCACAAGTGCATTTGGGCTTGAACTGATATTTTATGCATTTTAACACTGAATTAACAATAAGAAAAGTGCACAGTCTGACAGCTGCTGAAAAATGCACCATTAAACGTCTGGTTTCTTGGACTGGGAAAGTGCTAATAAAATCAGCAGTCCTGAAAGATTTACATCTGCACCGCGCCTTCCAGCTATTCTCAGGAAAACAGAATCATGCACAGTTTCCCTGCTTCCAAGGAAATGACCACTCCGATCATATGTGTTCAGTTAAATGGTGGAAAATTCATTGAGAAACATTCTGCCTTCAGTTTTTTTTCTCTTTACACTCAAAGGAAACTTTTCATGAACCAAGATTAATTACTTAAACGCACACAATGTAATTTTGTATTGTTTCATTAACAATTAAAACAAACTAATAATCATACCTGAAAACACTTGAAAGCATGTAAAAAATACTCCAAAATAATATCAGTTTGCAATGTGTTCTTCTCTATTTCAGTAAACATAACACAATGTCATCTTGTCCTTTAGGTTTAAATTATTTAAAAATAGAAGCCTCGTGACATTTTGAATTTATTGGCCTTCTGTCAGCTTCAGTTAAACTTGTATCAACATTATTTTCTGCTCATATCCTGCATTAAGTATGAAGATTAAGTTAGAAAATTTTCAACTGATTGTCTCATTGTATCTTTGTTGTCTACAGTTTGCCACACTGCAGGAGTTATGGTCCTTCCTGTCTCAGAAGGAGGGCACTGCAATGCTTCAGTGTAGGTCTCTGCAGCAATGCTGGAGCTGCTCCTTTTAAAACCCCCACGGGACAGTCACTGTAACAGGACACAAAGTAACAGAAACAAGGTCCTGGGGTCTTGAGGAGGACTCAGGCCAATAATCAGCTTATAAGAACTTGCAACCTTCTTCCTGGCCTCGTCTTGGTCTTCAAACCTAACCAGCAGTGGATACTGATTACAGACTGTAGAAACAGACTTTCCCTCAGCATGTACTAATTCCAGCATCTGCTTGTTTACTCAAGATTCACACAGCTTTAAGTTTCAACCAATTTCCCTATACAATCCTCTAATCATTGACTCCCTTTAGTTTGCACTGTTTCATACTGATATCTAAGCAAAATAATCTCGATTTGGATTTATATTTAGCATTTTCTACTGTATCAATTAAAAAGCATGTGATTTATTGAAGCCGTTGCTCCTTGCTACATTACAAATGTATTTGGGCTATGTGTAGTTGATCTCTCAGTGTTTTCATTGGAGATGCACTTTGCAGGTTTACGGTTTGGAATCTGGGTCAGCTTCCAAAACATGTTTTCCTCAGCACTGCATACAAACAGTTTCATTTTAACTGCAGGAACATAATGTGTGGACCACAATAAAGATGAACCAGCACATAATGGTCACTCACAACACTTCAAGGTAGCACTTTTACAACAGTTTGCTAAAATTTCCAAAACAAACTGACTCTAAACTCCATGTGTAAATTATATAGTAGCCCATCCATACATTGTCAGTGACCACTTCATCCTGGTCACGGTTGCAGCAGTCCGGGATCTATCCTGAAATCAATGGATGCTAGGCCCATCGCACGGTTAATTCCAGAGTAATTTCTTATTAACTGAACTAAACTGATCAAGTAATTCCAGGAATGCTGAGCATTAGGAGCAGTTTGTTGCTTGCTGACATTTAAAAGCTAAATAATTTTAATAAATGAACTGAGGGGTTGTACTCCTTTAACTTTTTAAATATTTCTCTTGATTAATATCATATTCTGTGTTGCACTCATTTCCTCTAAACCTCCCTCAACTTGAGAGCAATCACTAAAGTAAAACTGGTCACATCACACTGTTAACTAAAACATGTGGCAGCTGGGACAGAAGGGCTTTTGTCACTGCAGTCCACCACTGACTTGTAGGCCTCTCTGAGGCTGATACACCAAAGCAATCTGCTTGTCACACAGGCTCTGTAATTCATAAATAAGCTGCAGCTGTATGTGCCAGAGTTATGTATGATGTATGGCTGTCTGGACAGGTTCTCCTCCTTTGTTCCTCTCTCAGAAAAAGAAGAGCACTCTTGTAATACATATAGGTAGGAACGAGGAGGCAAGGAGAGAAGGTGGCAGGAGGTTTGTTGAGAGCACAGGGAGATCTATATCTATAGACATCCCCCCCATCACTGTGATAGATGAGAGCCACAATTTTATCCTGCTTAAGGCTGAACATTTCATTCTACTGCTGCCCACTGCTTCAGCTGATTATTTCAGCAGTAGGAGGGAGAAAGACTGAGAGACTGAGAAACTGCAATTTTATATTAGTGTATCCTTTCATTTTCTTGCATTTTTTGGCAATGACAGAGGATTGCTCTCTAGTGCTGACAAGAATCAGCACTTAATAGAAGACAGCAGTGAACAATGACCAGACCCATAGATGTTTATTGCAGGACAAGAGAATTAAAGTTATTATCTGCTTTAGCTTTTGTTAAGAAAAAAGCTAACATGACAAAGCAAGTTAACATTGTGTATGTGTTTAAATGGGAGTGCTTTGGCAGCAAAACAAAAGATATCTCTCCAGACATCTAAAAAATGAAATGTATCTGAATGTACATATTCAGTGGTTTTAAGTAAAGGTTAGTATTAATAATGAATCAGTTACATGTCATACATACATGTTTCAAGTGATGACACTTTTTCGGCTGTCTCCCAGTTTGTGAGGATTAAAATCTGTTTACCCAGTTTTCTGTCAAGACACAGGAGAACCAGAATATGCTCTATTTCACAGATTATACTGCTCATATGTAACTAATGGTTTCTTTGTAAAAAACCACAAGGAAAGATATATGACATATTGCATACAGGACTAATAAAGGGTGCCAAAATAACATGGATTGCCAAGAAACATTACATTTACTACAAAGTTAGAGTTGTTAAAAACAATGTATTTAAAAATGCATGCATTACTTCAAAATGGCTTTTCTATCACGGGGCAATTCAGAGTGATCGGATCACCAGAAACTCAGAGCTTTGGACTGTGGGTAGAAACTGGAGCACTTGGCTAAACTTGTGATCACTGGGAGAACATATAAACTATGCACAGATGCAACCCAAGTTTGCACTTGAAACCATATTGAAACCCACAGCTCAGGAGGTACCAGTACTAGCTGCTCTGCCACCGTGGTGCCAAAAAATATATACACATTATAAAATGCAGCACACTGACCTTAATAGCATGGCAAAAATCAGGGTTTCTGGAGAAAGTGATCCTACAGAAGAATAAAATAACTACTTCTATGTGGTTCTGTCCAGAATATTTTCTTCAGGGAGCATACTAACAGCCCAAAACAAACCCCACTGCTGCTGCAGCAAAGTGATTCCTAAGCCTATTAGGAAAACTCTGCACTCTGCATATTTAACTCTTTTATACTTTTGGAAAAACTAATAAGAAAAATTGTATTAAAAGTCTGATATGTACTAGGACATAAACCTCCCCAGTTGTGACACTTGCACCTCCAAAGATCACCTTCAGCATTCTGTACTGCTTGTCTTCTTCCTGGCCAACAACACGCGCAGCTGGAAGTTACATAACACCTGCATTTGTCTCACTTTATTCTAATCCAGCATGCTATGGACAGTTAAACGGCATGGAACAGAAACAATGGACACTTATGGGGCTAGATGTATCAAATATCGCTGAATTTTTTTCAACCATTTAATATTCTGCACTAGGACAATTTATCTGAGCAAATGCACATTTATAAAATCTTTCATGCTGCATTTATATCGGTTCAGTTATAGCATTTGTCTCCGCTTGCAATAGTAAAAGCCCTTTGTAACTGCTGAGCTACTGGGTATGATGTGCTGCAGGAAATCACACAGATTTCTCTTCTCTGCGAAGCTCCTTAGCAATGCTACACAGCTTCAGACTAACTTTCCTGTGTGATAGACAACAAGAGAGACACTGTGATTATACCCCCAACATGTCCGGCATTGGTATTCTGAAGTAAAGAAAAAATAAAAAACATCAGAGGCTGATTTAGCAACCAATAAGATTTTTTTACAGTTTTAAACCTTAGTTTCTGCTGAGCAACAGTTACTTTTGGAACAATGTCATAGTGAGCAGTGACCATAATTTACATGGTGACAGTGAAGCTGTCTTCTCCATGACTGCAGGTGACTCAGTGACATCAGTGATGTCTACAGAAGGAGAAGTTATAAAAGTGCGCATGTCTAAACTAAAAGTGTGCATGGTTAAGTGCAGCACATTAAAATTTCATATTTGGGGACACACTGTGCTGTTCCCACTTCCTTCAGAAACTGTACTCACAGATACAAAGACGTGCCTATGTGGCTGCAAAAGTCAAACCCTCACAGAATCATAAAAAGCGATAAAAGAAGTGACATTTTTAATGTGAAGATTTTAAAGACCGGAACATGTCTCTGAATCTGAAATCAAAATGAAATACCATCAGAAGATATTTATTATTCCAGTGCTGCATTACTTTCCATTTAGATTTTAAATGTTGAAGGAAGTCTAAATGATGAAGGGAACATATGAAGGACATATTTGTGTAACCACAAAATTCTAAAAAATCTCAAAGCGCTTTTGTTCCCTCCTTTGCATTTTTTATAACATTGTAGCTGTGAATTTTACTCAGCTTTAACACAGTCTTTTGCTAACTGGGAATGTGTTTCCAGTCAGAGATTTATGCTGGATAAAACAGGTTTCCTAAACATGGATGTTCATTTTGACAGAGGATACCAGTCCTGAGAAATTATACAACCAGTCATTTGTATACAACCAAATTATACAACCACTCATCTGTCTAAATATTAGGGTCTATAGTAACTCCTTCAGTGGTTACTGGTGAAATAACAGAGACACCAGGTACTGTTGCTATCAATGGAGAATTCAGTCTGATCACTCCTGCTGGAATCTACTGTTCCCCCAGCAGTGGATACCAGGGAAGAAAAAAAATGCATCCGATATTGGAGCATCTCAGGGAGACATGCAGATCCATACTGACCGATCCACAGCACTATGGCATACTCAAGACATTTAGCAGGTGTAAATAATGTATATGCTTTCTTACTGCAGGGAGAGCTGGTCCATCCCCACCCTCAGCATAAACCATAACACAGCCCAGCACAGCCCAGCAATGGTGTCTGTACTTTTTCATGAAAAAACAATGCACCTGTAGATATATGATTTTATTTGGGCAACATCCCACAGATCAAAATTACAGAAATTCTCAGACTGATACATGGCACTATGAATGATTTGTTTACCAGAGTTTCATTTCCTGCAACTTTTTTATGTGCATTCTAGCTCAAGCAGCAAAATAGGCATGAAACACATATATCAAATGAAGGTGCTGCATTAAAATTAAGAACTAACCAAATTCTTGGGAAAAGTGAAATGAGGCATCGGATTAAATATTTCTATTTTCTTTTGGTAATCATAAGTTAAGAACATCAATATAAAACCAATGAAATTTCTATTTGTAAAACAATTGGCCATCGATTTTATTCAGGTTAAGACAGGAAGCCAAGAGACACATTCATCCACATAAAGCTTCTGTAGATGTTTCTAAATATTTTACAACTTTAAAATGCAGAAAAAAGCATAGAGCCCTTTGGCAATAAAATCTAACATGTCCTATCTTGCCAAATCCATTCACGAAGACAAAAATGATAAATATAAATGCAATAATAATAATAATAATAATAATAGTAATAATAATAATAGAAAAGAAGGTGCAGAGACAGAAAATGAGGCATCCTTACCAGAATTTTCATTGCATCTAAACAAAAATAATTCCCTTCTCTGGAAAAAAAAGAACTCAGCATGGAGGGCATATGAGGGAGTAGAGCAATGTTTTGGACAAGCTTTAAAACTCACTCCAGAACCTCTATAAATAAATGGTAGCGCACTGGATCACGATAGACCCTTACAGTCCCACCCACTCATCCCAGCAGGAATGCCTAGAGCTCACTGATGCTGGAGGAAATGGCAGCATCTCTCCCTGCCAGTGGGGTGTAGGTGGAGGTGGAGGGGCTATCGTGGCAGTGTGTGTCTGAATGAGTGGCTGTCTGCGTGAAGAGATGAGATGGAGAAGAGTGGAGCATAGCAGATGAGCATGAGGGGAAAGCAGGGAGTGGGTACTGCCTCGAATGACAGACGTGTTGACTTTTAAGTCAAAAAGGAAGTAGATGCAGCGGTAAGCTGTAAAGGGAAAGGAAGGGGAACAACTGTGCAGCAGGAAGGTGCCCAATGTATGCTTACAAAGCAGGGGACCTGCTGCGGGCTGTGTGTGCTGGAGCTGTCATTCTTCACACATCCAGAAATGAACCTCCCCAGACCATAGAGTCACTGGTAGAAGTCTGATAAACCCCGAGAAAAGAACCTGTGAAAGATTGAATTATGAGATTATAACTGTGAGAAATGTAACTGTGAGAGATGGACCTTTGAGAGATGCTGTACAATGTGTGAAAATTGTGTTTGAGAAACAGCGAGAAGCAATGTCTGTGAGATATTCAAAGACTGTGCTGTTTGAAAGCATGTTTTCATGAATGAATCAAAACAATGCAGTTCAAAATATATTATGCATTTACCTAGATTTCATATGCACATAGTCTATGTACACTGAAAGAATTTTAAGAATAATTTTGGTTTTCTCGCCAGAAATCTGAGCAAGTTAATAACGATAGAATTCATATTTTTAAAATTTTTTTAAAAATTATATATGAATCAGTGAGAATACAACTTATTAATGGTAAATGTCATTAATATCATCACAGGTTAAATTTAGTCAAAATGATGAGAGATATTGAAAATCTGTATCTATCCGTTGTGAACCACTTAAGCCTGGTCAGGGTTGCAGCAGTTTGAAGTCTACCCTGGAATCACTGGGTGCCAGGCCATGAAACCACACTATGGGTGGGACACCAGTCCATTGCAGAGTGGCCACAAATGCACATTCATACTATGGTTAACAAATTATTCAATTAACATGAAATGCATGTCACTGGACTGTGAGAGGAAACCAGAGCACACAGAGTAAACCCATGCAGACACAGGGAGAACATGCAAACTCCACACAAACTGAGCTACATTCAAAACCATACCTGAACAGCCCTATGAGAAGGCAGCACTATTTGCTGAACCACCTACATTCAACATAAACAAAATAATAAATATGTTACATTGTATGCCAACCTTTTAGAAATAAATGATAGAAATGGAAAGGTCATGTTTATGTAATCTGAATCACAGAATAAACATTTCAAACATAGTATCATTTACTATATGTTAAATTTACTCATTAACATTATTGGCTGGAAGAAGGCAGCTAATTTTTATTTTGTCTGACCTATGAAAATCCTCTTATCAATTGTCAGTCTCTGTGATTCATTTCCATACACAGATGACAAATACAGAAGAAAATTAATACAATTTTAAAAAGTGCTCAGCAGGAATATATGGAAAGTCTTATTAGAACTTCTCAGAATTAAATTTACAGTACCATGATTTACAATATGCTTTCAGACAGAACATGCTGAGAGCTGACCATTACAAATTATGGTTTCATGACTCTATGAAACCTAACATTCCATTACACTGCAGTCTGTTGGAAGCCTTAACAGATGTTTTCTTTCTGAAGTGTAATTGTTTTCCTCTTTGAAAAATTTCTCTGGGCATGAAATAGAATTTTATTCCCACTGGAAATAGTTTTGAAGACAAAGTCTGGAACATCATTACTGAAAGTAGATGTCAGGCATAAAAGTAAAGCTCCCTCATCCCATAATACTAGTCCAGAGAGGATTAGTACACCTCTAGCAAGACCATTGACTAAATACAGATAAAATCATGCCTGTTATAACTACATCTTGAGTATCTGTATGTCTCACCTCCGACTTCTCCATGCATCCAAGCTTTACCACTGCATCCAGCTTTTTATTCTGTGACCATGAATAAAATTTTGAATAATGTAGATGAAATGTACACTGTAATGTAATGTATGTAATGTAAGCAATGGTTCATTTAGTGATTAAAGCCTTCAGTGCAAAAGGCAAATCCCTGTTCCTGCCATCCATACTACTCTGTGGTTACCCAGAATTGTTATAATAAAAAGTTATCTAGGTGTATGAATCGATAAATAATTGAGTGGCTTAGTGTTCAACCTAACACTGTAAATTGGTTTGGACATAGTTATTAGATAAATATATAAAAAGACAGTTCAGATATTAGAGTAAGAGAACTGAAACTTCAGACCAGAAGGGACAATGAAGAAATCCTTCTTTTAGTGGTAAAACCTGAAATCATAGTGGGCATGCCAGACTGACCACTGCAGACAAGCAAGTCAAGCAAAGGGGATTAAACTGAACACAAACTGCTTTGTCAAGTACAGAGACATAATGGAACAAATATCTGTGGATGAAGCACTACTTCCCGACCATACTTGCCAAAGTATGCCTTGCCTTGCCTGATTCAAAACTACAGTCTTTTTTTTATTGTGCTGGTGCCAGCACTGAAACAGTTACGCATATGCAAGAATGACCTCATAATTAAATTGTTTTATTGTTCTGTGGTCTTGTGGGAGGTGAAGGCAGCCACATGAGTGGAACAAAGGCAGAGAACAGCAGGTTTTCCATGGTAAATGGAGGCTTTATTTACACAACAACCCAGTAAAAGTAGGGATGAGGTACCATTCAGGAAGAAAAAAAACAACAGAACAGATGATCAGTACTAAGAGCCACTCCAGCTGTGTCCTGGGAGTTCTTCTGCTCCTAGCCAAAACACATCTGAAAAAACCTCCCCCATCTTCTGACCAGCTGTCTTAATCAATCCATCCCTCCCGATGAAGCTCTTTCTAGGAATCACCACCCACCAGTTTGCTGAAAGTTGTCAGTTATCACTAAAATAAAGAGTCATAGAGTGAGGGTAGAAGTCTGCGGCTTACCGTGCTGTTTGGTTCACAGGGCTATTTACATAAAATCATAACATGAATTCTCCAGTATGTGACAAAAGCAGAATGGAATGACCTGCTATTTTCCAACAGGAAAGACTGTTCAAATACATGGACCCAATATGATTTTGTCTTGGTCCATTAGTATTAGATGATAATTTCTTAAAAGTTAAAATAACAGACTTTCTTTAAGAGAAAAAAATTGCCCTTTTCTGTCATAAAGGATTTTTCTTCATGCCCTCTTTTTCAGTTTGACTTTTTGCGTCTCAGTACATTTTTTGACAAGGTGACCTTCATTAAAGTGAGACTGCAGACAGGGTACATGCCACCCAGGGACAAGTGGATGGTGAAAGACTGTTCTTGAACTTCAGTCTCATTACTTGTGGCAGATTGTATTTTCTGAGGTAGCAAGCAAAGAGGTCAGTACCTGTCTTGTTCCAACCCCAATTAAGCAGGTGAGAAACTGATTTAAAGCCAGGTGTTTATCCATTAACTGTGCAAAATTTGTCTCAAGCCTTTGGGAAGACTGAAAATGGTAGCTGTTCTGTGATAATACAAAGGGGTTCAACAGCTTAACTGATGTTTGTTTATGGGAGCAGCTGCAGTAGATTCACCAAAAGATCAAGGACTGTTTTTGTTGTGCTCAAGGACCCTGTCCAGGCGTGTGTGGCTGTGTGTGGGTGTGTGGTGAGGAGCAGAGGGCCTTGGCAGTGTCAGGGTGAGGGCTGAATGCTAATATAACAATGTGCAGTGCCTTCCTGTCTGCCTCATATCAGCTTCTCTTCACTGTCAAAAAAGGTGAGTGAGCACAATGTGAACCCCTCCATGGAAGATGTATCCCCTGGTGCTTACCAGTGTGCTGCTAGGACACTGCCTGCAGCCCAGCAGACAGGTGGCACAGTCCTTATTGGTGGTGACAAAGTTACAACTTTTTCAAACAAACCTAGATAATACTGAGTAGAGACTACTGAGGTGTGGACAGGAGAGGATGGAAATATTACCTCTTCATGATAGAGAGATTTTGAAACCTATTGTTCTGTCAGAATGTGATGAATCTTCCATCTTCAAATCAGTCAAATGTTTTCAAAACTTTAACTTCTGTACCCTAAAGATTTACAACTCAAACTCTGGTCCAACGTACTGCTGTTGTATCCCCGAATATAGTTTTTATTGTCACTTTCCCTCATAATGCATAACCACTTGTCCAAATCAAGATTCTAGCAGTCTGGGGCCCATTCTGGAAGTGCAGGGTGCAAGGCTAAGTGGTGCACACTCCAGACAATATGCTAGTCCATCATAGAAGTACTTATTCTGAGGATCTTTCAATAAATGTACACAACTATATCAATAAATGAAACACTGTAAGCTACTTTAAACATGCCAGCTAAGTGGCAAACTAGTAATAATGCTGTTAATAATTTTACTAAACTGTATATCTATTCCCTGTGATGGACTGGCATCCCATCCAGAGACAGTTTCTTAGCCTAGCACCCTCTGCTTCTGGGATCGGCTCCAGACCACTGCAGCCTTCTTCAGAATAAACAGTTACTGATAATGTATGTATGGGTGGATGTATGTATGTATGCATATTTTTTCTTACTGTTGACAGAATAGAAGGACTTTTCATATATGTGCATATATACAGTACTGTGCAAACATCTTAGGCACCTGTGGGAAAAATGCTATAAAGCGAGGATGGTTCCAAAAATAATTCCATGAATACTTATTAATCAATAAACCTTCTAAAAAGTGCAGCAGACAAAAAAAACCTCAATCAAATCAATATTTGGTGTGACCACCCTTTGCCTTTAAAACAGCATCAATTCTCTTATGCAAACTTGTATGCAGTTTAAGGTAGAGGTTTGTAGGTTCTTCCAAACATTTTGAGGAACTGGCCACAGTTTTTCTGCTGAGTTTGACTGTCTCTGCATGTACTCCCAGACTGACTTGATCATGTTGAGATCAGGGCTCTGTGAGGACCATACCATCTGTTGCAGGAATCCTTCTTTTTGCTCAAGATAGTTGTGTATGACTGAGATTGGGTGTTTGAGGTCATTCTCAGGCTGCAGAACGAATTTGGGACCAATCAGAAACCTCCCTGATGGTAGATAAGAATCTACCTGTACTTCTCAACAGACACTGAAGTTGCATGCCTAAGACTTTTGCACAGTACTGTATATGCTGTTGCCTGATACATACAGAGAGCTGTTGCTGCGCAAGATATTGTGATACATACTTAAACATTCAACATCATCAGATAAAACATCATAATAATGTTTTTAGAAAGGTTTATTCTGTGTTTTACTCCAAATTTTTCTTTTTTCTACTAAATTATTTGGTACTTAGCAAACTGGCTCAGTGCTGGACATTGAAGCCAACTCAGGAGGGGCAAATAGTGATCCATACTTCTGATGTGCAAACCTGCTTCTTTTGACTACAGTGGGCTGAGGGGGGCCATCAGGAAATGCACATGCTCAAAGAAGAGGAGTTTATGTTCTTTTACAGAGCCTTCTTTTAGAGCCCGTTCTTATGGTGTATGGCTATGCACATTACATAAATAAAGAGGGAACCATTTTATGGGTGTATACATCACAATTCTAATGTGAATTTTTTTTCCCAAAAAAACATTGTCGGTTCTTGAGAGTTTGCTGCCACCTATTGTCTGGAAGAGAGCACATACGGAAAGAACTGTGAAATGATTCCTTCAAAACAGAGTATTAAAATCCAGTTTTTCAGAAAAATGAAGAGTGTAAGAAAAATTATTGCTATGGGTTATGTCATATTGTTCCCAATGCACTTGAAAATATTAGTTTAATAAATATTGTCAAATACACTACACCAGCCTGCAATTAGAAAATTTACCAATATGAAATTTCCAAACCTGTGACATGCCACCATACTGCCACACAGTAAGAACCACTGGACTCATGCCATGGTCCTTACTTACACAGAGGAAACACCACCACCTTAACAAAGCACACAGCCTTAAAATACCATCATTTCTAGCAAAGTCTAAGGTTTACTTTAAAGAGCTCTAAGAGGAAAGGACACTGTGTGTGATATGCATAGTATTTTTATTGTGCCGATAACAACACTGAAACAGATACGCATAGACAAAAATGTCCTTAACTAAATTATTCTATCGTTCTGTGATCTTGTGTGAGGTGAAGGCAGCCACATGAGTGGAACAAAGGCAGAGAACAGCAGGTTTTCCATGGTAAATGGAGGCTTTATTTACACAGCAACCCAGTAAAATTGGGGATGAGGTGCCATTCAGGAAGAAAAAAACAACAGAACAGATGACCAGTACTAAGAGCCACTCCAGCCGTGTCCTGGGAGTCCTTCTGCTCCTAGCCAAAACACACCTGAAAAAACCTCCCCCATCTTCTGACCAGCTGTCTTAATCAGTCCATCCCTCCTGATAAGGCTCTTTCTAGGAATCACCACCCACCAGTTTGCTGAAAGTCATCAGTTTTCACTAAAATCAAGGACTCTGGTGCAGGAAGACTGATTCACTTTTACTAAGGAGAATTGGTGGTGGAGCACCTGACCTCCCCTTGAGCAGGAACATAGTGACACCTCCGGACATCTGGAATGCTATGTATGTCAGACTCCTATTTGATGCGTGGCTTGTGGCAACACAATGGCTTCAGAACCAATTAATACTGTACTTACCACATGAAAGCACTGTGCAGTTAAAAATGATGCAGATGTAATCAGTAATGCTGCCTAAACAGCTTCCTTGCCACTGTTATTAAAGGCTATGTGGATTTATTTAACTGTTAAAAATGGAAGGAGCAGCAGTGAAAACACATACTTAACTAAAGCCTCTATATGTTTCTTTTACTGAGGCACCACTCCAAGATGGTTTGAGTGACTAAATTACAGCAGCAGTGAGAACAAGACAAACACAACAGAAGGAAAATGTGATAACATTTGACATAGCTGGCATATTTGTAAATGTACTTTAATGAACCTTTGGATTTTAACATTCAAGCATTTCTTCCTATTTGCTCATGAGCACCAGATTATCAGTTTGTCTCAGACACTTGCACAAAAATATATTTATATTAATTTTTATTTCTAAAATTTGTATTTTCATAAATAAATGTGGTTAAAATATTAACGAATTGCTGTCTGTTATTGTTGTCAGGATGATATGTCCTGCAACTGCTTACTTATGTTGCAATCATGTAAAAGTTATGTTGTCATAGATTATATGGCCCCAGTGAGAACGTGGAGGTTATTCAGTAAGGAATGTGAGGCATGAACCTGGGAAAGGGAGTAATAAATCACTGATGGGAACAGTAAACTTTCAGTGCAGGGTGGCATCCGATTCATCATTTGCTCTAACTCCATTACTTGATATAGTGTTTTACATTTCTGCTCCATGTCACCCAGGCCCCCCCCAGTAACACTTAGTTCACCACTGAGTTCTCCAACTTACAAAACCTCTTTTATAGTGACACAAAGCCTGTTATGTAGTTCTTTGTGCTCTGCTTGTTTCCTTCTCTTTTCCCCTTGGCAGACCAGGCCAGTGGCAGACTGCAGAAACTATGTTAATATTCGTTTCACGTCTCACACGGTGTGCCAGATTTGGACTGTAACTCTCAGTGTGCTCACGAGTGTGGTGTCTCAGAAACTGGATGCATTTTCCCTCACCTTTTTTTAAAATTTACTTAACCTGAGCACATTTCACATAAGACCAACCCTCCCCCTCCAAAGTGCAAGCTTTTTTACTGCTCGGAAAAACATGGCTGTCCTTCGGAGATTCCAGACATTGACACTGGGCCCTGACTCCTGGAGAGGTGTGGCCAATAACAGCTGAATGTCCTTTATTCACTTCAGGTGGGGTTGGATGCTTTTGATTGAGATGGCTTTTGCATAAGCAAGGTCCCTAGCACGCACTGGAGGGAATGCAAAGGACCATGAAAGGAGAATGCCACCTGTGTTATCCTTGACTTTATTTCTTTTTAACCCTTTTGGATGATTAAAATTGGGCACATTTTTAAAAACTGTCATCAAATATTTAAGTAAAGCAAAAACATTCCACGTGCAGCTGAAAATAATGCATGGTGCCAAAAGGTTTGACCATAATGTTCCCCTGCCAAAGAGCCCAAAGTCTGAACCCCTTCTCCCAGAGAAAACTCACAAACTGTTAAACTGATGGGTTATATTTCATTAAAAAATCTTTAAAAATCTTGCGTATGATATAAAAAATCTTCCTAGGTGTTTTAAACTTCAAATTAAATATAAATCATAGAAAATAAATCGATTGTCTCTAAAAATTCTTATTGAATGCATATTAAACCCACTATCTCAGAGCTCGTCTCCATGGTAATAGCACGTCTCGTCTGTTGAATGAGCTGAATTAATGTTGAATGTTTTCCTGACATCTATAGGCTGTTAGCGTAAATATGAGTTTCTATGCGTTTCGGGAAACAGATTAGTGAAGAAAATGCAGTTTATGTGAGTAAATAAATCGGAGAAATGTTCGTGCCTACGTTATATAAGGAGCCAGCGTAGAGCTTTTTGCCCCCTTTCTCCTCCTGTGGTGACATCTAGTAAATACTTATTAACAAAACATAGAGGACTTACAGTAATATGGATCGTTTAAATTTCGCACACCTCATTTTGATACTCGGAAATAAGCGTTAGGTGCCAGCTAAATGGAAATAAAAATGTTCAATATGTAAGAAACAAAGCCTTAAGTGCACTACTTTAGTTTGCCAGAAGGGGTCAACAATATCTAAAAATAGGTCCAGCAGTCATAACCACCTCGGTGGGTACATATTATTTGTAAGATGTGCTGTTTGACATGTAAGCTCTTACGGTTTCGTGTGTTTTTAAAAACATTTTCCCACGGTATATTTGTTTTATGGTGTGACACGAACACGGTCTTTACCGCACACTTGTGAGCGCCGGCGTTCTTATAACCTGTAACAATACTGGGATTAATCCCAGTACGTTTTCGGTCGCTTCACCAACTATTATCACCAACTGTTGAGCGAGTTCCTCTCTCTGCTGTTAAAGAAGCGCTACAAGACCAATGCAAAACTGTAAAGGTCGTGGAGAATTTTGAGTTATTTCTCAGTTCGAGCCTGCAAATGGCACGACGACCTGTTGAATCGACTTTGCGTTTCCCTGCCGCGGTCCGCGCTGAGCCGCTCGCGCACGTGTACGGGGAGCTCGCGCTGACAGTGTATCCAGCGCGTTCCAACATGGCTGTTGCTCCTCGTCGCCCACAGGGAGGAAGACCCGCCCAGTGACACGAGCTCCGCGGAGTCGCCCTTGGACAGCACTTGGCTCGGGAACGGCGAGCGCGCGTGCCCGGTTTCCCTGCGAAACCAGTCGCACCGGTCAGTCACTGCACCGGGTGAATTCAGACGCGCCGCCGCCGCTGTGAGGAAGGTGGTCTAGCTAGCCTAGCTCAGTTCACTTCAGTTCAGCTCAGCCCAGCCCAGCCAAGGCGAAGCGAAGGTTTTCCTCGGGTCTGTCTTTGTCCCCCGCGAGCAGCGACGGGAGCGCGCACGGCTATGTGTCTGAGGGAGTAACGAGAACACGAGCTGCGCCCGAACCATCCAGGTAACAAATCTCCTAAACCTTTCTTTAGCTCACCGAAATCTTTCAGTATAAAATGCGGCAAAAAGTTGTACAACTTTAAAAAATCTCGATCGTGTTCATGGAGCAGCGTCGCTATGGCAGTGAAATTCGTACGGTCCATTTTTTAAAATTATTTCTGTTGTGTGCTTGTTGTCTAGGTAACTGGAATGCGCTTTATGTTGAGCGTAGCGAGCAGTGCATTTTTATTAGTTGTTTTATTTCACTTTATAACCTTTTCATGACGAGTTCCTTTTTCTCAAAAGTGTGGCCGATCCCATAGCAGTGTTTAAAGAGCTTTTCAGCCCTACAGTCTGTCATCTTGTGCTTCTCCACAGAACATGACAAGCATGTCCACATACGAGGTCCTCCTTATTTTTAACATCCCCAAATGTTTGCCCTAATAAAAGTAAATATAGGGATTTATGAAAGTAACTTACAGTAACCAGGATGAAAGGGTGAAGACAAAAAATTGTATTTTCTGTTCATGTATTAAGCATAGAGATAATTGTCGCCTCCTCCCCTCAAATACGTGAGATGTTGAAAATGATCCTACTTTGTGGTGTTGATTTTTGCAGCTCTCCCTCTTCTGTAGGATACAACTCTTAGTATCTTGATGTTTGAAAGGTAGATCTCAGGCAAGTCACGTGTGTTGGTCATGTGGAAGATGCACGTTTGTTTTTCTACTTGGTCATGTCACTCAAAATATGTCACAGATCAGGTCCATTTTCCACACAGTCCATCTATGTTCGTTTACATTTAAATTTCATTTATTCATTTCCCCACTGTTCAGCTATGTGTGTGTGTGTGTGTGTGTGTTTTAAATCACAGTGAGTCTTTTTGCACTGAAGCATTTTTAAATGCAAGTGTTCACCTTTAAATGTCGATGTGTTGCTACTGTAACGATGACCTGCTTTAGTTGTGTCATGGTATCTGTTAGTGTTTATTGTTACAAAATATGTGTGATATTACCTGCAAGTAATAGTGTTCGTTTTCCATAACTAATGTCAGTTCTGGAAGTGTCTTGGCTTTGTCTGGATAATGAAAGCCTGGGACACAATCCTGGGTTGATTTTTAAAATTCTTGCCAATGTCGTTCAAGAGCAAGCCTCGTTTCAGTGGGAAAAAACTTTGTTTTCATATGGTATAGACCTTTACAGTTCCGGGTACTTCTTATGCAAAGATTTTAACTGTGTGGTGATGAACAATACCTGGATGTTTATCCTTATAAGAAATGAGTCCTATTATGAAAGTTAATTTTACTGTTTTATTGGATTCTTTCTATATTACATTGCCCAAAAGTAGAAAGGTGTTCTTGTTGAAATGTATGCAGAAAGGAAATCCTGGTCTAACTGATTAGATGAGTACTGTAGGTTAGGATATCAGTTACTTAATTTGCCACTGTGTTTTGAAAAAGAGAACTAACTGTCTTGTGAAACAACACTAAGACATTATTAATAGTAATGCTGTGATCAATGTGGTAGAGGTTAATAAAATCATATGTTAGCACTTTGGCCTCAGAGAAGAACAGAAAGCCTGCATCTGTCTTGAGGCATGATGGCATATGCTCAGAAATTAAGGCTATATTTAGTAAAAATCTCATTCTGTGTCCTGCCACCTACGGTTTTATGTTTCAAAAAGAGATACTTTTACACATCTGGAATATACCATATAAGGCTAGGATTGCCCACCCATCAAACCATCCATATTTGTTAATTGCTTATCCGTGTTGCTGCAGTCTGGAGCTTACAGGATTGTTCATTTATCATATATTTTCTTTTTCTGGACCTTGTTTGATAACACTATGTGTATGGAGGGGTGGCCAGCAACTGGCCTCCCATCCCAAGAGGTATGTTGTTATCCCTCTCTCTGTAGTTGGGACTTTTTTGTTTTCCTTTCCTCAGGTGCTACTTGGTTTACTCTATAGCTATGTATTACTGCTCTCTTTGTCACTCCCTGGAACATTGTTCAGCTGTCTGTATCGCTCTGGTGAGAAGAAAATGAATTGCATACATATTATAATATGGAACCTATGTATGATTTCATGTGCTCCTTATAAATAACTAGCTCAGCTACCTGGTGCTGTCATGGCCAAATATATATATAAGCACAACTTTATTACCCTTAAAGTGGTTACATTTACTGCACAAGTATTGTTAGTGCTGTCGAACAGGTGGATGCCACAGGGAAAGACATTTATCTCGATCGTAGTCAAGTGGAAAGGAATAAGTTAATAACAGAATATTATCATCACTCTTGCCTCGTAGCTCTTAAATTACCAGTGCGTGCAAAAAAGGATCCCAAGCAACTGTCTGCACAGTTAGTTTCATGAAAGCGGTAGCAGTGTTCTGATCAAGCCATGTCAGCGCTAGTGCACTTTATCTGCTTTTTTTAAAACAGTCTTGGTCATGGTTGATAGGTAGATGCTCACATATAACAGCTACTAGTTCCCATGTTCCATCCTGGCCCTCGCTGCAGGTATTTTGGGTAACAAGACCTTAAACTGGTTGCATTTAGTACATGAAGTACATGCACACATTGTGTGTGCTCCATCGAAACGATCAAATTCAACGTGTGTGCTGGTCACAGTGACTTGTGGGCAGAAATAACAAATTATATGTCACCAAACTTTATCATGTTTGAACTTGCCGCACTTATTACATGTCAGTTTAATACATGTAAGTGCCATGTGTCCCTGCATTTGTGTGTGTCTGTGTGCAAGTGTATGTGCATGTGTGTGTGCATGTGTGCGTGAGTGAATGAGTAAGAGAGAGAGAGGGAGATACAATTATTTATGCACTTCCAAGCCTTATTTCAAAGACCAAAGTAGAAATGTTCAAGATACAAAGCAGTCTTTTTGGAGTTTAATCAACCTGACTGCAGAAATCCCTCACTTAGGGTGAGAAGTACCACTGGGCCAAATTTCAAGCCCGTGACTTGAAAAAACATGGCTGTGCAGAACACAGAGAGATAAAGAGATTGAGCTTTATAGATACAGTGATTGCATCCTATATGTATGATGACTATGTGGATATACTGTGTAGTATTAATTACATTAATTACGATAGCTTCTTTGCATGATTTATTATAGTTATCTAGGTAATAGAGAGAGGGAGCAAAAAAGTTCACCTAACTTTTTAAAGAACAACCAAAATCTCAAGGGGTTTTAGTCTTGGGTTAGTAATTGTTTTGGGTTTTTTCTATTCCCTATTATTACATTGTAGCCTTGGGATGGTTGTTGTTAAGACTGGAAGCGTTGGAATTTGCTGGACGTGCTGAGCTTTTTGTGGCTCTTCTCATGCCAGTCCCTGTTCTCTAAAACATCCTGAGCTCCAACACACATTTTAATTTCTATTGGCCAGTGCAGACTCCTGCCATATTTTCAGTTATTAACAGGAATGGTTTTACGTCAAGCAAGTTTTTGCACAGAATAACTACTGTCATCCACCACTCGTGTGTGTATGTGTGTGTGACTGTATGTTTTGTTATGCTTATGCATGTGTATGTGTGTACATGTATGTGTACTTGTCCATTTTGTATTTATGTATATTTATTTATTACATATATATACTACGGCACTTTTTACCTTAATTTATCTATTTTAATGTCTTTGTATATCTTCCTATTGTTCTGTGTACCCAAGGATTTTCATTTAGTTTTCCCTTGTTATACCTGTTGTATAAAGGTGTTTAACAAATTCTTTCTTAAATGAGTTTGTGCTGAATTTTCTGAGGGTAAGTCATTGTTTTATCATCATTGTTAAAGATGTTAATTTCAGAGTCTTTAAATATAACCGTTTCTGCCTCTGTCTGTATTTGTGTGCTTCTCACGTTGTATACAGTATAACTGTTTAATTCACATTCCCATTGCAGCAGCTTAGCATAAAATAGAAATAATGTTCCTTTGTTTACTGGCATCAAATTAACGTGAATAAGGGTGGATAATGGTCTCTCTTCCTAGCATCTAGCATGCAGTTTGTATTACTTCTCTGTCTTGAAAATATTCTGCTGCTATAGGCTGTTTGGGTTGCTCATTCTTAATGGACTTTTGTTTTCTATGGTCTCCAATTCTTGGGGTCAGTTTCAATGCGGTAACTCATCAATTAGTTATTCTCGCAACAAATATTTTGACCAGCATTGATCACTTGTTTGAATTAGGGTCAGTGCCAGAAATTGACAACTCTTCTTTGGTATGCTGACATGTTAGGGTTTTGTGTGGTGCACATTTTATGTTTAAAGTTGATCTAAAAAGCTAATTTATTAACTATTTTTTCCCAAATCTTGTGCTCAAGGAGTACCTCAGTAAAATCTGAACAATAGAAGAACAGAATTAACTTTCCCTATTTTGTTACTGCCATGTACATACTATTGACCTTGGTTTGCCTGCTTGGTTTGGATCCTTAAAAGAATTTCTGAAATGTGGATAATCATTAAGATAAAGTCCCAGCTTTAGGTCTTGACTTTTACAAACTTTCCATGCCCAGTGAGTTGTTTCCAAGCTTTCTACAATACGTAATACAAGAAATATAGAATGTCTGGTACTTGAGTACCTTAAAAGGAGGCCCTGATTCAAGGAGTGAATCTCACTGTGGGGTGGCTGAACGCTTGTTTCTGACACACACTTTGCTGCCAGTGGTGCTTCAGAGAAACAGTAATAGGTCACACTGAGGATCACTGCAAGGATAACTTCAAATTTACGTGTCCTTTCCTCTCTGCATTGTGCTTGCAACTTTTCTTCGTTTCTTAAGTCTGCAGTAATTAATTCCACACATTCCTGAATTTCTGGTTTGAGTATGTTTGGATGGTTTCTTTGCAGTCAGTCTTACTCAGGAAAAAATGTGTATTGCTTTTGGAAGTTTTCTTAATGATTTTTTTTTTTGGTAATTCTGATCAAGTAGTTACAGTTTCTTAGTTTAAAAAGTATGTCTGTTTAGAGTGGCACAGAGTAGGTCTGTGTGTGTTGCTGTGTGACTGAATTTGAAGCAGCTGTGTATTGTGGATTCTTGGCAGGACATTCACCGCTTGTACGGTTTGTTTCTGACTTGTAACCTGTATCTCCACCAGTGTGTGACATAATGAAGTCTTTATCTGTGCAGTTACATTCACAAGCACACAGTTGTGCTAGGCCTTATTGAAGTAGTGGGTTTTTATGTTTACTTCTAAGGGTCTAGGTGAAGTCAAGCTGCTTCATGTTTGTTTTGTGAAATTCTATGGCTTGTTCAAGGCAAGAATAGTATATTGAACAAGTAGCCTTGACTGAAATCTATTTTGGATGGATTTAAAAGAAGTTTATTAGTTATTAAATATAAATTAATCAATTTAATTAAAAAAAATTGAGAGTGGAATGGTGTTAAACAGTGCAGTAAAATGCAGCAAGCAAATGATTAAAAAGGTGCCAGTGGTGTCAAATACTGTAGTAATTCTCATCAAAAAGCACTGCAATAAAACTTAAAGTATTTATTAATGGTTAACCACAGACTCCACGGTTGTTCCTCCACATAATTTTTTTTCCAGTGTTCAGCGTTTCTGCACAAAGCGCTATCTGTAGTTTTTAAATGACACATATGTCTGGGCAGTTTCCTGTGAATGGTACTGCTCTGATGATGGGCAGTGTTCTTCACTTTAGCTGCTTTTGCACTTTGTTGTATTACTGTCTTTGTGATTCAGCTCGCTATAATGCCTCCTCTGAAATAACAGTGCTATTAAAGTACAATGCATGTGGCCCAGAATGCTTGGTGTTTGCAGAGCAGATGCCATATTGAGTTGTCTTGGGACTTAACGTGACTTGCACTGTGTTTCACATGTATTCAAAAAAGGACAGATTTAAGTCAGTGGAGGAATTATAAGTATGGACACATTTAGATGGCACTATTCAGTAGCTGTAAGAATACTTCTTGTTTGGTGAACACTTTGATTTGATGAAGTCTTTATTTGAGCTATTAATACCTGTTGTTCCAAGTGTAGCATTAAAAAAAAAAATCAGTATTTCTATATACACTAGAAACCCCCTGCATAACTCACACCATGATAAAAATGAATTTGGATATAATGCAATTGACTCTGGTCCTCCCGTGGAGGGAGAAGAGGGGTTAGGAAGTGACTTATTATTTGGGACATTGTCAGTTCAGTGTACAATCAGTTGTCTACAGTTCTTTATATGTTTCACTGTCTTTTCTGTGTGTGTGTGTGTGTGTTTTTTTTTAAACTTTAGGACACTGTAACTGAGTAAAAGTTTCCATTAATATTATAATAAGTGGGGGACCAAAAAATTCTGTCTCATAAAATGCGGGACTTGATTGTGCAAACCTTTATACAAACTCTATTTCTCACAGCATATATAAACCAACAATCCCACAAAATACTAATAATACTTGTTTTCCAAATGTACATTGTCTTCAGGAAACCATGTAGATTTCTTGCCATCAGAACAAAATATTGGTAACTGGATAGAGAGCAAAAGGACTAATTGTCCTTTGCATTCTATCAAAATTTGTCTTATTGTGGGATTTTATTCCGTCAGTCTTACTATTCTGTTAATATTAGTACATATTGTAGTGGTGTTTTGGCGAAGCCATGGTCTTCCTATAATGCACTGCTGTTGTATGTTTGTAAATAAATGTCTAACCACGGTTTGTGAGTTACAGAGGGATTGTTGACCCCCTATGGTTTTACTGTATTCACCAGCATTTCAGCTCGTGTGTCCAGTCTCCTGTGCTCTCATTTTGTAATGCTGCCACCAGAAGGGTCAAAATGGGTTGTTACAATATTATATTTTTTGTGTTTGAGTTTTATTTTTAGTTGTAGGTCTGCATATATTTTCTGCATATCTAATAAATAATTTTAAAAAATTCTACATGGAAACATAAGCTGAAAAAGTATTTTATTAACATCACAAAAATGTGACCCTGCATTTGAATTTTTTGGACTTCCACTTATTGTATTATTGTGGGGTTTTACTGTTCTACAGTGGATTACACAAACAGGGGTTTGATTCCCGGTACGGACATACCACTGCTCTTCAGTAAGAGACCTTAAGCAAGTCTCCTAATGCTGCATCTTCTGTCTCTAAATTTGAGCATGACAGGAGCATGATTTTACTGCGATTAACAAGGTCCATCTCGAATGGTGGGGAACCAGGACAGTTCCATATACAGTACTGTGCAAAAGTCTTAGGCACCAGTGGGAAAAATGCTATAAAGCGAGGATGGTTCCAAAAATAATGCCATGAATACTTATTAATCAATAAACCTTCTAAAAAGTGCAGCAGACAAAAAAAACCTCAATCAAATCAATATTTGGTGTGACCACCCTTTGCCTTTAAAACAGCATCAATTCTCTTATGCAAACTTGCATACAGTTTAAGGTAGTGGATGGCAGGTTCTTCCAAACATTTTGAGGAACTGGCCACAGTTTTTCTGCCGGGTTTGACTGTCTCTGCATGTACTCCCAGACTGACTTGATCATGTTGAGATCAGGGCTCTGTGGGGACCATACCATCTGTTGCAGGATTCCTTCTTTTTGCTCAAGATAGTTTTGTATGACTGAGATTGGGTGTTTGAGGTCATTCTCAGGCTGCAGAACGAATTTGGGATCAATCAGAAACCTCCCTGATGGTAGATAAGAATCTACCTGTACTTCTCAACAGACACTGAAGTTGCATGCCTAAGACGTTTGCACAGTACTGTATATTAGGAAACAGCTGTTTTTTCTACTTAGCTGAGAGGAAGAATATGGAAAATATAATATCTCTCTGGCCATTGAAAAATGTTTTATAATAGATTTTATTTCAGGTATTTCTTTCTAGGAAGATGAAACTGAATTAATTTATAGTTCTAGTCACACATACATGTAAGCACATGCTACATACTTAATACTTCCAGCAAAGCTCTCAGAGACCAGATATGCCAAAAAGTGGTTTTTCTCCTCCTTAAGAGTGTTCAGTGAAACACTTTACATACAACTATACCAACTAATACAAGTCTCTCAGCTGCTTTGTGGATTTTTTTCTGTTGGTCCTGTCAGTGGGCTGCTGTACTGTATGAGAGAGAACCCAACTGTGTTACTGAATCCTGGAAGGCTGTTATGTAGCCTCCAATTGCATTCCTACAAAAACTTGCATTCCTGTGGCTTTTAAACACTTACTTTTTAAATGACTTCATAACAAACACCTGAAACTACAGGAAAGATTATGTATGTTGTCTGTGAATAATCACACCCAGAGCCAGAGGTGCAATGACCTTTCACCTTGAAACCCTCACATACTGATCGGCCCATGCCTGAGATGTGGAAAATAAACATATAGATACAAAGAGAGGTGCTCTTGTGCTTCAGGTGAAATATTTCTCTGCAGGACTTAAACAGTGTTTGATAGACACTAGATGATTTTCAGATCAGTTTACTCCATTATATTATTTATCAGTTCATGTTTAACAGATGCCTTTGGCCAAGGCAGATTAAAGTGGCAGATATTCACACTATGGAGCATTTTAAAAACACACAATTTAGAGGGATCATTTCACCCGTAGTGCATGTTTGTGGTAGGAAACCAGAGGCCTTGGCTTCAAGTCCCCATGTGAAACTGCTGTTCACTGGCTGTGTGACACCAGTGTAACAGTAGGAAAATTAACCATTTCTAGTCAGACGGCTCAAAAGAGAGTCTATGAATCACCAGCCAGTAGTATCTGTATCTGTTTTTCAGATCTGGACTGCGACAAGTTACTTTTCTCATTCACTTTTTGCAGAGAGATTTTAAAATGAAGAGATTTTGCACCTATGCATTATACATCCTATGCCTGCTACCCTGCATTTTTTGACATCTTCTGATAATGTGCTCTTAGACATGAGGAACCTGAGAATCAGGCATCCATGAGGCAAACGTCCAAATCGAATGGCTTGGTTTCTCCCATAGCCCATCTTGGTCCAGCCCCACCCTTTCCTTTACCTAGGTATTGCTAGTTCATTGATGACGGGGAGGACCCAAACAGGTTAGTAAACTGGGTGCTGTGTGCCACAAATGGCTTTCTGTCTATGATATGGTGTTAAGTCACTCTTGTTTGAAGCATGGAGGGGAATGACTACTCCGTCAGGAAACACAGCAAAGAGATGATCAGAGGATAATTGCAGGTTGTGTTTTAACACTTCATGTAATTGACTATCTGGTTCCATCGCCATTTAGCTGTTTTCCTTTCGAGCTAAGGACTGCCATTAAATTACTTTACTAACAAGACCAGCGGGTATTCTCTGCCCTCCACATGTCTACCCTCCCCCCTGCCTTGGGCAGAAACAGTGCTGGCAGAGATGGGTGCTGTTGGCCTTGGGGCAGTAAGGCATGGAAAATTTCTCTCTGGCAACATTCGTTTAGGTTAGCGGAGAAGGCCTTGAGTTCCATAATGTTCCATGAATTTCAAATTTCTTCTTGACAGAATTGGACAGAGACACAGTTTTTGGTGTGTGTGATTTATGCAGCATATTTTTGCATTGTTTATGGAAACTTTGATTGCATTGAAGTCCATTTGTTCATTTTGCCATTTTTTTAGCAATGTGAAATCTTTTTTGTATGTAATCTCTAGATATTTAAAGACAGGCCAAGAACACAATGAAGGTGTTCTCTGGAGGTTTGTAAATGGAGAAAGAGGTTTTTGCATCACCGAAAAATTAAAATGAAATTGAGGCAATTGCTGCACTGTAGAGAACACTGTGTCAGCTGGAAGCCGCGTGTTGTTGCACGTCAAGCTGACGTCCCCATCTAACACAGCGCTGATTATGAAAACCACATTCAACAGGGCCATGGCAACGTGGCTGGTGAAACATGCCGGGACCACTGGGGTGTTTTGCAGGAGATCACACAGTGTTTGTTTACTCAGAGTGGCGAGAGCAACCCTGCCTCTAAAATGTTGTGAAGTGCACTTGTGGTTAAGTCATTATGCTTCTGCTAACGTTTCTGTGTGGGCCGTCCTGTGTTGTTTCATGTTTAATGTTCTGTATGCCACTGCTGTCACCTGTTTGCCTACTGAGGCATAACAGGGCTCTATAAAGAGGCAGAGGATTGTGCAAATGTAGCAAATGTGGTTCAGTCATACTATTTTATAACTTTATCTATTTTGGGGGTTGTCAGAGGGGACACCTATAAGATTACTATCAAGCAGTTTTTACATGGCACACAGATGGGAGGTACACATCTTTCAATGTTATAGGTATCTTTTGAGTATGAACATTCTGTCTAGCTGACATTTATTTAACTACTGAAACTTGAGCTTGTAGGGTGGGACATGCACGTTTTCTTTAAAGGAAAGAGGCTGAGGTAAGTGAACGATTATGTCCTGCCTTCAGTTTATTTTTTAACTCCTGCCTGGGTCATGTGGTCAGCCTAAAAGTGTCTCCACGAGGTTTAAAAAAAGGGGCAAATCTGCACCTTTGCCAGCTATCCTTGTTCTGCAATCCTCACAGGGTGGTTTCTGGCCAAGGACACCTATGGCTGCTGTCCTGGTGTTAATGTTCCCCTCATCTCTTGCGTGGAGCAGTCATTTGTTTGAAGAAAATATGTGCGATTCAGCACATGTGCGTCTCGTAATCCTTGAGGAGTTTCTGGCCATGTGGTTACTGTTTTTATTTGGTGTGCGTACGTGTGTATGTGCGTGTATGTGAAGTTGTGACTCCCCTCAGTGACCTGTGAGGCTGTAAATCCTGACTTGGGTTTAAACTTACAGGGCTACTTGCCCCTCCCCCACCCTGCGATGCCCTCTGCATGCGCCCATTTGCCTGTGGCGAGTATGGCCCTCTCAAATGCTTTGCCCTTCTTGAATTATTTTCCCCCAGATGCTCCTGCAAAATTCCTGTTAGTTTTTTATTGACAAGACTAAGTGTTATTTTCTAATCATGTTAAATAAGAAATCTAGCCAGGATGTACTGTATAATACTGTAGTACATGCCTAGTTATGTCTTTACCAGTATGAAAGGAGTTGGTTGACTATAGCTTTTAGTCAAACCTTATTGTTATTTTTACCAGGATGAACAAAATAATTATTCTGCTTTTCTTGCAACACTGTTCAAAGAGGCACATTGCTTCATATAGGATCATGCTAGTGTTCATCATCAGTGTTCTCTATTAATGTCCTTGTGCATTCATCTGTAGGCATTTGGCACCTATTCACTTGTTTGCATTCACTGCTGATCGCAGTATAAACCAAAGCTTTTTTCCCTTTCCACTCGCCAGCTTTTGACCAGCTCTAAATGTCTTTCCTTTACTGACACACTCGGAGAATCTCCTAACAATGTCGTTTTGGTTGGCATGGAGACCAGAGCATGAAAAAGCCTGGAGGTAGCTGATAGGTTGACCTTGAGGGTCTTTGACAGACCTGTAACTCTATCTCCCTGCTTCTCTGCATGGGGTAATGCAAGCTCAGGTCAAGTCATTACACCACTATTTTACCATAAAGTGAAGACTTTCTGGCCACAGAATTATAAATACAGTGGCACTGCTCTTGAGGACAGTAAAATATATCTTTAAAGCTATCTTAATCATTCGTATTCAGTAAACAGCACGACGGAAACTTATAAAATGTAGTAAAATATTTAGCATCATTGAAAGTACAGCAAGCTTGAACAACAAAGAACAACTTTGTTTACCAGTACTCTTAAATATCAGCAGTATGACCAAAACTTGTACATGTTTTTGTAGATCTGTACAGCAAGTATCTGTTATGAAAAATGAGCTTCATAATTCTGTATAAGGAGAGATCAAAAAACAGTCACTGGGTGGATCTAAAAGATGTAAAAGGTACAGCAGTTAATTATTCGCTTTACAGGTTTTGCAGCAAATGTTTTGGCACGCTACCTTTATTTATCACCTCATTAAGTAAGCTGACCTCAAGGTGTCTACTTTCATTGTTTAAGACCTTAGCATACTCCTGAGAAGGTGCACTCTGCATATACCTGAACTAGAGTAGCAGTTAAACTCAAGGGCATTGATTATGATATGGTTTGAAATTGTTTCTCTTTATGTATAGTAATGTGTGTGTGTGTGTGTGTGTGTGTGTGTGTGTGTATGTATATGTTTTTGCCATTATTTCTTTGAACAGAAAGGTTTAAAATAGACTTTGTAGTAGTCTATTGATGTCTGTGGTAAAAATTCTCCCAAGAGTTTGTTATTAAATATCTAAACAAGCATGATGAGCAAAAAGGCTTTGGAAATATTTCTTGTGTTCTCATGTTTTTATTATAATATGGTACCAGCTAAAAAAAGTGAGGGGAAAAAAAATTGAAATCAGTATGGCCACTTTTTAAAACGGCGTTATTGTTCTACTGAGCTATAGTGTTATCTTCCACTGTGTTGGTATTTTATATGTTTTGAACATATGACCAATAGCTACAAGAGTTTTTTTTTTTTTTTTTTTTTTTTTTTTTTTTTTTTTTTTTTTTTGGTTTTTTTTNTTTTTCTTTTTTTTTTTTTTTTTTTTTTTTTTTTTTTTTTTTTTTTTTTTTTTTTTTCTTTTTTGTGTGACAGTGGGTTACGCTGAGGTACATCTAAGCAAGATCCACGGTTCAGCGTGCAAATATTGCTCCCATGAAATATAGCTTTTGTGCGGGAAGGATACCTAGAACAGGCTGCCTGTCTTTTTTCAGTTCAGCATGAATGACCAGTTTGAAATGAATTTAATAAATTAATTAATAATTTTAATGCAAGAAATGAGTGAAGCAGTTAGTGTGATCTTTAATATGGTTGTACCTTTCACTGGTGTTATCTCTACATAATTTTTTATTGTTTATGTTATTTAACTTACAGCTCAGTGATGTCTTGTGTTTTCTATCATTTGTTTGGCAGCTTAACTTCACTTAAAGTGGAGTTTGCCTTCTTTCTGTAGTCTGGAGCATTTTCCCGGGAGTGAGACAATGCTTCAGACAATTTTAATTGCTTGATATTTTTCATGCCAAGTTCTAATTTTTGAAAAAATCTAATTGTGAATTTCAAAACTGGTTTTAATTTCTGTGTGTTTGAAATGGATGATTGCATTAAATTTTCCACATTTTCAGTAAGTTTTCTTTTCATATTTTTAGAGGTAAAAACACTTGTTACTTGCCAGCAAAAGTTTTTCTATCATAACCGACAGGTACCAGGACCTCTACGCAGGAAATAAACAGAGAAGGCAATGGTGCAACCAACAAAATAATAAAAAAAAAAATGCTGTGTATGTAATCTTGGATTTCATAATAAATGTGGCAAGCGTTAGCATATATTTGATGACTGAAATAATGCATGAAAACAATAGGGCTCACAAGCACTGTTTTGTTCATTGTGTGTTTTAAAGGTAGTGATATTGAATGGAGATTCTGTAGGGAATAGTGAAGACGATAGTTTAAGGTGATAAAAGTTTATCTTTTTCTGGGTGCTGCAGCCAATAATGGTCTGCATTACTGACATATATCCAGGTAAGTGTTATGAAAACCCCTGATATGAAACAAGGGAACTTCTCCTTTAAGTCATCTTCTGGTACTAGAAACAAATTATTTATAGATATATCCCTGTAGGTAGCACACTTGAACTTGTCACACTTGGCCTGCAATGTTTATGGCCTTAGTCGGACAAGGAAGCAGTTTTAAAAGCAGTTGGTTGTATTTGAATGGAAGCAGGCGAGAGTGCAAATGAATACGCATTTGAAGTGGATAGTTTATTTAACCTACGTAAACAGCTGTCTGCTCTGTGAGCCGGCACTGTAAGAGGATGTGCTTCCTCACAGTACTGATCCTGTACCGGGGTGTGACTTAGGATGAGCCATTGCTCCCTGTGGGGTCCAGGTACCTCAGAGAGGTGTGTCAGGTTTGAGAGGGGTGGGGACTCTTTCAGAGTAGCCTACCTATGCTAAACCCATGCCTCTCATGACAGGTTGAGCTTGAATGAAGTCCAGTGACAGTATGACTCCAAGGAAGGGCTCTTAGCCAGCCCTGTTTGATTGGGTAGAGTCAAACAAAGAGGCACCAACAGCCACAGCAGTGACGGTGCTGACTTCACTCCTCATATGTGCCTGACTGCAAACAATACCAGTGGTGAATAAGAATTCCCACAACAAAACATGTTTAGCACAGCATTTCAAACCTTGTGTTAGCAAAGCTAAAATTATGATTTTGTTTCTCATTACATACAGTTACTGTAAAAATATTTTGTGTTTTGATCTAGCTTTCCAGATTTATTAAAAGAATGAGCCCAAAAGCTGCACTGTATACAAAGTTATGTATAGAATTATTTTATGCTCACATCACATTTTATATTTGGCCTGTATACCATTATTAGTGAATAATGCTTCTAAGAAAAATTAATCAAACTACTCAACAGCCCTGGAGCGAGACTGCTTTGTGTCTGGTTTAAATGCATTGAAATGAATGTCAGGAGCTTTTAAAGGCAGTTACAAAACAAACATTTTCCCTTTAAGGAAACATGCTTGATTCAATGTGTTTGATACTACATTTTAATATACTGGAGGAGCAATGAAAACCCAGCACACTTCAGATCTGCTTTGACATCAAGTTATTTATTATTTTAAGTTGCTTTTCACAGGGATCAGTTTTTTATGGTGGTGTAAATTCTTTTGTTTCACGTGGGAGGAAATGTTAAACAACTCATAATAGCTTCTTTTTTCTCAGTCCAAGGAAGGACATTGTCATATACTCACCATTGTTTCTGAAATTGTCTAATTTCCATCTGCTCATAATAAAAATGAATTTGCTTCCCTATCTTTTATTTTATTTTGCTGTCTGGTTGTTGTCTGTAAATGGTATATAAAAATAGATCATTGAGAGACCTTGGGCCACTATTATATTGCATTAGTACATCTGCTACTTTCCAAGCCCCTTGTCCAAGGCCAATTACATGGGTGACAATGATCTGGCCAACCCATTTATAGTCTGTTTCTTCTTCGGGCCTTCTATCTTCAAGCCATATGACCATATGATTTTTTTCCAATATGTTTATTTTATTTTAATAATGTTTTTGGGGAAAATGGTGAAAAGTCTAACTCTGAACTGCTCACAAGTCCACCTAAGTCGCAATGAAAAAAGGCTTAATAATGCAGCTTAGTCCTTCAATTTATTAATGGTGAAAACAAGAAGATAAATCCAAAATGATCTGAAATTTTGCAGTAAAATTTTTATTTTTTATTCTGTTCTCATAAACTGTTCATTTGGTACAGGATCTAATCTTTGTTTAAGTTGATAGGATACATCATGGATGAAACATCAGTTTATTTTATTCTTTCTTTTAAATATGACAACTTAAAAATTAAGTCTTTAAAATGGCTGAAAATAAAAACGTCACCCCTATAACCTCCCATATTTACTGTGTGTTTTTTTTATACATTCAGAACAGTGTCATGTTTACCCTATGTGTTGGGTGGCCCAGGACAAAGAAAAGACTAAGCTGCAGTATATTGGAGAATGGTGTGGGGAGAACAGAAAAGGTGTTTTAAAGTACTATGTGTATTTTTTGCTTCTGAGGACACAATAAAACTAGCCACAAGAGAGCAACCAATTCATTACAGAAACATATTTGTCAGTATCTAGTTAATTGACTTACACCATGAAAAAAGCACAATAAACACGTACTTCTGTTTATTTGCTCAGTATTTTATGTAAAAGTCTCTAATATAAGTGGTAATGAAATGTATATTTTACATTTCTCAAGCCTCCAGCCTGAGATTGTTTGGTGAAGCTACCCAATTTGTTCTTTTGTCTAATAATAAATAATGAAAAATGCTATTAATGTCAACCAAGCAACACCATATCCACCCTTTTTCTGTTCTGTCAGATTTTCTGTCCCTAATGGCAGAAAATGGAAATGCAGGCAATTTTTGTTCTGCGACCAGAATTTATTTCAGAAAAAAAGATTGAAGAAAATGCTATTTTAGTAATTTGGGAAATGTTTATACCTTTGAAAATGTTTTACTTGGATGTTTTAACAGGAAGTGCGATGGAAGTTGCAATGTGTGTCATTAATCGCACCTTTCTAGGACTGTGGTTAAGTTATCACTGCATTCCTAGTGTAACAATACCATTATCAGTCCTTGCACAACTCCCAGGCACTGAAAGTGTTATCATGAGTAAGAGTTATTGTAGGAAGTAAAGTATGCAGTTCATTGTTCCATTTGCACTCTTAATTAGGTCATTCAGTTGATTTTGTCTGGTTTTGATTGAAGGCATTGCATCAGTTTTGACATGTTAATATTATCAAAGGTTTATTTTTGAATGTTAACTTAGAAAGAAAGCTTAAAAAAGATTCTGAAAATGTTTTTTTGCCTGTAGAAATGAACAATAGTGTTAATATCAGCAGTTTTTACTGCTTGCTCAGTCTTGAACAGTTAGAATCTTGAAGAACCAACCTAAAATATTGAGGACAGTTATTTATTCAGTTCTTTTTAAAATCCATCAAGAGCTCAGCTAAAAATCAAATGAGTTACCATATAACCTGTGAGGAGCAAGATTGCGTGTACATCTTACCAATTTTAGATTTCCCCTTTTGTTGACTTATTTGCTCAGAAGCCCATATAAAATAATTTTGTTATTCATATATTTAGATAGTGTGGTGGCGCAGTGAGTTGTCCCACAGTGCCTGGGCTGGTCTGGCATGGGTTCAAATTCAGCTTGGTCTATGTGCTCTCCTGTTTCTGTGTGGATTTTCTTCAGATGCTCTGCTCCTGCAGTGCAGAGTCATGTGTTTCATGTTAATTTGTCATTCTAACTTGCGCATATTGTGTGCTGACTGTGTGTAGCTACCCTGGGAGGGATTGACATCCCATGTAGGGTATAGTTTCCTAGCCTCCTGCCCAGTAGGTTCCTGACTGCTGTGACCCAGACCAGGACAAGCAGGAAGGAATGAATGGATGGATGGATGGATGGATGGATATCCATATATTTCTTGGATTGTCACATCATTGCTAAATCTATACAAAATCCTTACTGTTAGGGTCCTGTATAGGGACCTTTCATTTCTATGTTTTGCCTTCATTTTCAGGTTGATCTGTTTTCCTTGCCGTTATATGATGCTCACAGTCTCTTTAGAGAACACAAGAACATAATAAAGAAAATCGCTAAATAAAACCCACCCTTTGTTTCACAATAGAGCACCCTGACCATAAAGGCAACCATATTTACAGCTGTGCTTTAAAAACAGGCACATCACTTGTAAGTGTTATTTTTAATCTTTCAGTTAATAGTGTTTTATTGCCACCGTTTCTGATGTTCATCAAACATGGAATTTCTTTAATTCTTTAAAAGGTCTTATTGTCTGTTTTCAGAATATATTTAAGACCTGAAATGCTAAAGCTTCTAATGTTAATTATTTTGCAAGCTATGAACATTAGTGTTATTAGTTTTTTTTTTTTTTTTTTTTTTTTTTTTTTTGCAAGTGTGTGGAAAAGGGTTCTGTAAATGGTTCTGTGTGCTGTTTGGGTCTCACAGATTCCCTTTGTACATGCCCAGTAGGTCAGAGGTTCACACTGCAGACCAAGCAAGAGCAAATGACCACACAGCAGGGCAACAGGATACGATTACTTGGTTTAATTATAGGCTGTTAATTATCCTTTTACCTAACTGTCTTGCCTTCCAACAGGAAGACTTATTTACATCGGCATCATTGATCTGTCTTCCATTTCCCTCGCATACAACCCCATTGTACTCAGTCCTTGTGTTTCACTGACATGTCCTCTGATTTGTGTAAATGGTGGTCTTTGTCTGCTTTATGGCTTTGTGGGCCAACTAAATGACAGATTTCTTCGTCTGTACTGTAAGTTTCAACCTGGAAAGTAGGCCAATGCAGAGGAACAAATGCTCTTTGTGAATTTAACCGAAGCTTGCTTTATATATTGTGAGTGCAGCCTGTTATGTTAGAGCAGCTTTTGCTGGGTGAGGAGGGACAGCAACCGACTGACTGTTGGCCTGATGGCAAGAGGTCTGTGCAGTCGAAGGGTACAGAGAACAAATCACTGACAGTCTGCACGGTGCTGCCAGCAAATGTCGTCGAGAGCACTGAGGAAGATTCTAACAGGGCCATATTTTCCCATCGTTTTACTCATTTGTCCTGCTGTGAACTTCAGTTGTCTGAATATGTGTCCCCTGGGGACTTAGAGAAAGGGGCTGATGTAATGAATGTGCAGAGTGTAATAGAGAAACCCATACTGAAAACTTCACCATAGTGAGAGCTCTGTAGCTCATTCTGCTCAGATGCAGTAGCTGGAGGAATGGCTTTCTCTGCCAGGTGCTTTGCCAGCCAAGTGCATTGGCGTGTGCTGTGCTGTGTGGGTGTGTGAAGTAGCTGGGCAGCACACTGTGAAATTTTGCAGCCACACCTTATGTACACTGGATTTAGCACTATGCAACACAGCAAGAGGCCACTTTCAACTTTATGCTGACGGTCTATCTGGTATTTCTTTGAATCTTTGGGATGTTGTTATTTTTATCTATGTTTCTGAGACAGTTCTTTATTCAAACTGTATTACCAGTTGCTTTTAAAGAAATCACACGTGCTATCATTGCATGATAAGTAATGGAAAATTGTCTTAATGTGAATGAAGCAACACCTATTTTACCATAGTTTCTGTCCCCTTTCATTTGTAATTTAATTGATTTAATACTACGGAACAGTTAAGGGTAGAATGGCAGTGCAGTTAATGATGCTGTCACCTCACAGTGGCTCAGCTGTTCAGATGTAGGCTTGAATCTGGCTCATTCTGTATCTGCTCCCTGTGTCTGAGTGCTCTGATTTCCTCCAGTAGTCCAAAGACATGTGGTTCAGGTTAATTGGTAACTATAAATTGTGTATTGTGTCTGTCTGTGTCCGTCTGTCTGTCCATCCCACGTTTTACTGGCGACCTGTCGAGGGTGCATCTCCTCCTACCCTTGCTCCCAGTAATTCAAACATAGGATGCAGACTGCTTGGACTCTGCCCTATATGATATGATTCATGAAAATAGGTGAATGAAACAATATTTGGGTAAATTGTACTGAAAACAGTAGTGGCAAGAAGAAACAGCTGTATAAGCACACATAATATTGTACTGTAAAAAATTAACATCTGAATTATCCTGAGTTAAAACAAAAAAAAAATAATTTTTTAGTAACTGTAAGGCTAATGTTTTGTATAGTGATTCACAGTCATAATTAAATCATAATAAATCATAAGTCATAATTAAAGAGAAGGAGCCTACAGTTTAAAGTCAAAATTGACGTTTTACTAGAGCTATCCAGATTAAGTATCATGCACTGTGGTATTGTGGGCTTGCCCTAGTGGAGTAGACACTGCAGCTTTAGGTGACTGTGCAAGGTATCCCTACTTCCCTGCAGCCAAGTTTCATTCTGCTTTGTCTCCTGTACTAAAATAAACCAGAGCAGATGTACCGTGTTGTGTACAGCAGTCTGACAGGATGCAGCTGGCTGTGGGCTCCTGCCACTGGACAACAAGCAAACTTTGCATGTGTTCACAACAGTGACATGGCTCTGAAGTGTGTTGGCCTCAGCAAGATGAGCAGTAACATTTGTGCATGCCTCAGAGTTTTTCATCAGGGACCCTGTCCTCTTTCTATATCTAAAGAAGACAGAAAATAGTTGTGATGAACTGCCACTGTTCAGATTATAAACAAGAACAATATAAGCAAAGTGCTCTTCATGTAGTTCTTTCTTCTAATACTGTAGTCTTTTTAGAGACGTACCCTGTATGTCTCTGTAGCACTGATGCCCTATTTTCCTCTGTGTGTTTTAAGATTAGACAAACTCTTACATTCAATTTGCTTACAGTCAGCAGCCTTCATAGAATATGAGCAAAAATTAGTGTAAAATAGACAGTACTTACAACAATTTAGAATTTTGGCTAAAATACATGGTAAAGCCATATTTTTACTTTAAAAATAATAATAAATTTTTCATATACAAAACATTTTATTGAGTATTAAAAATTTTTTTCTACAGAACATAGATTTTAAAATTATTGGCACCCATGAAGAATATTTAAAGTAAAATTTAACAACTGGCATCTGTGATGAAGGGTATAAATACAGGTGCCGTACATGTAAAATCCTTTTGTCATCCACCAAAGAGCTTTCAGTTAAAAAGAGACAGGTGTTGACCTACGCAGATCAGGTAACAAATGAAAAAATACATGAACAGTTAAAAATACCACTACAGTCAGAGCAATAATGAAAAGTCTCAGAAGCTCAGAACAGGGGCAGATTTGAAAGGAAGAGGACCCTTGTGCATATTGCCCTCATGGCAAAGTACACACTGGGGAAGATGGTGAGGGAGGCAAAGAGAAAAAAACACAGATCACAGTTTAGTTGAATGTTGAGATTATCAAGTTACAAAATCAACTGCCACCTCCATGTCAAAAGCTCTTTAGAGGGGCTTTACAGAAGAAGCCCTTCCTGAGTGCAACCCATAAACTGGAGTGCCTGAACTTTGCCAAGTGTCATTGGAACTACAGTTGGAATTGAGATCAACTGAGGCCAAAATTTTTAGCCACTTATCTTTGGCAATAAAATGATTTTATTCAAGGGAAAGCACCTAAACGCAGAGTATAATATGGTTGTGGGTTATTGACGCTTTGGAGCTGTTAGTGGTCCAGGGGCTCTTGTTAACATTGATGGCATAGTGAGTTCCAGTAAGTACCAAGATATTTTATTTCAAAACTTGGTTGCTTCTGCCAGGAGGTTGAGACTTGGCCATAGACTGACCTTTCAACAATTTAATGATCCTGAACATACATTCAAATTAACACAAAAATGGTTGTAGGAGTACAAAATCAATGTTTGCCATGTTCATCTCAGTTTCCAGGCTTGAATCCTGTTGGAAACCTGTGGTCTGAATTGAAGAGGGCAATCCACAGTCACAGCCCTAAGAATATAAAGGAACTTGAAATGTTCTGCAGGGAGGAGTGATCCAAGATCTCTCTGTCTTGTCAGATATTTCAGTGAGTGGGTTAGTGCTGTTGTTCTCTTCAGGATAGGCTTCACCAAATATTAATCATGGAGGTGCCAATAATTTTGAAACTTACACTTGGTAGGAAAAAATTGCAGTATTGTTTTCATTTTAGAAAATATTGTCTTTAAATAAAAAATATATGGTTAACCAATATGTATAAGCCAAAAATATCACTTATTGCAGTTGTTTAATTTCATACTGTACAGCCATCTCATGATTTATGCATCTAATTGGTGTCTGAAATGGCCATGTAAATTGAAAACGCATAAATCAAACCACCTTTTTCCATAATTTCTTATGGGAAAAATAAAAAAGCTTGCCAGCCTATGCACAAACCAACTTTCCCAAAAATCACTAAAATACTGTAAAACCCCTTGCAGGATGCATAGCAGAAAACACACATAAGCAGCTACACATACACAGGCATCCTGCTGGTCAGTGAAATTAGGTGGTCTGATGTGAATGAAATGTTTACTTAATGTTTGTAACAAACAAAACCAAGATTATTGCCAGTGTGCTGTCCTTGAGGAACATGAGTAGGTGGAAGGTTTTAAAGAGATGCACTCGAGAGTCAGCGGTGGTAGAATACAGAACAGGTCAACTTCTATAAAGTAATCCAGAACATTATTAACTGTGCAAGAGAACATGAAGTGCTCAGAAGTTGTTCATATAAAAGCAACATGGCTTGATGTCATCCAGTGAACAAACTTATTTATATATACATCTCCTCTTAAAGACACAACGATGTGAGTTCCTTTTTGTTTTCTGCACCAGCGCATGTACATGAGCATCACATCTGCCTTTTCCAAGGTCTAATGCTCCTTGTCATAATGTAACATGCAGCTGGGCATGCATGCACACACACAAAGTGGTTAATGTGTTTTTTAACACATTTTTACATGCTTGGATGAAATTGTGATGAGTTGGATTTTTTTCTTTTTTTTTTTTTGCTGGAACATTGTCGTTCTTGTAAAGGGATTGAGTAATGGTATTTAGTGATGCCACTTATTTAGTAAAAATGTGTAAATTACGACTGCTTTAATCAGTAATTAATTAGCTGTATTAGTTTTTGCTTGCGTTCATGAAGAGTATGTAGCAATAATTTTGGAGTTATTTATTCTATCAGCAGATTTTCTTTGTTAATCATTGAAAAACTATAAAACTGCATGTGAGTGTTGTGTATGTGCCTTTTGAAGAGCAGTTGAAGGTGATCTTTGACTTATAGAATCTAACATAATCGGAAGTGTGTAGGCTCTGGCTAATTGTAACTTGGAAGTATCATTTAGTTCCCTTCCTTTAACTTCAAAATGTTGAGTGTGAAATGAGTTGGAACAAAACAGAAAGTACATCTTTGGTTTGAAAGGGTTTTGTCTCACTTCATTTCACTTTTTTAATTGAAAAGGGAATGAAAAAAGGACACTTTTGAGGGCTCTTGCGTAATGAGTATTTCATGTTACTAGACTGTGAAATGTTTCCTCCAGCCTTTGCTTCAGTATGAGGAGGTTGAGTTAAAAAAAAAAAAATACACAAACACTGACTTTAAAAATACATTATTTTATTAGCATTTATCTTTGCAGAAAATTGGTATGTTTTGTAAGTTAATTTGAATAGTGTGTATATTGAATTTTCCTGCAGTGTGTGACATGATCTTTTTCTTTTTTTTAGTGTCCAGTGTCATGAAACTTAATCCACAGCAAGCTCCGTTGTATGTAAGTATTTCACTGAATTGTGAGTGTTTTATTGACTTTCCAACAAGGCCCTGTTCAGAGCAGTAAGTCTGAGTGTGTGTTACTATAACACTGGAACCCTACCCCCCAGGCAGTATGCCATTCATGCTGCTCATATGCAGCCTGCAGCTGTAAGATCCCTCAGTATGGGCCCCCAAATTGTCTTCTCCCTCTTTGCTTCTAGATGGATGTATAACTCTGGCACCTTTTTGTGCATTGACTTCAAGCAGTGTCTTATGTTGTTAATTTTTTAAACAGTAACAGCTAAAGGTAGTATTAAGTTTTCCTTTTTTGTTAAACAAGAAAAATACACATTTACATGTATAGCTAATAAAAAGGAATTCCAAGCATATAGCTGTTAGTAAAAAATTATCAGACAAGACACAATATATGCTTTTCAATATGCTTGAGAGAGAATCTCTTACATTTATTCCAAACAACATGCTGATTTCAGCACAGGCATGGTGGTGCTCCATGTAGAAAATGGCAGTGCTAGAGATTCCGATTTGTGGCTCGAGTCACACGGGGAGGGGGTTTCAGCAGGGCCCGACCTCCAGCTGCTGCCAAAACCAGTGATCCATCATCAACCCTCTCCGGAACGGAAGGAGAGAAGCCCATGGGAGTGCTGCGTGGCTTGGTGTCGGGTTTCAGAGAGCAGTGATATCAAAAGATGCAGGCGCATGAGCTCCATTGGCTGCTCAGAAGCTTCGGCTGAAGGCTATTTACTGGCACTAGAAACTCGCTGACAGCTAACTGCTTGTAACGTGCTTTTTTTGTGTGATCATATGCAGGAATTGTCCAGACAGCGACAAAATAACTTTGGGGCACATATTTTAAAAATCTTGCTTAATATAAAATGAAGTAAGTAACTGATAATGGCCCTGTATTTGGGTTTTTGCATCCCTCCAACCAAGTACAAATTAACCATATGTTTTGAATACAAACTTTAATGACAGCAACGACTTTTGTGTCCTCATATTCCATTAGCAGACAACTTCTTCTCCAGGGTTGTGATAGGGGGGTCTGCCATATTACCTCCTTTGCCTTGTGTCTGATCTTCACCTGCAACAGAGACCTGATTGTCTGCAATTGCAGTTCACTTTCTGACCAGAAGTGGGCGGTCTACTATGCTACAGTGTCATCGAACTACAGCATGCAAACCGCTTGGGGAGAATGACCATTTGTTAATGCAAGTTGTGGCTTATTAGTCAGATTTAGCAGTATGTCCTCGAAGGACCAGACTGCAGAGTACGCTGGCCTCAGATCAGCCTGCATCAAGAGCCAAGGACAATTCATTCCAACTCCAGCAAGCTTATTTAAATGTTTTGGTTGTGGGAGAGTTTAGGCTTCAACCAACAGGAGCAGGAATTTTTAAGTACAACTGGATTTTGAAACAGTTGCATACGTTCTAGGCCAGGAGGCGAAAACAGGAAATGTGTTCTCCTGAAAGGTCCCCGAAATGTAGTTCTCCTGTGGAGAGGTTGTGTCGCCGCTGTTGCGAGTAGTGAGGGGGGACTGTAACCTTGCAGCTTTCCTTGAAGTGAAGTTGGCAGTGCTAGTGAGCACATGCAGCTGTTCTTCCCGCAGTGGCAGACTAGCTGATGTCCACCAAGGAAACAGTAACAAGCCGACACATACAAACTCAATACGTCTCGTTTCAGTTAACTCAACTTTCTCCCTTTTATGTCCGTTTTCTTGTTTTGACAGCCATACAGTTTGGTCAGAGTTAAGACAAGGCCAGACTTAGCCTAAACAAACAGGCATGGCAGCCTCTTCTTGGGTGGTATAAAATACGGTATTTAGATGTAGCTGATTTCCTAATGAACAGCAATTTAAAAAGAGCTTGACCTTAAGCTGGCCTCTGTAGGCCCCTGGACTCCCTTGGGATAGTCTTTCACTGGCTTGAATGCTGATGCTCTTTCCCTTGCAGCAATTGGCATTAATTTGAAATAATCTTTCTGTACTGTTCTCATGGGAAATTTCTTACCGCAGCTTGTTAGAATATAATGTTTTTAGATGGAAGTGTGTGTATTTTAGTTCTCACTGCAGTACCTGCAGTGTATCATAACATCCGATTACTTTGTTTCTTAAATTACATTTTGGTACATTTAACTTTTGACTAGAACACACTTGTTTTTCTTTCTGAAGGGATGGGTACACTTGTGATTCTGCAGAGGTAAATTATAACTCTTCAGTTAATCTAATGTTGCATGTATATATAAAGATAATTTTAGAACAGTTGTTTTTCAAAGTTCAAGAATATTAAGTTGTCCTGAAATTATTTTAACAAAGGCCGCAAGTTGCCATGAGATTCAGATTCAGTTTCTAATAACAATCTCATGAGAATTAAATTCAATTTAAATTTTTGAGCTTTCTTTGAGCCCACTTCTCCTCTGTGGAATATGTAAGTATATTAGTTGAGAACACCATGCTTTTAAGTCAAACCTGTAATAGATGTTCTCTCAGGCATATTTAACCCTTCTGTCTGACATCAGCCCAAGGCAATAGTCAAACCTCCCCTATCTCACACTGCATCTACAAGAAGAAGACAATGTCTTCAGGGTCCATCTGCCCAACTCAGAGTGTTTGTTTAGGAAGTTGCTCATATGGAGTGGTGCGATAAGGTGATAACTGTCCGTGTCTGTCACAGTGAATAAGGGTCTTCTGTGTGAACCTTCTGTCTAGGGCCTTGTATCTGTAGTGTTGTTCTCCACTTGGAATGAGCAGGGTCTTGCTTGTTGTCCATTTGCAGCAGTGGACATTCATTTGGGGTCCTTGTTTATGCTTAACTCTGGATCTCCTCCATTTGTGCCTATAAGCTGACCACTTGTCAGCAAGCAAACTGGCATTTGTCGAGAGGCGGCTGTCTTCTTAGTTCATTGCTTTGATGAAAATAACTGCCTGAATTGACTTTCAGCAATGGAGAACTGGGTTATACCAAGTTTGCATTCATGTGATACTGTGGTCATGGTTTCTCTTGTAAGGGTAGTGCCTCAATATCCCTACGCTGTTTAGATGTTAGAAAGCCACAGTTGCTTAAAGGTATGAAAAAAGCAGTATAGGGCTGGCTTTAGTCTAACAATCCTGTGACACCTATAAATAAAGCAGTGAAAGCAGGATGTGAATTTTGCTCTCTTTAATTTTTTTTTTTAAATTGTGGTTGTTGCTTTGGGTCATATTTTAAGCAACTTTATATCATAAACCACCTTTTATCAGTTTTCAGTCAAAGTGTCTATCATTTATGCAGTTAGAGTCACTATAAAAGTAGCTCACCAGTCAGGAATGTTTTTAAAAATAGTGTTGGATTTTTATTTAAAGCTGCATGATGGTCCAATGAATAGAAATGACAATGCAATTTGTCCTATAATAAAGGAAAAATGTGTTAATGTGAACCAAGCAGCACTGATTTTACAATTAGTAATTGGTACCCCAAAATTTATTGTAATTATGATATAATCTTAAATATTATTTTGTAAACTATTAATATAAAAAATATTTTTGTAAATGTTGGTGATTTTTAAATTGAAAAGTGCATTTTCTATTTCTCGTGTATCATTGCTGTATTTATTTAATGATGTTCCATCCTCTTTCCTTAGTAAATTCACTGATTTAATATTAAGGAACAGTTAGGGCACCATGGTGGTGCAGTGGGTGGTCTTATTGCCTAACAGTGTCTGGGCTGTTTTGGGGTGGGTTCAAATTGAGCTCAGCCTGTGTGGAATTTGTATGCTCTCTCCATGTTTGTGTCAGTTTTATCTTGCTTCTGGTTTCCTCCCACAGTCCATAGATGTATTTCAGGACTGGTCATTCTAAATTTCACAGTGTGTGGCCACTCTTCAATAAACTGGTGTCTAATCCAGAGTGTTTTTTTTTTTTTTTTTATAGCTTAGCACCCCACCATTCCAGGATAGGAGCACCATGACCGTAAACAGAATAAAGCAGTTATGGATAAAGGATGCATGTTTGTTTGAATCTTCAGAAACAACTTGGAAGCACTGACTTGTACAGAACACAGTATAGTACACAGAAGGTGGTGTATTGGTTCGATATGCTGTCTTGGAACTTAGGTTGTAGTTTCAAACCCTGCTGAATTCCTCCAGTAAATTTTTTTAAGCTTTATACATGGGTGAGTAACTGTAGATTAATATTGTGAATGACTTTTGAGAGACGCTTTAGCTAAAGTACCAGTATGAAAATATACATATGCCTGTGTGATACAGATGCAGGGCTGGAAAGTGAGGAACACAAACGTGAGGAACGAAGAGTGCTGTTAGTGATTAACACTGTCTTCAACCCCAAAGCAGAAACAAGTGTTCCTGTCAGGCAGCTGTTTGGCTGCACTGGTTAATAACTGCATTCAAATGACCATGTTGAAAAGTTGAAAAGGTCACTGTGATTAAAGACAAGTGGGGAGGGGAGGTAAAAATGGATTTGAGATATGCCAAAGTGTGATTATGATTAAACGTAGTATAACGTTGAGAGGAATTGAGGAAGGGAGCTGAATGAAGTCATGGTATTTTTCCCAGGACACAGTCATGTACTGTAAGGTTTTAAATGTTTTTAGGATATTTTAAACCACATTTAAAAATTCACAGGTTAATGTCTCTTGTAAGCCGTTGTTGTCGAAGAAAGTCAGGCTGTTTGTAACTGACCTTTGCTTAATGTATGTGTGTTAAAAAAATATGTAGATGGTTATTTGTGATGTTTCTGTCTTGCAAGGAAACATATTTCCATCACCTCAGTTTTTTATTGTGAAGCTGTTTCCTTGAGGTTTGGGCCCCTGTTGTGAAACACTATGCTGTGTGATGTGTGACCCTACACACAGTGCAGTTCTGTCTACAACCTTGTATGGTATGTGAATGCAGGGTGAGTGTCTCCTGACGGTGCAGCTGTGCGATGAGGACCGCTTCTGTGACGAGGAGGACGTAGAGTTCTACCTGTTATTTTCTGGCAGCACTCAGAGGCACCTGACCAGCACCCTCAGGATCAGCCATGTCACCCTGCAGGCCATCTGCCCTGGTAAGCTCAGCAGCAAAGCACCCACCTCTATTCTTGTGGCAGTGTACACAACATGGCCACTCTGCTTGTTCCATTCTTTCTCCACTCACCCATTTCACATAGGCTACAGTTGTAGAATGTCCTCCTGGGTCCTGAAGTGATAACCCTCAGAACAAGTATGCAGAACATTTGCAGACTGCTTTACACAGGCTTTGATAGGAACATTTTGTTATATACTGAATGTAAATATGAAATATTCCTGTGTCTGGAGATTGTTGTTGAAACCCCTGCCAATACATATCAGACTGTTTTTGTTAAAGTCTGACTCAGTAACTCTGTTTTAAGATTTGTGTATTTTCTTATTTATTAAATAACATGGATTTTCTTCCAGTGGTCTCATATGAATCTGTGACCTACTCTGCACAATATTCTCCGTGAAATACCCACTTTCTAAGTCTAATTTCTTAAGACATAATACTTAGGCTTTCTGGTCTAAGACAAGGGATAGTTGAAGTCCTTGCACAGAGACCTGTGAAGTTTTAAACTCAAAAACTCATTCATTTAGTTATACTTTAGACTCCACAGAACATGAGCCATGGACAAGTGAATCCTGGAAATCTTGCTCAAGTTGGCATAAACTCTGCATCTCTGTTGGTATCTGTCTTTTTGGTGGAGCCTAGCAGTGGTAGGTTGCTGTAAGGCTGCTTTTCTCCCCAGCGGATAAAATGGGAAGTTATTATCCCTGGGCCCTCTTTTTTTTTAATCTTTCCCAAACCAGGACCTCACCTCTCAGTTATGTGGAGGTCAATACTGGAGTTGACTTTTTCCCTTCTTTTTTTGAAATTTCAGTTAATAAAAACTGTCTAAGAATAAATTGATTTACATAAGGAAAAAAAAATTGTTGTAAAGGGAAATAGATGCATCTCTGCTCTACCAAAACAGTTTGAAAGTTTTGCTCTAATTTAGGCTCTTTCTTAATGCATTAAGAACAATAATGGGAATAAAGGCTACAGGAAAGACTGTCATCACTTGATATTCACTTGTACCTTCACTGGTCCACATGCTGTGGAGAGCCTAGCTTTTCTAAAAACATTTATTGCTGACATGTCTTTGAAAGAAATTCAGAAAAGGTATTCTGAATGTAGAGCCATGGATATTCTCACCTAAAGTCTAAAGTTGTACAAAAAAATCTATCACCATCATAACTACTCTAAAACTGCCATTCAAACTAATATAACAATAGTTATTATTTTTTCTATGTGAATGCATATGCATCTTCCCTGTGATTGATAAAACTGTCCATTCATCTGACTTGGATAAGAATTAGCTGCAAGAGTTCTTCAGGTGTTTTCACTTTTAGTACGTAGTATTTTTGATGTAACATGTAACTTTATATGCATTGTAGACACTATTGAATGCTGGACCAAAAATATAACTAGTCCACAAAAATTTTGCTCTAATTTGCTACAAATCTTTTTAAAAAACAAAACACGTCTGACACAATGTAAATAAAACAACTTCAGATTTGTGGTAAATGGGGTAAATTTACTGAGTCATTGGGGTGCCCCTACTGGAGAGCATGTTCACTGCAGCCTTAATTCTTTGCCTCAGGCCTCCCGTGGTGAGACGGATGGCCTTTTGTGAAAACCACAACCCTGAGGACAGAGCTGAGATCACATTGCAGACATGGGCTCACATTGCAGCCACCGAACTCTCAGCAAGGAAAAGCCCTGCTGACATCGCTTCTTCCATATTTTTGTAGTCAATGCATTACAGTTAATAACTGTTTCTTTGACCACTGTTTTTTTTTATTCTTCCACTTCAAACTAGAAATTTTATTTTAGGTTACTATATTTTATTTTAAAATAAAACAATGACTATGTTTTAACATTTTATGATTCTCTATGAACAAAAGTATTGCTTTTAGCATAAAGAATACATTTGGATTAACTGATGCTTATGCAGACTGTACCTTTTGTATTGGGGTCATATAACTTTGGAAGGTTTCATGGATGTTAACATTAAATCTCTCCAGTTGTGAACCATGGGAAATTTAATATCTTATCTATAAAATTCTATTTTAAAAATATATGATATAGGAGAATTGTGTGGTCTGTCAACAGGACTCATTGGAACTAAATATGAAATTTTCAAATTGTGGGTTTTGGTACTCAGACTATTCATGGATCAAAAATGTGCAATGTTTACAGTGAGTATCTTGGCAACCTTGAAAGCACAAAGAAATTTAAGAGCAGCATTCAGACTCAAGGCTGCAGCTGGTCCAGCTCTGTGGACACTGATTCTTTGTGGCTTTTTCTTGCTCAGATTCCTGCTTGCTCACATAAATGGTTATCTTTAAAACCCAAATTTGATGCCTGAAGCTGTATGATATCAGGTCTTCTGCTGAATCTGATATGTATTTTATATTAGATTTGTGACTGAAAGGATCTGTCACAGATTGTGAAAGCTACTCTGGCCCACTCAGTAGATGCTTGATCACATAATTTTCAGCTACAGTGTCTGCAAAGCTACTATGATGTTTTTTCAGTTGAACTTTGGTCTTCTCTCTAACTTCATTTCTCAGGTTGTTACTTTGTCTCTCTTGTCTTTAGCTCACAACTGCTGCGAATCGGTTCAGGTCACCCTGTGCTTGGCCAAGCCAGGGGGTTCTGTGGACCTGGTTGCAGAGCAGCACTTCCAGTTCGTGCAGGACTTGGCGTTCGACATGGCACAGTTTCTGGTTAGCTCAGCCGGGCGGGACGATGGGCTGGATGGTGCCTTGCTGCTGGATGAATGCCAGATCCCCCTGCTGGAGTGCGAGAAGCTGGACAAAAACTTGGCTCTGGCCCTGAGGCACTTGGCTCTGCCAGAGGGCTGGAGTGTACTGGGCACCAACCTGGGCAGAGACGTAGGTGAGTTGGGAAGTGTAGATGGGCTCTATAGGGTTACACATCATAATATACCATTTATCCTTACTGTCTGTCTAGAGTAACCAACTAGCAGCCTGGAGGCTTTGGTTTATTGCAGTAACTGCTCTCATCTCTTATGATTGAAGAAGAGGAACTATTGTGAAGATATTGATGATATTTCCACTTTTAAAAACAACTGTCCTGTTGCGACCACAAATTTTAGTATTTAAGGTAAAGTAATATTGCAAAATTTACATTAAACAATCCATCCTATTTTTCCTTCATGAGCTGTAGTTTGTCCTGTATGGTGGTGTTCCACGCAAGTTTATCCTTCACTCACCAAGTGTTTCACTTATGATTTTAGAGTTCCTGGTGGACTTGCAGTTTCCACTGAAGGAGTTGTGTTTGCTGTTGAAAATGACTGTCCGCTGTCAGTGTTTTTATTCTTTTTTCTGATGAGAATTTTAGTTCAGACATCTGTAACTCATTTCAACCCTAAAGAAACAATTTGTTAATTGGCAGCAAAAAAGCAGCCCTCTGTAAAAATGTTTGTGGTGCAGGAGTGGAGGGTTTGGAGTGCATCTCCGTGTTGTCCGCAGGTAAAGGTGGGCTGTGCCTAGACCGGGAGCCCACCTAGTTGGAGATCCCTATAAGTGTAGCTCTCAACCATGGTTGTTGCTCTTGGCTTCTGTTTTTTCCTATTTTTACACACACTTACACGTATATACACACACACACACACACACACACACACACACACACACAATTTGGTTCACCATTACAAGTCCAGAGCGCAATGTCAGTTATTCTAAAACAAACATTCCCACCCATATTTAAGTGTCTTTTTCTCTGGCACTGTGGGTTTCCTTTTGCAGTGCTTAGACCTTTTTTGGATTTAGATTTAGATGTTGTGCGTGATAAATATTGAGACTGGTTACAGTTGATTAATAGTGGGGTTTATGGGTAGACGAAGCAAAAGAAGCTGACAGTGTTCTCATACTGCCTTTTAAAATAATATAGTTACACGGGATTCTGTGTATTTCTCAGTATTGAGAGAACTGAGGGAATTATTTACTAATGAAGCATCAAAAAAAATAACAGGGAGAACAGTGAGGATATACATGGCAACTATCATCGGTCACTATCATTGGCATCTTGTAACGGACACTCTTCATTATCCGCATTGTGACCTTCACTAACTTCACCCATAATCACTTTCAAGAATGGCTCTCAGAACTTATGCAAATGCAAACATTCAACCTTCCTATTTTTAATATGACAACTGTGCAGTACTACTATGCTGCACACAGTTTAACATCTGCACAAATAATTTGCAAGTAGCCCAGTAATGACCAAAAGTTATACAATCAGTACTACATGTGCCACAGACAAACTGTTACTCAAGTTAAACACCAGTCTGATTGTTTGCACTACATGCTGGTGTCAGCAATTTTTCTGCTTGGCTGGATTTAGCTATCCAGTACATATAGCAACAGTGGGATTAACATCAGTGAAACCTCATAATTTAACCAGTTTTATTTTTTTCAAAAGTATAGTTTATGCATTGCTTTTAACACTTTTACAATAAAACTGGCACCTTGTGAAAGACAATTGCATGCAATAAACTTTGTATATTTATAATAAAGAATTTGGTTATGGTAAGAGCTTCCACCTTGTAGTTGAAGAACCCTGTTTGAAATTCCACCTCCTGTTGTAGTTCCCTTAAGCACCAATAAAAAATACCCAGCTGTATAAATGTATAAATCATTGTAAGTCACTTTGGATAAAAGCTTTTTGCTAGATACATGTGTTCTGTTCCTTTGTTCTCTATGAATTTGTAAGAATTTTCACGCAGGCTCACTGTTATGCCAGTACTCTTAAGATTTCTTTGCTAGCAAAAAATTGCTGATGAAGGACAAAATAACAGGAATGTGGTTGTATTTTACTTTAAATCCTCGATGATTAAATATTAGTGTCTGAAACACACTACATTTTCATGTGGTGCAGTTTTTCCTGCTCAGCACATTACTGTCTGTCACTATGGATTGAAATTATAGTCTAATTTGTGTAAAACCCACAGTTATTAACTGCAGCTTTCCAAATTACCCATCCTAATGGTATATCTGAAAACATACAGTGTAATTATTCCATTATTTTTAAGGAGACTTGTAAAAAAAAGTTGAAGGCTCCTAGCTAGTAATTTAGCAACGCTAGCACCGAAGTACTTTGGAAAAATCTACTTGCTCATATAATATGATAAGAACATATATTGTAAAACAGTTGTACACTGTTTCCATGTACACTGTTTTTTGTAGCTTGAAAATACAGCAGCCACACTGGTCTAAATCTGGATTTGGCCTCATGGACAGCAAATACAGATTTATATTGGTAAAAACAATACACTCAAGTCAGATATAATTTAAATAGTTACAGTAATCTGACGAATATCTTGGTAAAATAAACAGAATCTGTTGCCAAAACCTAGAAGTTGTATCATAACAATGGTGTCTTAAGTTTTACTTTTGAAAAAAAAAATGCCCAGAACATGTTTTTACAATTAAAATTATTACACTAAAGTGAAAAACACTGAACTCTGTGTTCTGCTTCTTTGTGTAGTAGTGTAGTGCAGTAGTTACCAAGCATTTAATAATTTTCTTGTTTTTTTTCTCCGTCTAGATGAATATCAAACCTGCTGGGGAAAGGGAGGGGAAAACACTTTTTTCTGAAGAAATTTGTAATCAGTTCAAACTAAACATGCTGATTAAAATATCTGATATCTGATAAAAAGTCGAAGGTAATTGGTATCGCAGAGCTAAACAAGGCCTGTGGGAATGCTTTATGAGCAGTGTTAAATGCTGCTTCTCCCCAGGGGCCATTTTTCATGTAATCTCATGTGCATACAGATCATTCTGTCATGATTTGTTACAAACAACATTTTCCAAGTAAGTGTTTTGATTGAGGTTCTGCCATCACTGGATTTAATTACATCTTGCTTAATGATTGTAAATGCTGGTGTAGGCTGGAGGTGTGTGAGTCTAATGGGAGTTCTGCTGTTTGCTTTTTGCGTACCAAGGAAGTCATCAATTGACAGATTGGAGTGCCCGTGAGCCTTTACAATGTTAGGCTGTCACCTTGAGCCTGTACACACACAGAGGGTGGGTCGGTGTCTGTCTGAAGAGTTGGTTTTTGACCAATCTTTTGCAAGCAGTGTTTGAATGCGTTGCTGTCACGATGGTTGCAATGTCTGGATTACATCCAGATGAAAAGACCTGCACCTAATGAGATCACTGTTACCAGATGACCTGTGGAGATCTCTCTGAAGCTCTCTGTCCATCTCTCTGGACAGTGCTGCACAGTTTAATCTATATTATGAGCACAGATGTAGAGTTACTGGCAAAGCTGCAGGCCAACAATGCAGGGAAGACAAAAGGAGCTGGTGACAGCTGTCTGCTGTTGAGGGCTTTGTGCTTTGTCTTGTTGCCAGTTACATTTCAAAGGTAAAAGTGATTTTGTTAACCTGGTGCCATTCACATTTCCCCTAAAAAGGAATGGCAGAGTGAAACTATCAGGACATCCCTTTCAGATGACTTGTTTGTGTGTGAATGGTGAATTTAGGATTCAGAGACCCATACTGACAAAAGTGATGCTAGCAGAAAATATTTAGAATTCCTCAATGATAAAAGTTTTAGGAGACATTGTAAGGGTAATCCAAACCGTGTTTACGTACCCTGAGAGGGAGAACAGCTGTGTAGCGCTTCCTTCTTTATGCCATGCTTTGTGCCGGACACACCTCAATCAGGAGAGAACCATAGGAGAGCAGCTGGCCTGGCTTGAATTCTGCCTGCCTCCATTCTGCCTGGCACCTTGCAGAATGGACTGGCTAATTTTCCTCCCTGTGGGAAGCAAATGATATTGAAGCAAAATCAAAGCACTTCCCTGGACTGTCCAGCACACTGCCAATACCAAGGTGCCAGCTGCAGATCTGAGGTTTGTTTCACTGGGTTTCCTGCCTGACTTTAGGCCATCCTCTTTTCATTGAACGGACAGCATAGAGATTTCCGTAGTGATGGAAAATACAAAATATTATTTTTACATAAATATTATTTTATATTGAATAATTTAATAAAAGTTAGTATTATTATTTATTATTATTTAAATATTATTTTTCACTCAGACTATGGATGAGTCGCTTTAACACAATTGTATGAATTGGTTTTTACTGGAGGAATTTCTGTTAAGGATCTTGCTCAAGGGCACTATAGCTGAGCTCCTTATGGGACATGAACTGATGATCTTTATGATAAAGATGGGTGTGTTTAAAACCTGTTTATATCACCTTCTACCTTTTTGAAGGTGTCTTCCTCAGTTTAAGAAATCTGTGGCTATTTACTATGATCAAACATCTGTAGGATTCAATACCTCTGTAAAGTAGATTGTTCACTGTTAAATGTGAATGTTGCCTTAGTCCCTGCTACTTCCATAAATTTTGAGAATAAAATTGTTTATTTAACTATTTATGTTAAATTTAACTATTTATATAAATGCACTGTAAACTAAGGTGAAAAAATTACAATCTGTCCTGAACCTACAATGGAAAATCACTTTATTATATATATTCTACTGACTAACAATATATAAAAGCATTACTGGTTTTACACAATACTGCTTTTATTGTGATGTTTATTATAAGTGTTATAATTATCATTATTCTGTTTTTGCTTATTACTATCTGTACAGTTTCTTTAATTCTAAAAAGACACATAGCAGTGTATCTTGTTTTTGCATGTAAATTGATAATCATACTGCCAGCTAAAAAGTCACTAAAAATGATTTTTCCTGAGGCAGTTTTATTTTTTCATGTGCTTTGTTCATTGTTTAGCATTTTGGCATGGCGTAAGTAATGTCCATATCCTCAGAGTACTGCAGGAAGGACCAACACTGCACTTTATTTCAGAAATACATAGTAATCAAAGTTAATCTTCTACATAAGCTCTTAATGATATAAAGATTTAATTACTCCTTAAGTTAGACAGTAGTAGAATGTGGCTCTGAGTTTTCTGGAGGCAAGCTGCACTTATTAAGCTTTCCAGTGTTAACAGAGATGGCTGCATAGGGTGATGTTGCTAGATTGATGGAGGCAGTATTGAGCTAGACACAGAGTATACCCAGCACAGTCAGCTGCTTGGTTCATGCACTGGGACCACCAGTAAATCTGTAGCATGTGATGTGATGACAAGCTGCCTGAAGAAGGCCTAATGACTGAGCTGTGGCCTGCTGGACATTTCCCATGGTTCCTTGTGACATAGTGTCTTGCTTCCCCAGAGTTTACCTCAAGCTCAGCATCCTGCTTGTTTCTACCCCCAACCCCATCCTCCCCTAGAGCCGGCTCCTCAAGAGACTCTCCTGCACTTTGCAGCCCGACGGGGACTCCGGCAGGTTGCTGTATTCTTGCTTCAGCAGCCGGGGGGGAGGGAAGCCCTGAGGCTGCCCAACAGACAGGGGGCAACCCCTCTGAGGCTGGCAGAAAAGAAGGGCTACAAGCAACTCCAGCAAATCTTTTCTCGGTGAGTGTCTTGCCACCCACGCAATTATAAAAAACTGGCGATGATGTACATGATAGGGAACATATTCTGAAAACGTGGAACACTATATGAAAGTAATTATAGTAATGAGATGTTTTATCATGCAGTGTGACAAAAGCACAAACACATGAAGAACACATGCTAGTTGTTTTTTCTTTTTTTTGCTCATGCCCCAAAATTAATTTACCTTGTGACATTCTGTGTGGGTTTAAACAGTTTAAGGGCTTGAGTCTCCTGCTGTTATGTACTAAAGTCCCTGTCCCTGTCAGTGTGGTGCCCCCTGCAGTGCAAAGAGCAGACCACTGTAGGTGAAGAAAGTCAGAGAAAACAGACCCCCTTTGGTCTGACTTGTGTGGGCCTTTACTAAGTTGCTGTGAAGGAGAATGGTGTATGGAAGTAGGGTGCTCTCCTGGGTGTTGTACGCCTTGTTTCAAATGAGCAACACTAACAGTACAACTTACATTATAATAATTTAATATAACAGTGCAGCAGGCATTTTAGCATGAAAGAAACAGAATGGAATGTCAGTTAAAATTTTGAGGAAGCAGTTGTCAGTGGTACACAAAGAGTGTGGCATTGATGTTTCATGCTATCTATGTTCATATGGCCTGGTGAGTCAGCCTGTGGCTTAGGTGGAAATGAGGTAAGCTGACAGCCATAGAGGGTGTGAATGCAATGAAAACGTGTGTGTGTGTGTGTGTGTTTGTGTAGGGGGGGTTTGTCCGTATAACCTCTAACAGTAAAGAGTGGATCCCCTTCTGGGCTTTTATCTTTCTTCCTCTTGGAGAGGAACCAAATCTGTTGTGTTGAAATTGAGAGGTGTACTTTTTCTTCTAAGATTAGAGCAACAAGTGTTACCGAATTAATGTTAATTTCAGATAACTATTTAAGTGTAATACAATAAGACACACAGGATTATACTGAGAAGTATGAATTTTGGCAGTATCTGTTAATTCCAGATTCTGTGGATTCTGCTTTGCATTGATACTATAATGCAGCGCTTTTAGCGCTTGAGATTCATTCATGTATTTTGTCTTCACATTTAGGTCAAGGTTTGTGCAAGTGATGGCAGTAGGTTACCATGGACACCTGTTTGATCATGCACTGTCACAAAAGCTTGTTCTGCTGTAGCACTTAGAACAAAATGCATTTTATAATCAGATACTGTGCAGAGCAACAGATGATATTTGGATCCAAAAAGATATTTGGATTGTATATATTTGCTAATTTATTTTGTTGAAAAACAAAACATAAATGTGGGTGGTAAGTGCAAGAGGTCACATTTCCTTTGGCTGTCCGAGGCTGAAAGCTCTATTACACAACCAGCTCTGCTGGCCATGTGTCAAGCCAATTATTATAGTAGGAACTAATATGTACTATTTTTTGTTCTCCATTTTAAATTTAAACATTACAATATTGGACATATATAGAATAGCACTAAAAAGTTTAAATATGGATTTCTGAAGATATCTTTTTATCACAACTTGAAAGGCCTTCGTTAAAAACAAAAATTAGAGTAGCATATGGGGCTGAAATTCTAATGGACATGAAATTTTTTAATGATGTCGCTTATCAAATGTGCAGCATAGCCAAAGTAGAGCATTAGAGAGGGGCAATCTTTTGTCAAGGCAAATAAGCTGACAGTAAGTTGACGATTAATCCCAAGTCATGCTAGGAGTTTTTTTTTTTTTTTGTCTGTGGGCATGCCGTGTGACTAGATTAAGCAGCCTGCCTGTGTTGGGCAGGGCGGAGACAGCACCGGGGACCAGGACCAAGGCATCCCAGCAGGTCTACACTGGGGACCATGTACTCCGACATCACCCCCGTCTAGACACGTACACCCTTACAGTGGACACGCCCATTGGATGCGCGCCTCCAGACCTGCAGAGAGACATAGATGAACTGCGACGCCTGATTTGCTGGCACAGGGATAACAAGGTTAGCTGAGCACCTCTTCTGCTCCAACAGGCTTCTTAGCATTCCCTCTGCTGGCTCTGTGGCTTTGAGGTTCTTTTTTAATCCTAACTGCTCTCCTTTCTAGGTTTTGCATAATTACTTAACGCATATAGTGACAAAACTTGCATAGACAAGGATTTGTGGTTGAATTAAATATGAATTGTGTAAGTTAGTAAAATGAATTTTTTTCCACTTGTTTAATTGCTTCTTTTGTTTAAGCAGCAGATTGAACTGCTGAAAACTAAACAAGACCACAATGACAACATAGACACGGCAACAGAAGACCTCTGTTTGGAGTCATTGGGAGATGACCCGGAGCACACTGAAGGGGAAGCTCTGACTCCAGCCGGTGCTGAAGAAAGTGAGAATGATGGTGCTGGAGAGAACAGGCATATTCAGAACTGTGAGACTGAGCGAGGTACCAGGCACTGCCTCGAGGCCACAGAGCACTCACTGAACAGTGGTAGATTGAAGAGCACTGCCTGCAAAGATCAAAAGGAAGGAGAGGCGGAGCCTCACGTTGCAAGCAAAGACGATTGTGGGGAGGTTGCAGGGAGTGGTGTCACTGCGCAGAACCAGTTGAGAGGTGAGAGTTGTGCTTTCTATAGGCTGCTCTGTGCAGAACAGCAGGAGGAAGCACACAGAGAGCAGGGTGTGGCAAGCACAGAGACGCAAAGCAACTTGGAGGAGCTCGGCACACAGACCCAGGCAACTGCAGATAGTGAGCCTGAGGTACAGGCAGCTGACATGACCCTTCCTACCATTGGTGTCATCACTGGCAAGGCAGACATGGGTCATGCACAGTCTCAGGGACACCTCAGAACATCAGAGGGAGAAGATCACATGGAGAACCAAGATTCCTGTGAAGCAGAGCTCAGTGAGGAGGAGATGAAAGGAAGTGTGCACGGAAATGACTTGAATGACTTGTCCAGAGGAGAAGAGCGAGAGAACCAAAGCCACGAAGTGGTGAATTCTGGTCCTGATGGTCTGAAGAATAAAGACGGCATTGACAGCATGGAGGTTGCAGGGATTGATTCGGATTGTTCCTGTTTGTCAGTTGGAGGTCAGATGCTCCATGAGCAAGAAGATGCATGTGAGGCCACTGAGCAAAATCTGGAAACAGCTTCCCAGGATTTTCCAGAAGAAAATGAACACAATGACAGTGAAATGAAAAACAATCAGACTGAAAAAAATGACCTAGTATCTGATGACTTTGGTAGAGTGTGCACCAACCTAGAGACTGAGACAGCATCCCTTATTGATCAAACCTGCAGGAATACAGAATCAGACTGCGCAACGACTGATTTGCCAGAGGCTAAAAGTACAGCAGAGTATGTCAGACAAACAGAGAAGGAAAGCTGTTCTGTGGACATGGGCAGTTGCACACCCCCACCCGCCAGGGATTTGGCTCTGTGTGATGCCCAGTTGTCACCAAAGCCCACAGAGCATGTTGTAGAAGATATGGCAGGGCTTGAGGAGAGTCCTCACTGTGTGTTTGAGTTCAAGGAAGAGGCATCCACTGAAGGAGGACCTGCTTCCATCTTCACACCTGACAAAGGAAGCTCCTACACAGAAGTTAATACTGGACAATCAGACTTGTTGAGTGCCAGTGTGACATCCAGTAATGAGAACTCCCACCAGCCTGTCAGCACTTTCATAAATGAGTTCCTATACCTGCCTGAGGAATGTACAGCAACAGAGGTAACAGGAGAACCAGTGTCTAAACCTGAAGAAGATATGAAAATGGAAGATAACATGAGAAAGGCTTTAGAAATGGAGGAAGGTTGCTTGCAGCTTGAGTCACAGGTACCTTTGGAAGGTACCACAGAGTTCCTGACAGAAGCAGAGTGCCGCACACTGCTGGGTACAGAGATTACAGAAGAGGCAACTTGCCCAGATGCTTCATGTATTACAGACAGTGATGGCAGGCCTATAGAAGTATCTACGTACTCCAGTCAGTTGGCAGATGGTCACAAGGAGCCTGAACTCAAGAGAGAGATTGAGATGGGTGGTCAACAGACCACACAGAGGTCTGCACGTACAGAGACACCACCACCTACAGATGCAGTGTCAGCTGAAATTTACTTGGAGAGCCAGTCACCTGCAGATGTGAATCTAGAGGAGCCCATCAAGGTGCAGGTTGAGCAAAAGGATGGATATGTCTGTCTAGGCACAAGGGACAGTGTTCCTGAGCTCTCGGAAACTGAAATGATTGTTCATTCTTGTTTGTCTGTAAATAATGAGCTTTTGGAGATAATAAGCTTCCAGGAAGTGTTGGAAGAACCCAAGGAGAGACCTGCTGGCAAGGCAGAGGAAATGGTGACATGTGGATATAAGGCAGAAGAGTGTACAGAGCAGGCAGATATGGAAAACAATGCAAATGAGATCACTTCAGATGGCCACTCTGCTGCACCAGTCAAATCCCCCCAACCAGCTTTTGAGACGGCTGCTTCTGATGAGTGTGACATGGGGAAGGATTTCCTAAAACTCACAGAACCATCCTGTAACTCAGGCCGAGGTATAGAGCTCACTGACACACTGCAGAGAACGGATGAAGTGTTTGAAGAAGGAACCGATGACCTGGAGGCCAATAGTCAGCCTGTAATGGATGGGGATGAAGGTCAGCAAATTAGCCCTTTTAAAGGTAAGATCATGTCAGCACTGCTGTTTTCTTAACTGTAGCAGGTTGTTAAAATTATATTTTGCATTTGAAAGTCATTTTTTCATATTCTATTCTGGGTGAATGTTAAAGTGGCAACATTTCAAAATATACATCTTCTCAGACTTATGTCCAGATATGTCCCCTTCTTAATGTATTGTGACAGCATTGTCACAGGTGCTGGCAGATACATTTTTTTTTCGGCTGCCTGGTCTTTATGTTGAAGAATGCTTGATCTCCATCACAGTGAAACTAGCACATGGGGAATGTTTATACAAAGTAATGTGAAACGCATTGTGCTGTTACCCTAGTAACTAGTGACCTCATCACACATTGAAAAGAGCATATTCTAAAGGACATCTTCTATTTAAAGGGCTTCTAGATGGTTTGTGTTGCTTATGCTTGAGAGATTGGAGGACTGACCGCATATGGGTGCAGCAGTAATTTTCTCCTATTGTCAGAAGAATTACATAACTCCTAAAATAGACTAACTGTTTCCAGAATAAATATCCAATCTCTGTGGAACGGGTTTAAACATATTAGTTGATCTCAATTTATTAGAGTCACAGTCATGTTTTTACTAAAATGTGATTAATATTTTTGTACTGTAATATTTAGCACAGTTGCAATACTATAATGTTAATTTGCATCAGTATTTGCTCAATGTGGCTCATCTCTGCTTTTCAAAAACATAAGGGGGTACCGAACCAGCAGAAGATGTGAAGGACACTCAGGGGGCACTCAGTTCTCTCCTGGAAACCGACATCGATGACGCAGAGGAGGTAAGTTCCAGTTAGTCTTATTTACTTTGCGGATCATCTGTGACAGTTTGTACTTCGTGCTGTAGGTCGGCCCACCAAACGTGCAAGCTGAGCTTCCAGGAGTGTGAACAGCTTTGTCTGGAGACTGATGAAGGAAAGTGAAACTCTTCTGCCAGTTTGTTTGGATTGTTTGTAGCATTGGGAAAGAGTTAGTGATTACTATGGGTTTCTTGTACAAAAAGACTGAGAATGGTATGCCTGAAACTTATTTGGTGCCACTGTGTGTATGACGCAGATTAAAAGTGATCTATGACCTACCTCAGAAGGGTCAGGTTGGTAAACGTGGGAAATGTTGCTGAATGCAGTTCACAGTATGTGGTGGCTGAGTAGACAGCCGTAATTTTTTTCTTCTCCACCACTGGCAGTGTCAGAGAGGATGAAAATCCCTGATTAATTCTAGCATGCTTCTACATCAATAAGGGTCTTCCTCTGAGTAGCTCATTGTCACTTTCCTGTAGGAGGCTGTAGTGTTTCTGATTGTTTCCTGTTGTCTCTTTCACTGGCTACCTGCGCATCTCCTTTATCAGCTTGTTAGAGCTAATTTCTAAACATTTACCTTACGTTTATGCATTTGCCAGAAACTTTTGTCTGAAGTGACTTACAACTCAGAGTAAAACAAACTTCACAACTCAGAAGAATGAAGTAAAACTTGTTTGTTTGATAGCACTATTTTCCTAGCACACGTATTTCAGTAGCTCCTTAAAGAGGCGACACAAAAAATAGCAATTACATAAATATTAGTAACGGATATGGAAAGACTCACCGAAAGAAATCTAAACATAGATAAATGTATTATGTATGTATGTATTATGATTAAAATTTGAGAGTGTCCTGTGGCAAATTTGACTCTGGCCAGGAGATGTGGGCTGTGAAAACAATAACAGTTTAAAATAACAGTTTCATTGTATGTCTGCCCTACTGCACTCTTAACGCTAAATGTCTAATAACATTTTACAGTATATAGCATATTTAAAATGGTATTCTCTAAATGGTTGTGATCAGTACAGGTTGTTCTGAACTTATGACGTACACGACATATGGCTGACTCATACGTATGACATAAATAGTAATAATTAAAAAATGAGATGGACGAAAAGGGTCACAAAAATTCTTTTTTATATGTATCCACAATTCTGGTAAGCAAATGAGCTTCTTATAGCTAATTAAACCATGAAATCCTGCAATGTAAAATGTGCAGTGCCTGTACAGTACATGTACAGTGTCATAGCATAATGACAGCATCTGCTGACAGCCATACAAAAACATACACATTGCCATGACACAATTGGGCACTTACAGCTTATACTGTAGATGGAAATTTTTATGAAACTACATTAAAACACAATATTGATAATATGGCCAGAAATAAAACAAAATAGGTCAAACACATTGACAAATGTTTGAAAAGAAGTTCCCTTATGGTGGACTAAACTCTTACTGGAATAACTTTGTCATGAATACAATCTGAATTAGAATCTGGTTGAGGACAGTTTGTACTGTATTTAATATCTTTGGATTTTAATTTTTTTGTGTTTAGTGTTGTATCGTTTTTATGTAGTTTCTCCTAAGGCTGCTTACCATAGCCCTTTTTTATCTCTAAATACCTGTATTCAAAAATGTCATCTAGATTTGACATGTAACTGGTGAACTGAGCAAAAATCCTAAACCTAACTGTCAGATTTGCAAAAGCGTGCATGTGCGTTTTCATATACATACACACGCATGCTTTATTTCCTTTTCTCTTTACCGTTTTTTCCCTGCCTCCATTCCTTTTTGCCATTGCAGTCAAGGGTAATTTAGTGAGGGATGAAATCTGTACCAGACTCTTTAGGATACAGCACCTCATGGCTTAGCACTTGTGACAACCTGCTTTCTGCCCACCCCAAAACTAAGGAAGCATCTGAACTGGTTCTGTTATTCAGTTTTTCTGCAAGTTTGTACAACCCCAGCTCAGAAAAAGTTGGGACGGTACAGAAAATGCAAATAAAACCAGAAAGCAGCGATTTCAAAATTCACTTTGACTTGTAATCCATCACAAACAGTATAAAGACAAGACATTTAATATTTAGTCTGGTCAGCTTCATTTTTTTGTAAATGTACATCCATTCTTGCCATTGAGGGCCTGAAACTCATTCCAGAAAAAGTTTGAGATGCAGCAATTTAGGGCCAATAATGAGTTAAAAAAAAGAAAATAATGATTTGAGTAGAAACAGATGATATTCAACAGGTGATTGTAATCATGCTTTGGTATAAAAGTTGCATCCAGGAAAGGCCTAGTCCTTTAGGAGCAAAGATGGGCTGAGGATCACCAGTTTTCCCACAAATGCGTGAGAAAATCATTCAAAAGTTTAAAAACAATGTTAACAGTTCTCATCAAAGAAAGGTCAGAAGGGATTTGGGTATTTCATCTTCAACAGTGCATAATATAATTTAAAGATTCAAGGAATCTGGAGAAATTTTGGTGAATAAAGGGCAAGGACACAAGCTTAAGCTGACTGCCCGTGATCTCTGATCCGTCAGACGGCACTGCATCAAGAACCATCATTCGTCAATAAGTGATATAACCACGTGGGCTCAGGGGTACTTTGGCAAACCTTTATCAAGTAACACAATACGTATTTATATCCACAAATGCAGGTTACAACTGTACTGTGCAAAAAAGAAGTCATCACACAGTGGAAACGTGTATTGTGGTCAGAAGAATCAACATTTCAGGTCTTTTTTGGAAGAAATGCATGTTATGTCCTCTGGACCGAAGAAGAAAAGGACCATCCAGACTGTTAGCAGCTACAAGTCCAGAAGCCAGTATCTGTGATGGTGTGGGGTTGTGTCAGTGCCCTGGACAAGGGTAACTTGCACTTCTGTGAAGGCGCTATTAATGTTGAAAAGTACATACAGATTCTGGAGCAACATGTGCTGCCTTCAAGATGACATCTCTCCCATGGACACCCCTGCATATTTCGGCAAGACAATGCAAAACCACATTCTCCACACATTACAAAGGCGTGGGTGCTTGACTGGCCTGCCTGCAGTCCTGACCTGTACTCAATGTGGAATGTGTGAAATGCAAAATGCAACAACGAAGACCCCATGCTGTTGCACAACTTGAGACTTGTTTGCAAGAAAAATGGGACAAAATTACACATGAAACACTCAATAAATTGGTGTCTTCAGTACCTAAATGTTTAGTAAGTGTTGTGACAAGGAAAGGCAATGTTACAAAGTGGTCAATTCTTTACTGTCCTAACTTTTTTTGGAATGTGTTGCAGGCCCTCAATGGCAAGAATAGATGTATATTTATAAAAATAAAATAAGTTGACCAGGCTAAACATTAAATATCTTGTCTTTATACTGTTTGTGATGGATTACAAGTCAAAGTGAATTTTGAAATCGCTGCTTTCTGTTTTTATTTGCATTTTCTGTACCGTCCCAGCTTTTTCCAAGTTGGGGTGGTATAAAAAGGGCAGGAGGACCTACAAGTGGTCAAATTCACAGAGAATTGGCTAATGGGGAAGGGAGGGGACTTATGATGTTTAGTGATCATGTAGCCTGCTGGCTTTTTTCTACCTTCTCCACAGACTGTGTGATAGGCCTGTCAGTCCTTCGCACAGTAAAGCTTTCACATGCTGCTTTTTCAGACAAAGTGCCCCAATGAGACATTCAAAATGTTGAAGCATAGTTATGATTTGGGAGATCCAAACAACAAATTGCAAAGAAGAGATCAAGAAACATGGTACTGTCACCTGGTCATTGCTGTCATGTGGGGTCGAACATTTTGCTGAACTTCCTGGTGTTAACAGCCAGGGCGTGATGTGTGAGGCAGATACTAAATTCAGGCCAATTTTTTTCCATATTAAATGCCAAATGTTTGTATAGATAACAGATCTCCGCAGATATTTTTTCTGTTGTGAAGTTTCTGTCGTGCAAAAAAGGGCATAAGCAGAAAAGAGAGGCGTCATCACCATTTAAAATCCTCATGGTCTGGAAGTAGCTCAGGCCTTAGGCTTGGAAAATAAGTCTTCAAAGGCATGCTTGATGGTAGCTTTTGCCAAAGTTGTAGGGTTCTGGGATGTTCTCTGGCTCCGCCTGGCGGTGCCTTGTGGAATAACATTTTCCAGATGTGTCAGGTATGCTGCTCTGCATCTTGCTTCTTCTTGGAAGCCATGCAGGAGTTACCACAAAATAATTTCTTCACCTTTGTCTCATTCAGTGGTTCCTTGTGGTATTGCTGCTTGAAGTGTGCTCAGGATCTGTAATTTGCTTTATTTTGAAGTGGAGTGAACAAACGGCCTGTGTTTCCTTGGTTGACTATGCAAATCCAGTATGTTAAAATAGCAGATCTTGTCTGTTTGCATTTGGTCTTAGGTATTCTCCAGCTGTAGACCACTTCAGAGATCTTTCAGAGGTAAATTCCAGCCAGTGTGATTGGGCCAAAGTGGCTTTTATCAGCTTGTTGTGTATGTCCATCGAGCACTGCATCTCATATATATGCTCATGTATACCTACAAGTTGTCACGTTGTCTGGGGTCTATTTGTAGGTCTCACCGAAGACATTCGATTTTCTTTGTGGCATACTGTCAGTTTTTATCAAATATTCTTGCAACAACATTGATTACAAATAAGACTGAGTGATGTTTCTGCAGCCATTCTTTGTAAGACCCAACTTTACTTTGAGTGCATTGGGCTGTTAAGGAACAAAGAGATGGTGTGGAAGGTCAGCAGCGGAGGCACACTGATGCCACGCATGGCTCCTTGACCGTCTCAGGTGCAGCTCAGTGCACCATTTGGGGAAAATAATGGTTCCCTTCACAGTTTTTGTGCAGCTTTACACCAAACCAGCCACAAGTGACCTGATGTCACGTAGATTTTACTATGATATATATGTTTTTTAATGTAGTTTCTTAAAGACTTTAAGTCCTGCAGGGGGAAAAAATACAACATTGATATTAGTTACTCCTATCAAGACTCTGACATGATGTTTTTGCTTCTGTCTAGTTAATCTTTTGAATACTGCATTATGACTCTTTGTGGTATGTCCTAGTTATTCCCAGTTTGGCAAGAGTTTGCGTTTCAAGAGCTGTTGGCTTATGAGCTTTCCTTTGAGCTTTGTGTTTTAAAGTGGAAGTGGGACCTGTAAGCACGGGCTCCCCTGAAGGAAATGTGGAAGTGTTTACACTGGGAGGTCAGGTTTGAGGGGGTGGGGCAGGGGTCTGAACACAGGAAGCTGTGTGTGTGTGTGTGTGTGTGTGTGTGTGTGTGTGTGTGTGTGTGTGTGTGTGTGTGTGTGCGCATGTGTTTCAGGGGAAGGCCCTGTATGACATAGGGGTGTAGGAAGAGAGTTTGGATTAAGATGGCTGCTTTGTCAAACTTCCAAAACATGCCATAGAACACTTTATAGCCGGTCAGATTTTTATACTGTGGAAAGACGTAGTTCTGCTAGGAAACTCATGTTATTTGGAAAGTTAATGGCTTTCATCCCTTAAGAGCTGGAAGAGGTACAGCATTATGTTTTATTACTTCCGCCCATATAATGTCAGTATGGAATTATATGCAGATGACTTTATCAGTTTATGTCCAAGAAATGGTGGTAAAATCTGGACAAACAAGTAAAAGATGACAAGCTCTTGTCCAGAAAGGGTTTTGTCACTGATGTTTTCAGGTCACAAAATATAAAGTTTGCTGCACTTTCACAGGGGAAAAAAATTTGGCCTAGACCGTCCTTTTCCAAATTTTTGCTCAGTATTCTGTTCATCAGCCTACACACATTCATTTGAGAGAGTCTCTATAAACAGCCCTGTCTGCTTCAAGCTTCACAGATTGAAATGATTTCAATAGTGTCAGCTGTTAGTCAGTTGATGGTTCCTTGTAGATGTGTAGAGTTTTTGTTTGTATCTCACACACCTATGATTTTAAACAACAATCTTAAGCATCAAAGATAAGTTTTAAGATTTTGTTCACAATTTAGATTTTTTAAATTCTTTTTTAGCTTTGACACATATCATTAGTAATAAAAAGGACATTTAATAAAGAACATTCATTATCAACCAGCAGCTTTCAATTGTGCAGGAGTTAGTCTTGTTTCCGCTGCAGGGTAAAGCGATGCCCCACTGCACTTCATGGACAGTTAAGTCATTTAGATTCTCTTGTCATTTTTGTGAGCCCAACAAAAACTCTCCGTTATCATCCTGTCCCAGTGGACGCACTTCCCTGCTGTTCAGGAACTGAGCTCATAGCTGTGATTTTCTCCGAGAGCCTTGGGCACAGAGACCCGGGAGGGAGGGGAAAGGCAGTTAGGGGTTTGTGTGTGTGCATGTGTGTGCGCGCGGATGAGGGTTTGGAGTGAGCCAGACGTCGCGAATGAGAGGGAAAGGGGTGGGAGCATGGACTGAGCACGAGGGGCTGGTCTTCAGCACAGATGTGAGACTGTGGGAGCCTATCTTCCTCCCCAAGCTTCAGTCTAGCAGGACTCCTCAAGTTGGGACTTCATGTTGGAATCTACTGCCTTTTTGTGTTCCTCTACCGCTTTCTGTCTGTGGACACGATGTACGAGCGACACAAGCGGAGGTACAGTTTATGTGCGAAGGGGGAGAGGGCTGTGGATGTGGTTCTCATAAAGGTACGACAAGTCTTTTTCCTTTACTTTAATTTGATGTGTTGTCTTTATGTTTGCATTTCTTTGGTACATTAACATTTAAGGAAGATTCTTAATTGGTTCTTCTGCATTACATTCTGCATAACATTTAACAGTAGGTTCTTAAAAGTTGTAATGTCTTGCAGTTGGTATTCAAACAGGTCGTATACCTTTTTCTTAAGTCGAGCCTATTATTCAAATCCTCTTATTTGGATTCAATATGATTGTTTTTATTTTGTAACAAAACATTGATCACAACAATTCAAGTGACAGACTTTATCTCACTCCACTACTTGTGCATATAAGTTGTCTAAACATTTCAGATGATGACTTGCTGCAGCAGTCCTATGAATAACAGCAGTAGAAGCATTTTTCTGTAATAAATCAGAATGTAAGGGGCTGGACTGCAGTGTCCGTCTCAGAAGAGAGAGGTGTGCCTCGTAACTGGCAGGTCACAGCGGTGCCTGATGGAACAATTCAGTCATCCTCTCCTCCAAGCAGCTCTGCATTTCTGCTTTAACGCCAGACTTCTTCTCATTCTTTGCGGTTTGCGAACAGCAAAGGAATGCCAGCTACCGGGAATGGCGGAGCGGTAAATATATACTTAGTGGTCTGGGTCCTGTATCTGTCCACAAGAGCTACAGCCAGAAACACCCAGGGCACTTTGACAGGACCATTCTTCGATTAGGCTTGATATCCTCTGTGTGTCTACAGAACTCTGCTGTCTAACTTGTGCTTGTAGACCACAGACAGAGCACTTATATTAGAGTGTTTTTTCCCCTCTTGTCTGCTCCATCAGTAAGCAAATGACAGCAGGCATGGTTCTGTTTCTGTCAGTTATTTTTTTGCTTTAGTTATTGATTTGTTGAGGCCCTGCTCTTGTACCTTTGGGTTACCAAAGTACATGTTTTCACCTTTTTTTAATGGGGGGGGCGTAAAATTGCTAGTTATGCAAGTTTCTTTGACCAAAAGCATCTTCTGGGTATGTCATTGATATACTGGGGTCGGAAGATGATAGCAAAGTTAAATTGCTTGCTTCTTTTGATAGGATCCCTATACCTTTCCACTTGAGTGTACTCCGAGTTGGGTCCAGTGGTGCGCCGCAGAGGCCTGTTGAGCGGAGGGTGGGGACAGGACGAGTTTGGTGGCAGTCTGGGAAAGGCACTCCACTCCTAACGGTTTCCTTTGGCTCCTGTCCTGGGCGGTCTGGTGGAAATGGGCGGGTAGCCAGATGACTTCATAACACAGCCAGACGTTTGAAATCCTGATTCTCATACTTGTACCCAAGTTGGAGCCCTGCACATTCTCGAGCCAGGAAAACAAACATTGCTCAGATGGTTGCTGTGAGGCCACGGCAACCACGATGCTGCCTCTGGACAGCAGCAGCTATTTATAGACCCCTATTAATTGTTCAGTCTCTCTTCATTTTTCAGGTTTTTTTACATTTGCTTACCTACTCAAGCACTTAACCCCTCGGACCAGTCTGTGGAATTAATTTTTCTGCTCTGTCCATATGCAGAAGACTGTAACACTGGGGCGTCACTAGTGTGAGACTTGACCTGCTCTGTATGCCTCTCTAGGGACACTATCAATCATTGTCTGTTGTTATATTTTGCATTTTCCTGTTTGTATTTTACAGTTTTCAACTGTATCAGATCATTTTGTCACACTTAAAGTATGGTGAGGAATACATGTAAGGTTACCGACCGTGCGTGGAAGGACTGGGACACCAGGCATGTTGAGACCGTATGGGTTCTGATACCTAAACAGTCTCAGTTCAAGATCTCTTTCATTTCTTTTCAGCCTTCTCAGCCAAGTTTTGAGGCCACTCCTAAAATGTATCAGTGTTAATAGGAAAATGTTTGTGCTAATAAAATATTTTACACATACTGTTTATATTTTTATTTATGTTTTTATATGTAACTTCAATTAACTTCATCAAGATACATATCCTGATTTTTTTTTTCAGTAAAATCTGCAATTGACTAGCATATCAATCAGGGTTAGTTTCGTAACCTCGCGCCCACTACTTCCGGGATAGGCCCCCAGAGTGTTGCAGCCCTCCTCAGGATAAGTGGTTACTGAAAAATGAATGCATGTTAATTAATGGGTGCATGGGTGTTGCAGTAAAATACCCAGCTGTATAAGTGTTTTATTAATGGAACAAGCACCATAAGTGTTTTCGGATCAGTCTCTTCTAAGCTCATAATAATAACAGCATTCTCTGACATTGTTTTAAAAGTTTAATGCGTCCATTTTATTGTTTTTTTTGTCCTGCAAAAGTTAGATTTCAATTCATAGCACTGAATTTATTTCCGATAGCTGTAAGAGTTAGTACGCTGTAAACAGAATATTCTTGAACGGATTTGTTTGCCATCAGCAGTATTTGTTTGACAGTACAGCAGATTGTGGGAACCTCCCCGTGCACCGTGTGGTTGTGTGTTCCAGGGTTCAGACCCTCTCCCTGAACAACAGCACAGTGTTCCCTGCCTGCCCAGTGGTCTGGGGTTGAACACAGTGCACTCACAGCCACAGTGGGAAGGGCCCTCAATGGAGCCTTGTGCATTGTCAGTTAGGGTTGCCTAGGAGGGCTGCAGGGCTATACAGAGCCCATGACTCTGATGCTCTAGGCAGGCGAGGACAGAGGAGGAGCAAAAACCAGAACAGAAGCAAAGCAATGCGATCACGCCATTGTAACAACATGCTCGTTGAGCAGCCTACACATGCTGCAGCCCAAACACACACAGAAACAGTCGTGCATTCGGCATTCACTGGCTCCACAACAAAGAGGTCTTTTCGAACCTCCCAAAGAATCAAAAGCCACCAATTGTGGTTATCAGGTTTAAATAGGACTAAATGCTAAGCTATTTCAACACGGCTTGTATTATTGATCCTACTTGGATCAACATTAACAGGTGAAACTGCATGCATTCAGAACCCTGGGTGAGCCGCTGAAGATACTTCCTATTACGCTGCTACACTATGCTATATGGCAAGCAGCAACAACTGTATCTCACACCTGAAACAGTGTGTGCAAGCACTTTCAGAATATGCTAGACCAGTAACGTTCCTGTCTGGATCACTTAATTCTCTGACTTTTTGTTAAGCAAATGCTCCTATAAGGAAATGTATAGACTTAGCTTGTCAGCAGTGGTGCTTAGTTGCATCATTGTTCTTTGAGTGAGCATTGGGTCTTGTAGGGTTAGTTTCGTTAACAGACCTGCCAAGTGTAAATGTGTTCGTTGCTACAACTACCATGATTACGTTGAAATGAGGAAACAACTGCATTTAACAATGCAGTCCCTATACATGGGTCATGCACCAAATTATAAGAGAGGTTTACATCTCTGCTCAGTATGCCAGTACCCTTATTCTGCCTTTGCAAGTAAAGTAAGGAAAGCTGATCTAGATTTAGATGTTTTTATAAATTTGGTATGTTTGGTACTGAGCAATGAAGTGTTCCCTCTTTTACAAATGTTCTGCCAATGGATGTGGACCATTTTAAAATTTTTTAATCATCTAGGGGAAACAAATTTTTCATATGGTTTTCTGTGCAAAGCACGTTGACCTTTGAAGTTTTCCAGCGTGTTTGCTGAGCATGATTGTAGTCGTGTGGGTCCTTTAACAGCTATTCACAAAACAGACGTCTTTTGTAAAGCCCGGCATGTTTACTGAAGACATTAAAACTCATTTATTTCTGAAGAACTTGTCCATGGCCCTTTTGAGAAAATAAAGCCATTGTCATGTGTAGAAAGGCGACAAGAGAGGTGCTGTGTCCCTCTGTTGCGAACACATGCAGCTGTTGAGGCACCTCGGTGTGTGGGCGCTGAGCCGGCCGGGTGCAGAACCTGTCTCAATCTGCACCGGATGGGTGGGTTGTGGGGGGCAAATAATGGTCGCTGTGTCCAGCAGAATCCTGCCTCTGTGAGGCACGTGCGTGAGGAGAAAGCTCAGCATGTGTCAGCTGGGCTTTGTTAAGCTACTTTGACATAGGTAACTTGTTGCACATGGCCTACCAAAAGGTGGTGCCTGTTCTGTGGACCTGTGCCTGCAGGTGTCATTGGGGGTGGCTGTGCTTCTTTCTCAACTGCAGCGTGTTAAAATACCATCTGTTCTGGTTCTATGTGGTGTTGCAGGTCCTGTTAGTATCATCTCCAAGATAAAACTGGAAGCTCAGGGGCAAAGTGTAACAGAGCATCCTGTTCCACTCTGTTCTTTACCATCCTCACTTTTCCACGCCCTGGCATTCTCTTCCAGCTTCCCTCCTGTCAGGGGAAAATTTACACTGTCTATCTGTCAATTAACCACTCGTTCACTGCCCAGTTACTGCTATGGTTCCAGTGGTTTGGAGTCTGTCCTGGAAGCATAGGCGGCGATGCTGGGTAAACCTTGGACACAACAACACCAATCCGTCACAGAGCAATCACGCACAGTCATTACAGTAATACTGTATAAAAGTTTGCCTTGAATAAATCAGTTGGTCTATACATAGCATCAGTGATGTCTTTATTTATGTCCATTTCTGTTGCCAGAAAGAAGGCCTGTGACTGCGAGAAAGTTAAAATTTAGTGTTCAGAGAAATGTTTCATTAGTTACGTCTAATGAAGTTGTTTTTTTCCCGATCATCTGAAAAAAGTCAGATGACTTAGTTTCACACTGTTTGTTCCTCTTTTTTATTCTCAGATACAGAGGGAGAAGAACACTTTTTACTCCTTCGATGCATGTGCAGAGCCCAGTGTACTGGACAGAACCCAGAGGTCTCCAGGTAAGAGGGGACCCTTTACCTTTTCTCACCATTTGGCTACAATATTCTTAATTCGTTCAAGCTACAGTTCAAGGTACAGTTTTTTGCTTTTGTACTTATTTGACATTAAACAGGTGAACATTTTTAATGGAGTCATTTTGTTGCTCAAAAGAGTGACCTACTTTTTGATACAGTGAGGTGACACCCTCTGAGAGCTCCAGAGCACTTGGTGATAACCCTTTGAACTGGGTAGCTGAGCTGATTGGCAGGAGGAAGAAAAGTTAGGCAGCAAACAGAGGAGATGGTTGTGGCAGTGGGGGGGTGGAGGGTGGGGGACAAGACTGGACAATGCACGGCTTCACCGGGGCTGAGTCTGCGGCAGAGACCGGGGAAGACATGAAACGCCCGTTTCCTTTGCTGGGTGAATGGTTGTGCTGTGTGGGACCTGCAGAGACCTTTCTGGGGGCTCCTGTCCTGTGGCAGCTGGAAGCACCTCCCTAGACCTTTGATGTGAGAAGTGTCCCTCTATCCACAGGGTAACACTGTCCTGTAGCCTTCTGAGGCTCTGTGGCTCCTTTTTCTACCCTAAGCTTAGTCTACATGGACACACAGAGTACATAAACACATCCCCATGGATTGATACAATACTGCATGCCTCAATAAGTATAGTTCTATTTAACGTTCCTCTTATTTGAGGAACATGTACTAGATGTGGAGTATACTTTCAAAATAATGAACTTGGTTCATTTCGACTGAATTGTTTTTTATGTAACACATTACTTAACACGATGTTCCTGGATGTTATATTTCCTCTAAATTCTATTGTAAACTGAATAGTATAGTAATAGTGATGTGATAATATGTAGTAATATTATGATACATTCTACTGTAGCATATTTCCTAGAAAAGAATAGTTGTGTTATGCCAAACTGTTTAATTTAGTTTCTTTTGTATTCTAATTACAGATTAAATGGTAATACAGAGCAAAAGAAGCACCGTAGAGGGCCAGGGATAGGCAGCTGAGTTTGTCTTTGTGCATGTCTGAATAAATAGTCAGCTTGAAATTTGAAATTTAATTCTTGGAAATTCAAAAACGTATATATAAAAGCCTATTACAATAAAGAAAATATAAAGATCAGATTTTAGAAGTTATCACCTTGGAGGTAATATGTTAAAGAAATGTGATTTTTTTTTTCCAAACAGCATATTAAACATTTATTTTCCCTTGTAAAGTGTGCTCTTTTTCTTGTAGGTGGAAGTGCCATTTTTAAGTTAACATTTATGCAAAATATTTAGCAAATTTCACATGGCTTGTGTATAAACATGTACAGTGTTTGACTATGACTTTCTTTGGTAGTTTAGGTGTTTTTATTAACTTGTTTGCTGTCTGCGCTGGCAGCAGCATCACTCCCCTTTGCTCTTCACAGGGTTCTGGGACTTGAGCCTTGTTGGTAGTATGGATAGTCAGGTCCGTGCAGAGGGCCACTTGTGAGAAGGCTGTCAAAATTGACATGGTTGTGGCAGATGTCTAAAGTCTTGAGAGAATCCACCAGCCTCTGTGACCCATCAGAGAAGCATGTCTCATTGGTCCGTTGTCTCGGGGCTGGTGAGCAATCATCATGCTTCTCCCATAAGGTCCTGCAAAACTTGGGAGAGGAAGAGATGGTAGAATGGCAGAGAACAGTGGAAAACTTATACTGGCTCTTAACTGAGCATGTATAACAAATATTTACATTGTAATCTTATTGGCCACTCTAGTGTCTTTTACTGGAAGATATTTTGGAATTTATTAGTTACATACTTCCCATATTCCGTTTGCTGTAGTTCTTCATGTATAGATCTGTTATGTGGCGTCACACTGTCAACAATTTTCCACTGATCTGTCTGTGACTGTCGTTTTTCTGTCAGTCTAAATGTTGCTTCAACTGTGTTATATGAGTGGAAAAATGTGCATTTGTGAGAGATAATGAATAGCTTCTCTTTTATGAATAACAGAATAGTATGGCAATAAATGAAAATCTGTACACTGGTTTTTTCTTGTCCACTTGGTTCTTAACTTTATTTGGAATACTTTGTCTTTGGGGGTTCTTCTTTGTCACCAGTTTAGTTGTTTTTAGGTGCTTGTTTTCCTGATAATCTGCATGTCATAGTATATGGATGGGATGTGTTTAGTTTTGCTGAAGTTTTGCAGCCCTGTTCAAGAATCTCAGAATCACCTCTGTCTTTCCAGAATCACCACAGTCTGCAGTTGGTCTGGGCCTGGACAGCTCAGTCTCTATCACACGTCAGGACTCATGCGGTGACACCGATGCAGTGTTTAGCCCCTACACCACCGAAGACAATGTCTTCAAGAAGGTGAGATTTAGTTCTTCGGTTTCTGTCCCAAGAGACCACATCTTGTGGGGCCTTGGAGTTTCCTAAAAAACTGCCTCAAGGCAAATTTTCTCAATGTTCAACTCAACTCAGTATGTAACTCCTAAACTATTGCTTCATTTTTTGTCATAATTTGTTCACAAGAAGAAAAAACTTACACTTATACATGGTGCCAGTTAAAAGTTTGAGTACACTTGTTGGAAACTAGCTTTTTTCCACATCTTATGAACAAATTTGATGAGGACATGCTCTAACATGTCTTTGCAGCTTTTCTATAGCAGTTCACAGAGATTTTTGGGTAACTTTGCTTTCACTCTTCTGTCCAGTTTATCGCAGTAAGGTATTGCCCAGGTTGCTCAGATGTGCTTAGTCTTTTCACTAGTGCAGTATTCTCACAGCAAAGCATCACTGTATTAAGTGGTGTTATACGTTTCAGTTATCAAAGGGCCTGAGGAATAGTTTAGTGTGTTTAGTTTGCTGAAGAATACTTATGAAGTAAAAGGTCACTGTAGTTTTATACTAGAATCTTTTTCTGTGATGGTAGTGCATTGATTAGTCTTTTGGATTTCCTTCTTTGTTATCATGTGATATCAGTGGCCATCTGAAGAGACTTCCAGCAAGCATGCTAATTATGATCTCACCCCTCCCCCTCTTTTTATACATCTTACCACCACCAACCCCCCTCCCCCTCAGCACACACTTAGTGGAAGTCATTCTTGGTGCACATGAATAGAAGGCTTTCATCCCCCCCATCCCAACAAAACAGCTCTGTGTTCCCAAAGCCCTTTCCACTTACTTGCTCAGATGACAGCTGCGTAGGACAATTGGCAGCGACAGAGGAGGAAAATGTTACAAAACAGCATTTCACCGAAGCGGCGCATTTTAATTGCATAGTGTCTATGCGCCTGTGAAGAAGGTCAGTCTGTTATTACCAAGTCATGAAAACTTCTATTAAGATCAGCTGTCACTGAGGTTCTTGCTCATACCTACCAGTGTTTATATGTACAATGAAATTTCAGAGTGATCATCTTGATAAATTTCCCTACCATTGTGAAAAAGAATGATGGTTTAGAGTCAGTCTGGACCACAGTTCATGCCACACTGCCATCCTTCTCAGACCCTCTTTTCAGAATACGTCACATCCTCTCTCAGTGTCTTTTGTGCCACGACGAATATCTCTGGTGTCTTCAACCCTTGGATTATAGTGTGTAAAATATGCATTTGTTCAATCATTAAATAGAAACGAAACATTTAATATCCTTTGCATATTGTAATTTCTGTGAGAAATTAAACAGTTTTTGTTCTTTGATGATGTTTTGCTGTTTTTAATGAGGTCACACTGAATCATTTGCTCAGGAAGTCTGTTTTTTTTTTCTTCACGCCTGTAAATTCATGAAGTGTAGCTTGGTTCTTATCGCTCAGCCTCTGCATCCACTGCTCAATGCTTGGAATCGAAGCTAATTCACACTGTGGAAACTAATATTCTAATATTGTACCATAATGGAAATGATTTATCTGGTCCTTATTTATATGCAGTTTTTTTTACCTGCACATTTTTGAGGTTATGATAGTACATTGTAGGGGAATTTTGCATAAAACTCATACGATCATACCATACATGATCTCACTGGTTTCTAGTGTCTGAATGAGTCTGCCCTACACCAGCATTTTCATAGAAGAGTTCAGCAGCTCAGACTGTTGTTCAGGTAGAAATGAAAAGTGAACCACAACATTAGAAATAGAATAAGGCTCTCTGCAAGTTGTCAGCTAACCTTGGATGGTGTGTGATGTTCTGAGACAGAACCCCTTTGATCTGCAGGGGGAAGAGTCAGTGACGAGGGCCAGGTACAGCCAGGTGTGGGCATCCTGTTCCTCTGCTGAAGGAGCAGCCAGCTTAGCTGGCAGCCCCGTGCGTTGTGGGGAGGCCGAAGAGGAGGAAAAGGACCGATTGACAGAGGTGCCCTTGCGTGCTGCCATCCTTCGCTCATCCATCCGCTCACTGTCCCCCTTCCGCCGTCACAGCTGGGGTCCTGGCAAGAACCCTGGAGGGGAGGCCGAGATGAGTCAGCGCAGGTAAGTCCCCATCACTTGATGCTGCGAGTAAAACCTGCGTCACACCCACTTTGCCTTTAAACAATTAGTGGAATTCAATATGATATGCTCTGTTGTCCAGGTTATGTGAATTTAGGGCTTGTTACTTTTTTGGATTTTGTTTTTCCTCATAACCTTTTTTTCCCTTGATTTAAATGTATAATAGCTCATTCTCTAACACCATAAGCTATTTTACAACACTCATTTAACATGCTAGAAATTCCCCAGTTTTGTATATCAGATGCTATGTTCCCCAAACTGCAAAGTTCAGTAACCTCAGGAAGTCGATCTTGTCTGGGAAAGAAGTGGCCGGTTTCATTCTGGTTCAGCTGTGTGTGAGCGACTGCTCCCCATGCAACACCTTCACCCACATAACTCTCCATTCTTGTGTTCATTCTCAGCTGAAAGCACACCTTGCTTGCTCATTGTTTGGCCAAACATGCTGCAGTTGCCTTAGATATTTAAAACCACTGCCTGTGGATTGTTGCTCATTTTACTTTTGGCTCAAATTCATCTCTCAGCCTTTTTAAATTAAATGGGTCATATTTAAATTGCCACTTTAAGAGGGGGTGTGAACTGTCATTGGCTCCACAAAGATTTCTTCTGTCCCATCAATGCCATGAAGATGATATAGTGATCAGTTCCAATCTGAAATGTTTCCTGTAGAATAGGTTTCAGCTGTATACTAAGAGGCACAGCTTCCCTGAGAGAGGGTACAAGGGCGGTGTCTACTTGAAGAATATGCTCCCAAATTGATAAGCCTAATAAACCCAAATAAGCCCAAACTGGTTAGCTTAATGGTTTACTTCCTCTGTTTCTTCCCTATGTTAATGTATCGATTTCCCTTAAATAGTAGGGAAAATCAAATGTCACACATTGCTTCATTGTTACTGTTTTGCTTTGATTTAATTTCAACTTCTTTGTTGCATGACCAGAAATTGCAGTTTTTCCTGTAAAATTTAAACTTAGCACTGTCAATTATTCAAAGTAGCAGTGCATAGTGATAACACTGAGTTGCTGATTCATCTAGATCTTAGCTATTGCATATCAAGTTTTTACATCTCTAATAGTTTCAGTAATATTTTACATATTCAGACCATTTTCACTCTTTCCAACTCTTCATCCTTTATCTGATCATTTTTCATCCATTATTTCCAGTTCATTGCGAAGTCTGGGTGATGGAAAGCCAACATTTCATAGGAGAAGGTATACAATTCTTGTTTCATTTTCCCATCACTTTACTTTCAGTGTTATGTCTTAAGATTTTGTCCATTCGGAACATAGTACCTAATGTGTAATATACGATACCAGTCAAAACTTTGAGTACACGTGCTGGAAATTATTTTTTCATAGTGAACAACTTTTAATTGTCAGGAGGAAGAAAGCCTTCCCTGCTGTTCGGCTTTTACTCTGCAGTCCAGTTTGTCCCATCAAAGTTTTGAGAAGTACCTCAAATGTACTCAACATTTTGACTGCTATTGTACATTCTTTCCCATTATTATGCACATGCAGGAAATGTAGCGGGCTGTGCTAAAAGCAAAATGCCAAAATGTAGATGCTTTCTGTTGCTGAATGTGCCTATAGCACTCCAGAAAACGTCTCACGAGAGGAGAACAGTGGTATTAACAGATGCTTTTCTCTTGTTTAACCGTCATGTTTTCCCCCATTCATCCCATTAACGCCACATCCTTTTCTGTGTCCCCTTGGCCTTCCTGGCCATCTTTTCCTATGCACTTACCCCACCAGTTTGAGCTGGTGCCCCACAGGAGGCCCCCTCAATCCCAACCCGGACCAGATTAGTAGCAGAAGGTAGGGCGTGAATGCAAGTTCCCAAAAAAGGGAAAGCATCAACTCCCAAAGGCACGCTGCAGACATAGAAGCTTTTGCATGCACCGAAACTGCATGGTTTGGTGTGGTTATGCACCCCTCACCCTATAACCCTGACACAGTTCGAGCTCTCGCATCTTATTTTGTGTCAGCCATCTCTGGTAAACCTCAAACCGTCAAGCAAGTGTGACACTTCCGTCGGCCCTCTGTAAAAAAGACAAGCTTTGCTTGCATACCATCCCAGAGTACCATTATTTTTCTCCTTTCACACCATGATGGACTGCTGCACTTCTGTGAGCTTTCAACAGTGTTGTCCATGAAGACATTCCTAAAATGATTAGCAGGGCACTCAGCTTAAGTGAACCAGATCTCAGGTAAGCTGCACTTTTGAAAGGAAATACAGTTTTCTTGTAATCTGCATAGTCTTGTCTGGTTCTGTTACTTTTCTAAGTATTTTTATCTAAAGCAAACTGCCAGTAGGATAAGAAAAGGCAATGGCCATTAGTTGCAATTTCCAGAACTGGTTGATGAAATCATTTGGTCAGAGAGCTTGAATCTGACAGGGGGAGACTGACAAGGAACCATTTGGGGTGGTTCTCTTTCCTACTCCTGTGTGTGAATTGGCGTCACATATTCCCAGGGCACCTTTGCTTTACTTGTCTTAATCTTCCTGTAGCCAGGGTTGGTTTCTGATGCCCTGTACCCCTTTGAAGAGGCTGTCCAACAGGTCACACCATCGTAGCTTACTGTCAGACACACCTCTGGTGGAGGCTTCCGTGAATGCAGCACATGTCGGGAAGTGGCGCTTAATAGGGACATGTGCATGGATGATGAAACATGGGGACCTGTGCTGCTTTTTTTCACACTAATTTTATGTTGTTTCAGGTTGGGGGCATGTCTTTCTGTCCTGTTAGCTGTTATCTCTGCCCTTTGGGGTCTGCTCTGTTAGTATGTGGCATGATGATTGTGCATCTACAAAAAAACTTCCAGTTAAGTCATGGGCTCCAGGTACTTGAGTGACAGCTGTGTGCATTTCCCAGCAGCCAGGGCTCTATCTCCTCAATCAGGCAGGCTGTGCTGTTCTTACCTGCAGTGCGATGTATTGCATGTTGCAGTGAGGCAGCCAGCACTGTTGTCTCTCATTACCTAGTGATATGGCTCTCAGACTTTGTTGAACATATCATTTGGATGCTTTGCATGCAGCTATAGCCTGGAGGGACTGATTGGTGACAGGGATGGAGGAAAGGACTTTCCACAGCGGCGTGGCTCATCCCAGGAGCCCCGGCGTGCATCGAGACTGGACAGCGAGGAAAGGGGTTCCCTGGTTTCACTAACTGAAGAGGAGCAGGAGTCAGACCTGGCAGACTGCAGTAGTCTGGACAGTCAGGTAGACTATGCCATATACATTATCATACAGCTGCCTTGTGTTAACCCTATGGCATACCACTGGTGTCAGTCAAAATACTGCTGTGGATCTGTCTGGATACCTTTTTATACCTTGCACAGGGCCCTCGATTTATGAACAGAAATAGGACTGGAAGAGTATTTTTAACTCAATAACTCAGTTTGTTTATTAATCCAAAGTTACTTTTACAACTACATCACAATCAGTAAAACAGCAGTTATATAGTCATCCCTCAATTTACCTGTTAAGTTCTGTTTGTTAAAAAAAAAGATGAAGCTATAATGGATTTAAAAGGTCTCTCAAAGAATTTATATTTATTTTTTAAATTTTGTTTTCATCACCTGCCAGTTGTAGTGGTCCAGATACTGTCCCTCTATAACATGCAATGTAGGGTACACACTAGATAGTTTATCTTTTATTCACTTGAAGCAACAGGGATACTTAAGTCTTTTGTCCTATAAGCACTTGCAACATTTCTGAAGGCTTGTGAACCTCTGAACATATTGTTTATTATCGATAAAATCAAGTGCTACAACCTAAATGCTTGAAAATACGAAAATTAATAGTTTACAATTGGAAAAAAAGTCCTAACTCGAGAATTCGTATTTTGTTAAGATAAGCTTACAAACAGTATTTTGGATGCAGTTATTTCATTGTGCATTTGGGAAACACTTGTATTTCATTGCTGTTGCTAACACTAGCAAAGTCTCATAATTATTAGTTTGACTATAGTTTTTCTAAGCTATCATACATATGGCCTGTCAGGAATGGAAATTGATTCCTTTGAAGTAATCAGAATTGAAATGAACACTGTAGCTAATTTTTCCATTGTCATGTTGGATTTCTTTATTGTGTTTTAAAAGTCTGGCCAACTTCACCTGTTGAGACGCAGCTCTCCGTCTATAACTCTGCCTCTTATGAAGTCAGTGTCCATGCTGGCCATCAGTCAGAAGGAACTGGATGGTGAGTATGTTTCCCAACTCCCCACTTGAACTACAGCTTTGCTAACCCCATCCTGCTTTGTCACTCTGTCTCTGTGGTGACACATCAGCATCTGAAGTCACATGCTTGCTGGAAGTTCACATATTGAGCCTTACCAACAGTCTGGGCTTGTGCCTGTGCCTGTGTGTTAGCAGAGCACAAGGTTGAGTCCACTTTCACTGCCTGTAGGGGATTCTACTGTCTTCCCCACGAACCCCACGACTGTGTAGAAATGACCCTGCTGGCTCTCTTCTCAGAATCACGAGGGGTGGCTGTGTTGACTGCAAAAATGAAAGGAGGGGCAGAAACAAAAAGTGAAATCCTTCCTTAACAGGCAGTGCAGATGATGGAGCAGCCTTAGTCCTGTGCCCTGTCTCAGTGTGTTCTGTGAAATAAAACATTCTGGTGTGTTATCGGTTTTATACTCCTATCCTGCCATCCTGTGGTCTCATGGAGCCTCTGACTCCCTGTGTTCCGTCTCCGTGTGCAGTGAATGGCTCTCTGTCCCAGTTTTGAATTGGAGGTGCAGCTCTGATGCCCTTACATGCTCATGTGTGCAGGTGCACGTGTGGGGTGGGGGGCCGCTGCTGTGCTTTTCTAATGAGTTCCGTGCTTTGGTTTCTCTGTGCCCTTGATACGGAACACCTGTGATAGGACGGACTCGGCCAAAGAGACGCATCTCCTTCTCCTTCAACATCTCTCCGATCCTCCCCAAATCTAAAACCTTCTTTTCTATTGGCTCTTCATCCAGTGATGAGGAGGAGCCCTTGAGTAAGTATGCTCCTCTGTTCCCCACAGTTGGTGCATCCCCTGCTCGGTGTCTGCTTGTACTCCTGTCTTACTAAAATCACACAAGACCCTACTGAATAAAGCCCTGCTCTTATGTGTGAGATGAAACTGTCGACCCCTTTTTCGTCTTTCTTTGGAGCAACAGTTCTTGAATAAGCGTGTTCAGCTTTCTTTCCTCTTTTCTGAAAAAATATATAACTGATTTTTTTCTTTTTTTTAACAAAAAAAAAGCTGCCTGTAATTGGGAGAGTCTGCCATGTTTTTGGTCACACAGTGTGTTTACCCAGCACAGTTCCTTGATATTTGCATCATGTCTGATACTTTGTTGACTTGTTTTATGGTACTGTGTTATGTGAGTAAAGTGTAAAATGAACAGTTTATTCAGGTGTGTTCCCTTGACTGGTGGAGAGTGGATCAGTAGAATTTTTAGACTTAATAGTAAAATGGAGTATCTACACCTCAGGGAGCACTCGTGTTAGCTGAACATTGAGCTTTTTTGTAATAGAGTGAAATCCTCCTAATTTTGATGCACAATAGTCTGGCATGTGTTGCATAAATGCAATGTTTACATGTGCGGAAATATGAAAGAATATTAAAAGCATGCTATCAGCCTAGAATTTATTACAGGCCTCTATCTATCTCCATATAATTAGTTTCCCAACAGAAAATTTCATTGCAGTTTGTAGTTGTAAGCAGTCATACCCATATAGTTCTTAAACATGGTTAATATGCAAGCATGTCATATAATTTAGAAATATAAACAAACAGTAACACAACAACTAGCACTCCAGTTGCATTCTTCAGAGAAAGCACTATAAGAGGCTGTTAATACAGTTTGTTGCATAAATGGTGCTCGAAAACTGAATTTACAGTATGATACATAATAGATTAGTTACTGTATACCTTTAATAATAATAATGCATAAAGAGAACAGTCTATTTTAAGGATTAAAAAAATATTAAATTCCCAAAAACAATTTTCTGTATATGTTTGGAAGAATTTTAAAGTGTGGTAAATGTGAAATTTACTCAAAGGATAAAATATGCATTCTGTGTCAAAATAGCACTATAAATGGTATCACTAATTGAGTGGTATGGTTTGGCTTTCTGTGGAATTTGCAGTGTTTTTCTTTTGAATTTCAGATAATAGCACAAATACAGAAACGGTGTTATATTTCACCTCATAAACCTATTAACCTGCTTTTTTAATATAGAAAACATTTTTCTGCCTTGCAGTCTCATGCAATGTTTAACCCAATGAATTGTGAAGTTCTTTTTAATTATATTCTTTATCTCTTTTATTAATGTTTTAAATATCTGCTTGAATCCAAGTCTAATAAAATGAAATAACAATGAAAATATAAATTTAAGTTTCATGTGAAAAAACAATGTTATGCAGGACACAATGCTCAATATTCACTTCTATGTAAGTTTCAAGAAGAATGTATGCATATATAATGTATATGTATACATTAGTTTTTATTTAAAAGTGGTTATGAATTTCCTATTTAGAAGCATTTGATTTTGTTTTCCTCTATTACATTCTTCCAGTCTCTTCACACCCATATCAATAATGCTGATGGGTTTGTTCTCTTTAAAGGGGCTCATCATTGATTCTTTTATTTTTCAGGCTTGAAGTCTTTCTCAAGCAATTCTTGTTCACTCTCATATACGTAAGTCTCCTGATCTTCATTTGTTGTCTCACAATTTTACTCTACTTATTAAGACCCATTAATAGATTTTGCCAGGGGCTGTATGGTGGCACTTCAGAACTTCATTGTGATTCTTTATCTTGTCAGCATCTCTGAAGAGGATCCTGGGCCCTTGAGGAGTGACATTGAAGTCAAAGGAGGGACTAAGGTCAGCCGGACCTTTAGCTACCTCAAGAACAAGATGTACAAGAAGACCAAGGTGTGTAAGCTGTTGCTATCATTTAGTTCATTTTTTAATATGATCTTGGTCATTCATAACAGAGGGTCTGAATTACTTTCCCTCTCAAATTATTTTTAGTTTGTTTGACAAAATTGTGAGTGGTCACCAGCCCAGCTTTTTTCTACTGTTGCACCAGCACATTTTTTAAAAGATTTTTCGCTGTTTCAAAAACTTTTTGAGCATTTTATAAAGGTTTTTGATGGAGGTGAACATATGTTCTATATCAGTGTCTGACTGGACGGCCTCTTCCTCAGCTGCTGAGTGACTTCAGCTGGGAGGTAGTTGAGTAAACATCTGTGCAGTTTAGGGGAAGTTCAACAGGAAGATGAGACACACTATGCTTTCGTTCTCGTCTCCTGGAAAAGTGTTTTTAAAGAACCAGCGTGCCTATGAAAGGGTTACTACTTTAAGTCTCTTTGGAAGTGAATAGTTTGAGATATGACATCAGTACATTTTGATGATCATCTGGAGCTCCTAAGAGATGCATATAAGTGCAGAAAGTCAAAAGCTAGAAAAAAGTCTAATCTCAGCTATACTCCACCGAGGAGCAATGAATACTGGGTTATACAAATGTGCAGCTGAGTATTGGGGATGACAGAAGCTGCAACCCTGTGTCTTTAAGATGGGCAGAAATGCAGCCTGGTTCTTCACTTCCTCTACCACACTGATAGAACTTTATGGGAACTCCATCTGTGTGCCTGTGCAGGCAGCCTGCGGTTTCCAGAGCAGCGGAGCAGCTCTCTTACAACTATGTTATATAGAAAGTTCTTTGATGTTCAGGGCAGCTACATGAAGCTAAAAGATCTGTGGGGGCTAGAGGTAGGCTACCATTGCGGAGAGGTGCCAGGGTTGTGTTTATCCCGTTAGCTACTGTGTTAAATGTTTAAGGAGGAACGGATGTATTGTTTTCTGACTTAAGTTCTTCCCTTTACTGTCACTTTAATTTCAAACATCACATTGCTGTGACTTTCTGCTTATAAAAAATCTATATTTTTTGTTTTTTTATTATTTTGTGTTATTTGCATTATTGCTAAAATGTGTTATTGCAGTTTAGCAATCTCATTGTTGTACTATTTATAGCATGATACTAATGTTTACTTTGAAGTGAGTACACATGCGCAAACAATGTTTTATGTCTAATTAAACTAATGTAATTCTACTATTTTGCATGAAAAAAAATCAGTTTTCATTAAACCTTAGCCACTCCTCCTCCTATCACCGAACATACATTTTTGTGTATATTAATGATCCTGTTTAAATCAACAGTGATATATTTGTATGCTCCAAAGGCTCTAGACTTCACCACCAATACTGATACAGTAGAAAGGGTAATGTCCCTTTGCAGTGAAAACATAACCAAAAATGAAAACATTGTAAGAACAAGATGATGTCACAGAAGATGGCTGATGCAGCCATTCTGTATAGTTGTATGTATAGCTCATCAGTAATGGCCTTACTTTTTAACACTATATGTTATCACCACCACCTTGTTTTGCACCACAGACTTAGAGATAAACCTGACCACTTCATTCTATGCATAATAGATCCTTGCCCCTGGCACCACTACAATGGGTAAGGCCAGGGCAGAAGTCAGCTGCACTTTGATATTAATGTAGTTGCAGGACAGAAAAAGAGAAGGACAAAAAGATTATTTGTCATACTTTGAAACAGTGTTACTCCAACTGAAAGAGCTCACTGAATTTAGCTCTTTTTAAAATGTATTAAAGATTATACTGGCAGTTGTGTTACATTAGATGAAACCAGATTTTTTTTTCTGGCTGTAAAATGTGTGTTATACCCAGAGTCTCTGGACACGATAAAGGATATAACTCATTGTCTTTGCTGGTGTTCCTGGTCATTGTTCTTCTCCACAGGAAAAGGACAAAGAAAGGAGTAGAGATAAGGAGAGGGACCTAAAGGAGAAGGAGAAAGACAAGCGAGCACTGAACGGACACCTTTTCAGCACAGTGAACTCCTCCCTCCTAGGGCAGTGTCATCAATGTACCAAAGCAATCAACACAAAGGAAGCTGCCATCTGTACCAGTAAGGGCTCAGCTTTTAAAGTCATTCTGTGTGTTGCTCAGTGCATGCTGTCTAACTTCCCCCCCTGTAATCTCAGCCATATTTAAAGTTTGACCATACATAGATCTGCAGACTGAGCTTGCATTTCTATTTCTTGATGCTGTGCTATAAGATGGTGAAATTTACATATTTCTATCTCAAAGAATAGCTGCACCTACAGTACATGGCCATAGACTTAGCAAATATACTAAAAGCACTGTAGCAGAAGTGTGAGATCTGCAGAGGATGTTGTTTCACAAGACCTGCTCTAAAAGGGGAATAAAGGAACCTGGCCATTACAGTAAGGGATGGCTTCTTACTTCCTATATGAATGGCAGACATACAAAACAGGATCGGCTGCTACTGACACAGTGCTGCTGTCAGTAGCACTGCTATGTAGTTTGTGTTTCCACTGTATTCTAGGTTCCTCTCATCCAAGCGCATGTGTTTCAGCTGAATTGGAGACTCTAAATAGCCTGTAGAGTGTATGTTTGTTGTACATTGATCGGTTCTATCAGGTGAATGACTTTAAGGGGTGTAGTGTACTTTATTTAAAATTATTTGTCACCTTTGATAGAGGTGTCAACTAAATTCTAGTTATTGCAGTCATTGCTGTGGAGAAAATGGCCTGCTAGAAGAATAAATGTACTCTGCCCACCACGAACAGTGCTGACCTGCAGTGTGCTGTGTACTGAGGCATTGGGTAGTCCTTGCATATAAAATGGCTGAAATTAACCGTGGCTCTTAATACAGATCATGGTTTATGGCTTCTTGTCATGTGTAAGCTTCCTGTCTGTAGGCACCAGTGCCACATTCTGTCTCCCCACAGACTGATGTTAAGGTTTTATCAGAGAAGCACAAAAGCTGTGACTGCTGGCCTACTGTTTGTCACCTGTGAAAAGTTTTCACATATGTGGGGCATTGGCACAGTTCATTTGAATAGCTCAACCCAGCAGAAATCCCATTTTGTCCTCACCTTGGTTAGGATGAAACTTGAGTACCTGAAATACACTGAGCCACTGCCAGTTTGCAGCACACACTAGAGGAAAAAACTGTCCTGTTACTATGAGATCATTGATTTTTAGGTGAAGTAGGTGAGCTATATTTACCCTGAAACGGAAGGTGAGACTGTTTTTGTATGCTGCAGCATTGGCTGACTGACCAGGCATGACTACATCACCCGCTGCATGTGCTTTCCTTTCTAGATCACACTGCAGTTCTCCGAAATGCTTGTATTATTTTGATGTTTTCTCATCAGACCTCCTGAAAAATAGGCTACCTCAGCTATAGTTTTCTGTCCCTTGGTTGTTATATGACCGAGGGGATGTGCCCTGAGCCATGTGTACTGTAATAACCACTGTATTCCTGGTTGCATTGTGCAGTGCCACATAGTATTCCTATATTTTGACTGTTCATATTTCCCAAAACTGACGACACAAAAAAATTGAGAAACCTAGCAGGTTGGTGTTTGTCACGGTCCTCTGGACATCTGCTGTATCCCATTGTCACTCAGCCTCCACTCTTGAAAGGATGATTGGATTGGTTTTACAGTGTTTAGCTCACTTTCAGATGAATTGTTTGTAGGTTTCAACAAAAAAAGCAGTCCTTCAAGTAGCATATAACAGCTGTACGTTTTTGTATGTACTAGAAGTCAGTTTTTAATGCCAAGTTTGGATCACTTTTTGATTTTGAAGGAACTCACTTGAGCTGGTAAATTGGGTTGCAACCAGCTCAGCAAATAAAGTTCCCACTAACACCCTGCCATGTCTTACCTTGTTTTTAATAGCCAGAAATGAGATTTCCCCTTGTCCACCTTCTGGATTGATAACTGTTAAAGAGTGCATTAGTTTAAATGTCTCTCAGCCTCCTCATTTCTTCAAGTGCAACATTGTGCCTGCAAATAATCCCTGCAGTTCTGTATCTTTGTTTCAGTGGTATGTGTAAAAACATGATAGAAAATTACAGCCACAGAAAGATGCCTTGACCTTTTACCAGTCTGTGTGTTTGTTTACTGATTTCGAGAGTTGTGTGGTTAAGAACCTATGTCTTTGAAAGAGACTGTGCAACAATAAGGCCAAGCACGAGAAAAATCTTTTATGGATGATTAACCTGTAGTTTTTATGCATATGGTTTTATAGAATACAGATTGTCTCAAAGAGCAAATTGTCATATGATCACAATGTATACACCATGTGACTAAACATGAGGTATTTTATGAGTGTACATTTTATGAATATTGCTGTTAAAACGGTATGTTGCTTTGTTCAGGGAGGTAGATTATCCAGTGTGTAGGAGGTAGATAAAACTATGCTCTTTTCAGGGGCTAACAGTTACAATATGAATTTGTTGCAGACTGCAATGCACATGTCCACAAAAGCTGTAGAGAAAATCTGCCTGCCTGTGCCAAAGTCAAAATGAAGGTAAGTGCTGTGCGCCAGCTACATTTCCCAACCTCTTAGATGGAACCAAAATCAAAATATTTCAGGATGAGATCCCCGGGTGTAGAAATGGACCAAACAACCATTAAAAAGGTTTTACTGTGTGACAGTGTGAGTAGAAGTCAGTTTAGTATATTAGAACTGGCTGCATGTATGCAGATGATAATCAGTTCTACTGTAGAAGAGGACCCATAAAACTTTGAAGAGAAAGTCAACTGAATTTTCATTTTGGATTAGGAATGTATTTGGGATTTTGTAGGAGAGTAATTTTATACATTTTTATGTTGTCATACTGGTCTTTGTGTTGACAAGAACAGTTCTATGTTAATATGGGGTCCTGCTTAATTTTCAGCAACAGAAACCACAGTTTCCTGTGCCAGACTCTGCCACGGCAGCTGCTGTCACCATGAGAACGAAAGGGTCAGGTGAGGGATTGTTTCACTACATTTCAGGTTTTATTGAATGTTCTTTTCACCAGTGCACTTGGAACCTAAGCAGACAAAAGAAACCAACTCATGTACTCCCATGTGTTCAGCCACAATAGCTCGAGATCGTCCTTGGTCAGCCATCGCAACTCCTGAAGACCCACCCCCAATACCCCTTCCTCGAAGGCACACCAGCGTTATGGCCTTCTCTGGGAGCAATCTGTCCAAGAGTGTCTCTATCAGCAACATTGCTGGGTAAGCTAGCAACAGCTCCTGACCCTGCTCAGTTGTCTGTCATTATGTATATTCCTAATCACAGTGATGTTATCCTCTCCATTCCCGAGTTACATGCATATTTTCTGCCTCTGTGCTCCTTACCCATCTAGCCCAGCCTTGGATGAAGCACCATTGAAGGGGCTGAGGTACTTGTCACAATCGACGGACTCTCTGCACAAGACTGGGATGGTCAATGAGTCCACAGAATCACTGACCGATGAAGGTTAGAAGTGGCAGAAACTATCTAACAGCTGACCCTGGTGCAATGCTAAATCTATAGTCCTGTTTGTATAATAAGCCCCTCTGTCTTCTAAGTCAGTTAGTTACACAGCTGGTAGACAGGTGGGGGATTGGCTGCATCTGCTTTTGTTTAATTATGGACTTCAGTCTATTTCCTATCTGGGAAAACAAAGGAAGAGGAAGCATGATAATGGTTTTTCATTTTCATTTATTGTGAGATATTAACTTCATTCTAAATACTAAACCTCTCTAACTATAAGGTCACAAGGTATAAAATGTTCCCAACTTATAACTTTATAAGTAAAATAGTGTTGTTATGTGTGCGGGATTTAAAGTAAGAATTATTTGTCTTATGTAAAACTACCCTAAGGTCTTTAAAATGCTTCATTCTACAAAGAATAGAAAAATCATGGGACAAGAATCCATTAAAAACATAATAGCATTTAGTTTCAGGTAAAAAGACCTGTGACTAAAAATGGAGGACTCTTGTCAATGGATGTGTGTGTTGTCATTCAGGAACGGAAATGATGGACAGCCAGCTAATGGGGGAGTTTGAGGCAGATGCCAAAGAGCTGGAGGCTGACTCCTGGAGCTTCACTGTTGATAAAAAGTACCTTAAACAGCTGAAGAAGGATGTCATTAACCGGCAGGATGTCATCTATGGTATGCTTTTTATAATTTCTTTGTTGATTGCTCACTGTATTGTACTGATAGATGCATATTTTGCACAAACTAAAGGCAGGGGCTGCAAACACTTTCTCCTATTCAATCGGACCTTCTATAGAGATTATTAAGGTCCTCAAATTCATCTGAAGAAGGTATCTATAGGAAGAGAAGGGACTGTGCTTTTGAATGTTGAAATAAAATTTCAGCTGTGGGTCATACATCTACTAATCCCATCAGAGCTGATCCAAACGGAGATGCACCATGTGCGGACACTGAGGATCATGTGGAATGTATACAGCAAGGGGCTGCAGAAAGAGGTGCAGCTGGATACCCAGACAGTCGAGCGCATGTTCCCTATGTTGGATGACCTCCTGGACATCCATACACACTTCTTTGCTAACATCTTGGACCGGAAGAGGGAGTCCCAATTGGAGGGGAAAGATGGCGGTTTCGTCATCCGCAGGATAGGAGATGTCCTTGTCGAGCAGGTAAAAGGGGTCCTACTTCAGGAATTCATCAGGAGATTAGTGATGCTATGCTGCTGTTACTTCCTATCTGCAAGGAACTACAACTCAGTCTAAATTCAATTCCCATAGTTCTCAGGATCCAACGCTGACCGCATGAAGAAAGTGTACGGGGAGTTCTGCAGTCGGCACAATGAAGCAGTGAACTTCTATAAGGAGCTACACACCAGAGACAAGCGATTTCAGGCTTTCATTAAGGTATGCAGTGTCATGTTTATATAATGCATTTCAACCAAAGCCTTTTCTGTTACTCAAATGATTAAATTTTTTGTTGTGTGAACCTTAGAGATTCACAGTATAAGAGCAATACATTATAATCAGGGTCAGCAAGTAGTGTAGTGGTTAGAGCCATTGCCTTGTCGATGAGTTCATGTTCCTGCTGCTGCTGCTGCTGCTGCTGCTGCTGTTGTAGTATCTCTGAGAAGGTGCTTATGCTCAATGGTTCCAGTAAAAATGAGCTTGCCTTAAATAAAGATGAGCAGTTTCCCTGCTATACAGACCCAACACTATAACTTAGGACACAATTTCACCTCTGCTTAATAGCTGCAACTATATAAATTTTGCTATAATTGTTCCTTTCTAGAGTAATTTAAACCAAAAAAACTGAGTTTTTTTGTTGTTAATTTTTCAGAAAAAGATGAGTAGCACAATCGTCAGAAGACTTGGAATTCCTGAATGTATATTATTAGTCACACAACGGATAACCAAGTACCCAGTTCTGCTGCAAAGGATACTGCAGCACACCAAAGGTGAACCTCTGCTCTGTGGAAAATGCAGACTGTGCGAGTGTTATGTGAAATGTTATACAGTCTCTGGCAGCCATCTGTGTCGGAAAGTTGGGGGCTCACCAGGGAACTGAGGCTTACTTCATAACTGAACCACCCCTCTTTGTCTGAGGATCTTAAGTTTATTTCTGAGTAAGCTGGCTTGCCCAGTGCTTGAGTCACAGATGTCCATGCTTTGCAGTCTTTTATTTGTATTGACAATAACCAAGATGTATGGGTGGGGTTTTGTTTTTGCTCTTTTAATTCAAATGGAGAAGTTACTTAGAGGTGAACAAAAAAACCAATGTTTTTCTGAAAAAAATGTGATTTGAAACATACAGAGTAAACATATACATTTGAATGATACACCTCAAAGACAATGCAAGCAAAACTCATAGAAAACTGATATAGATCAGCATCTTGATCTCCCCTAGGCACCATGGGTTTCATTCTCTTCTATTTGCACAGAGAGCGAGGAAGATCACAAGGATGTTGCACAGGCCCTGCAACTGGTAAAGGAAGTAATAGCTGCTGTGGATGGTAAGGTCAATGAACAGGAAAAGAAGAAGAGACTGAAGGAAGTTTACAGCCGGACAGATAGCAAGTCCATCATGCGCATGAAGAGCGGACAGATGTTTGCACGGGAAGACCTGGTACGTGGTCGGAAACTCCTCCATGATGGACCACTGCAGCTCAAGAGTTCTGCGGGCAGGCTGAAGGGTGAGAGCCTACATTGCCTTTCTGTCATACTTCTAGGCTTTATTGATTCTGCTTATCTAAATCAGTTTCTCTTCACTCTTCTTTCTCAGACGTCCAGGCGGTTCTCCTCTCTGATGTCTTTGTGTTCCTTCAAGAAAAAGACCAGAAATATGTCTTTGCTTCACTGGTATGTTGTGTATTTTGCTCTGTGACTTGTGTTGCATTGTAAAAAAAAGGCAGTTGCTGACAAAGACAATGGACTTCAAGAGTATTATTGGCTTTCCGCTGTGTTGCATAATGTGTCTTGCCACGCAAGGCTCTGGTGTGTGCTGGTTTTAATATAGCTGGATTGTTGGCTTTTCCAGGTACTTGGCAAACTTGTGGCCCTGGATCCTGGATTATACAGACAATTGTTTGCTCTCTGTTTTTCCCATTTTTAAACGGACATATTAAGTTGCACTTGGGCTTGAAACATTCATTCCCCTCCCAGCAGCTGTTTTGTGCATAATCTGTTACGATTGTGAGGTCATGTTGGCCTCGTCACTCCTCTGTGGTGTCACCAAGTCTTTGGCACTCAATATAGTGTGGTTCGGGTGTCTTTCAGGACCAGCGTGCCACCGTCATCTCCCTGCAGAAGCTCATTGTGCGAGAGGTGGCCAATGAGGAGAAAGGCCTCTTCCTCATCACAGCGGGCATTGAGAAACCGGAGATGGTAGAGGTGCATGCAAGCTCCAAGGAGGAGCGCAACACATGGATGCAGATAATCCAGGATGCCATGCAGTCTATGTGAGTGTAGCTGATGGAATTCCACCTGCTTCTTCTACGCTTTCCAATCAAGGATTATTGCACCTAACACCCTGTCCAAGCATACAAGTAATTTAAATATGAATTATTACAAAGCATGGAAGAAGAGAGATGTGTGTTTTTCAAATATGGAGCTGGTTAAAAATTTAGCTGCAGAGATTACAGTTATCAATACTTTATTTAAATGATACCTGATCAAAGCTACTCAGAATTTTAGGATACTTTTACATTACTGCTGTTGAGAGTACTGCTAGCCACCTTTTGTGTATAAAAGAACCCTTTGTGAAATTAGTCTTGAGTTTGAACGCTGATTTTATATGGCTGCTTGGCTTTTCAGGGAGAAGGATAAGGATGAGGATGAGGGCATTCCGAGTGAAACAGAAGAAGACCGGAGGCTGCATGAGACGAAAACAAAGGAGTTGAGAGGTGAGTGGTCCTTGCAGTTCTCATTTTTCACTTGCGTGGCGCCACTGAAGCAACACAGGTGTTTAGAGCAGTTTGTGTGTCTTCCAGACCAGCTGAGAAAGAAAGATGAGCAGATTGTGGCGCTGCTGGAGGAGAAGGTGAAGCTGTTTGGTGACATGTGTGAATGCTCGACACCTGAGGACACCAGAGGTCCCAGGACCAGGATGCTGTTCCGTGCCAGCAGTGACGACATGCCAAAAGGAGAGCCTATCTTGAAAGATGCATTGAAGGAAGGTGAATTTGACCAGAATCCAGGCACTTTCATATTGAACCAAATGCTGAAAATGCAGGATGATACTATAGTAATTTTCTTGACATGCTTAATTAGTAATAGTTATGAGCATCCACACTTGTATTTTAAGGTAGTATATTTTGTGTGTGGGACATGTTGTTAATTACATGTCACCCTGTTGCAGTGGAGACATTACAGGCACTGGTGAATGGCAGTCTAGGAGGAGCTGTGGGCCAGCAAGTATCTAGTACACTGGCATCACCAGGGGGGGCCATCTCTCTTCCTCGCAGGGCAGAAACTTTTGGTGGTTTTGACAGCCACCAGATGAACATCTCTAAAAGTAAGTTGACTTTTTTTCTCTGCCACGTTCATGCTTCAACACGTTTGTTGTGACAATGCTGGTCCACATGCAGTATATCCAACGCTAGTTTTTTGCATTTGTTTCAGATGCGGAGAAGGATGAGGGAGATGAATCAGCAGACCTACGAAGGACTGAATCAGACAGTGTTCTAAAGAAGGCAATGATTGATGTTTTCTTTTGTTCTGGCAGCAACAGTGCGAAATGCAGGGTCTTCAGGGATTGAGTTATAGTTGCTCTGACTGAGGCCTGCAAGCTTTGTGTTTGCATTCTAACTTATTTAATATGAGCAACATGGCTCAGAAACAGCATATTGCCTGCCATTTTCCTCCTAGTTTGTTGTATAAGCATGTAGATTTTGTTCAATGCCAGTTTAATAAAGCAAAATGAATGTGTCTGTTAAAGGCAATAAATAGCCCAAGGGCTATGTGCAGATCCTGTCCTGTCGTTTAATGGGTGCAGTTACTGACACAGTTTGTTTCCAGCGGTTGGGACCATACTTCCCCTCTTAGTTTGTTATTCAGGCCCTCTCTCTATCTGATCTAACAACTCACCTGCTGTGTTGTTTTCTACAGGGTGGAGGTACCAACTTGCTGCTGCTGCTGAAGAGAAACAGCGAGGTAGGTGTTACCCTAACTCTCTACCTAACACCATTAGCCCATCATTCAAGCTTCATATTCCTACCTCTGAGTTTTAGCTTTTTGGTTACAAACATTACACCCCAGTCTCTGGTTAACTGAATTGCCTCTTTTTAAGATGAATGTGTCCTAACTGTGGCTCTCTTTTGTGATTTTGCAGCAGCTCCTAAACAGTATCAGTCACCTTCATGAGCTGTTGAACACACTGAAGGTAGTGTTACTGTTCATCAGCTAGTTTAATAACATCAAAATGTAGTTGCACTTTTTAGTTTTAGCTTCCACAGTGCTGCAATTTATGGAATTTTGCCACTGTTTTGAGCTCCCTTCTCCCTTTGAACTAAATATTAAACATCAGATGAAAGTTAAAATGTTTGCTGTAGGTATTTTTGGTTGTTGAACCTTCTTGAGGCCAAAGATTATGAACTGTGTGTCTGCCATCGTGTTATGCAGGCAGTGGTGGTGCAACAGGACACTTTCATTGAGGACCAGCGGCAAGCACTGAACGAGCGACCATGCTCCCGAGGCTCGTCGCGGCACAATTCACGGCCCAGCTCCCTTGTTGAGCAGGAGAAGCAGCGCAGCCTGGAGAAGCAGCGACAGGAGGCAGCTGAGCTGCTACGGCAACAGACGGCACATGCTGAGGAGCGCCGGCGTTGGGAGCGTGAGTGGGAGGTACGCAAGCAGGAATTGGTGGACCGCGAATCCCTCCTGCACACAAAGGAGGAAGAGGTCCAACGACGCCACACAGAGTTGGAGGAGGAGCACCGTGAGCTGCGAGAACGCAAGGAAGAGTACCAGAGGGACCTAGAGAGGCTAAGGGATGCACAGAGGAGGTTGGACAGGGACAGGGAGCACCTCAACAGGGAGCTGGAGAAGATGGAGGAGATGAGGCACACAGATGTGAGTGTCACATATGGCCGACCTCAGACAACATTCAACTTGCAACAACTGTTGTAATATCTTTTATCAAAGAAATTCAGGCTGAGGCTGGAGCTTTCAGCCTTTTTGTTATGTCCCATTGTTTTTTTTTTTATTTTACTGTTACAGCTACATGTATTAATTATGTAATTTATGTTAAGTACTTTTGTTTAAGGCCCCCAACTGAACGAAAATGTTTTAGTTTTTTTTGTCCTTACATTATCAACTACTGTATATCCCTTTATAATGTCAGATACTCCATCCATTGGCCTAGATGCTTTAGTTTGAAAGTATTTTAACCCTTGTTTTCTAAATTGTGACTTTAGGAAAAAAGGATGCACAGGACACCATCCAGTACATCTGAGGACTCGTTGAGGTTCCAGAGCTCAGTCTCTTTGGACAATGACCCCGGAGAAAGCAGGTTGTCTTCCTCCCCCAAGGACTCACTGTTTAGAACGGACTCTAAGTGGAAAGGGAAAAATTTGAACCCCTTTGCTGTGAACCCGAGTCAAAAACCCCAGAACAATGACGGGACAAACCAGATCCCTAGCCGGCTGCTGCAGTTGGCCAAGACAAAGGACAAGAAGGAGAAGAAGAAAAAGAAAAAAAGCAAAGGGCAGAACCCACAGTCATCCGGTACTGTGAGCCGTGCCTCCTTGTAGAATTCAGAGCCACAGACCCCAACACTAAGTTAGTAGGTGCCATCTGCCTCGTCTCTTCCCAGAAATTGCCATCTGCAACTGGTGAAACCGAAGTATTCTTGCTCCCACAGAGTTCATCCATCCATTATCAATAGCCACCTGTCCACCACAGGGCAGTCACACACAGTCACACACATATGTTACAGGTAATTTACAGTGATCAGTTCACCTGAAAAACCTCTTTGGAATAAACATCTTTGCAATAAAGTGTCCGTTCATATTTGTTACAGCTTATAACATAGTTAACCCAAAATGACATATCTGAGTACCTCACCCGGGATGTTTTTAGATTTGTGTGGCTGAATAAAGTTGACCTTAGTTGTTCCTTTTTTTTACTGCAGGGTCAACCTGAATTACATGGAGCATAGCATGGAAACTGTGTGATCCAGTCTCTCTCTCTCTCTCTCTCTCTCTCTGCTGTTTATTAAAAGTCATATGTTTTCCTCCACAGAGTCACCACAGCTTCCAGTGTCAGACACCCCTGTAGATGGAGAGATTTTCTTTTGCTGACCCAATTTTGGCTTCTCCAATACCATGAGACTTCATTGTCCACGCAGCTGTGCTGGATGAACAGAAAGCCCAGCAGGTGTCGCCAGTTGCCAAAGTGCATGTTGCATGTGCCTCTGCGTACTGGGAGAGAAGAGGAGATGAACACGACCACATCTCTCTGTGGCCTGTTTAGGGAGGGGCTTCTGTCTCTGTGCTTACTCTGTGTTTGTGTGTGAACGAACTGCTGAGGTTTTCACTGGCAGCAGTGTGACACATTGCTGTTGTCCATACACTTAAATGGACATTGAACAGCATAATTGTTGCAAGTTTGCCCCGTGTGCCCAAATGAACATGTTGTAGCTGTGTCAAGCCAAACTGGAGGTTGTGGTGTTAATGAAGGTAAACAAACTTGCATTAGAAATTGCTGAAATAAGCTGATTTCACCATGATAGGGCCACTTTTCACGTGATATTGTTTGAGACATGAATATACTAACTGTGTACAATGTTAAAAGGCATATACATCATACTCCTGGTTGACCTTCTGAAAGGTGACCCTGCTTTTATTCTCCCTGTGTAACTGTGTGTTTTGCCACACCCTGTGATATTTGCTTCTGTCACCAAACTTCTTTCTCATGTCTTTTTGTTCTGCGCTTGGAATGGAAAAGCAACAAGGTTATTCCAGCCACCAGAGCTGATGCCCGTGTGTTTTCTGAAGAAGGCCCGTGCAGTGCAGCTATAGCGCAGAAGAGTGCAAGCAGAAAGGGAAGTTTAATGATGCAAGAAAGATCGAGACAGGATGCAGAGGTATTTGGGCTCAGAAAAGGAATGTTGGCTGGCAGACTGGCAGATAGACAGACTATTAAACACAGATGGTCCATTCTACAATAAAGCTTCCCCTCACCGCAGGGAACCAGTGCATCTCGGATGGGCATTTATTCTTTTTGAAGGTGACTGTCATCCCAAGCTTGCTCTAAATTTGTCCCTTTTTCCTCAAATTTTCCTTGAACGTGTAGGATGTATTTTGTCATTGTGGAATTTATATAATGGCAAAATTTTGTCTGAAATTCTTCTCTGAGAGATCAGACTTCGGGGCTGGTTTTTCTTTAAGTCAAAGAAATTTCCCCAGTCCCTTTGTGTAATTCACAGTTATTGTGTAATCGTACCAACACGATAAATTGAATCATGCTACAGTGCACAAACGTTGTTTCCTGCACCATGACAGACAATCAGTTTGTGCCGATTGTTTTAAATATTTATTAGCCAAAAAGGTTTTGTTGCGGCTAAAAATGCTAAATTGATCCCGCTCGTCTATGTCAGACAGTTTGGGTAATTCGAAAGTTATGATCAATACCTTTTCGGTCAGCTTGTTGCAGTGTTGTAACCTAACAGAGGAGGGAGCCAAAATGTCACTGTGCAAATACTGAAGTTCAGTGTAATGGCGAAAAGTGTGGCCTGCATTCAAGCTGATGCATTCAGATGACAGTTTAATTCATATTTTATATTTGAAAATGCATTTTTTAAATCATCTTTACCACATTCCATATTAATCAGTCCATCCACACACCCCTCCATCCATTGCTACTATTTGGGGTAGAGCATTATTATTGGATTTTTTCCCCCCATTTTTAAAAAGAAACTCCTGCGGGTCAGGAATATACAGTAATTTCTTTTCTTTAAGTGTAAATGGATTGATCGCAGGGACAGCTACAAGGCAAATTATACGCCTTTTTTTCTTATTAACAATGTTACCTGTTCTTGGTGTAATTTCACGTTCAGTATTTTCTTCATTAATGACTAGTTTGTTATGTTCATGAAGGCAGAAGCACAATATGCCATCTCCACTATCAGTATCTCTCTGCAGTCTGAAATGGGAAGTGTGGTGCAGTGTTGTTCAGGTTGCTTCCGGCTCTGGTTTGCTCTCATCTTTCCAGCAGCAGGTGACATCTCTACAGTTCCCACATTTTGCATATACTGTAATTCTTGGATATGAAAATGATCAAGAATTGTTTTTTACTATAGACGGCCTTCTTGTTGGTATAATTTATATGAATCGTCCTTTGACCAGAATGCCTCCACACCTCCGTATGCTTTTAAAATCATATTTACAGAAAAATGAAAACTGAAAATTTATGATTTAGTAAGTACAACTGAATCATAGGGAAAATATCCCAGCCCCTTTGAATTGGACTGTCACAATTCACTAAATCTTTGTTGCCTGATTTAACTTTTTCCCTTCTTTTATGGCTGTGGAAATTTTCATCAGGGGCAATTCATAAAAAAGCTTCATAGCATTTTTTTTTAACAAGAGTACAGTTGAAGTGAGTGTACTAGAATTTTATTACACCACTGTGTACGTTGAATACACATGGTCTTTGGTTAGCCTTATAATGATCAAGTGCACTAGAAAACAACCTAGCTTATTCTCAGGAAGGCCCGAAATACATTTTGTACACCTGCTTTAAAAGTAAAAAAGGTTGTACTGAAGGTAGTTTTATTTCTTGCTGAATTCTGTGTAAAAGAAGCAAACAATTATGTAAATATCATTTATGTAAAGATTAAATTGTAAAAGTTTTTTCTTTTAAAAAGCTTTTTTTGTAATGAAACATTATTTATCTTTGTTCTCCCTGTACTGGAGGTAAAAAAAAATGTAAAGCCACTTTTTTTCTTCATAATAAATAACTAATTTTAAGATGATATTCGTTCATATTCTTTAATTTAAAAAAAAAAAATTGTGTTGAATTGTATTTTTCAACTGAAAGGTCACCACATAACCTAGGAGCTCCCAGCAGGTTCTTATTGTCCTTGTAGGTTCTTCTTATTTTAATTAACTGATTGCTTGCAGGATCTATTGAACGACCTGTTGAGGATGTTCTTGTTCAGGAACCTCATGTCCAGGTTCTACGTGCATACATTCTATTTTCAGATTAATGCAGACACATGCACTCACACTCTGCTGCTCATTATTTTGATCTATACTGATTTAATAGTTTATGGTGAAATAATTTTCAATGTAACCATGTCTACATGCACCCTTTGCTGCAAAAGTCATACAGTTTTTGTTCAACAGTATGTATATATGACATATGTAGGCATGGGTGCAGAAGTGTATTACATTTGTCTTCTTGCATGCATGTATTTGAATTGCAGGCACGGGTAGAACATAAAATCCACAAAATGCGAGCCACATTCATATCTTTACCTGAAAGCACAACTCAAGTACTTTGAGGCACCGTTGTACTGCATGTATATGCAAGTATTGTACCTAAAAAGTGCATGACAAGATATTCTCGTGTACATCTGTCTCTAGCATAACTGTGGTAATTTGTTCTATGAAATCACCTTGTTAAAAATTTGCATTGAGAGGAGATCAGATTACCTTTATTTCTTATGGGAGAAATCTGATCCTGGACAAAAAGTATAATGTTTTTTTCTTTTTATTTTCAGTGTATTGGTCTCTGAAGGTTTTTCCCAATGTCTTTTGCATTTTTAACTTTTTATGAGATAATCTGAAATTTAAGTAGCAAGTAGAGCAAGGCACTGACCCTGAAATGCTTGGAAAAATGACCCACCTAAAGAAATGAGTAAATAACGAACTAGCTTAAACACTCAGTCACTGGAGAAGTGTCAGCTAAATAAATAATTATTTTTTATATAAAGAAAAAGTTCACAGAAACACCCCTGGTGTCTCACTCTGCAAAGCATGTGGAATCTATAATATCAGAGGCTCTGTGTAGTGTCGGCACTGACGCAATGTGATTTTGTTTAATAGCTACTTCAAGGTTTTATTTACAAATGTGGATTATTATTTACGGGGTTATTTAGAGATAGATGCAATACAGAAGGGCATAGTTATATGCGTTTGTCATCAGTAGATATTTAAAATGATTAAATACATATAAATATATTTTGATTCTTTCTAAAAAAAAATTAGATAAAAACCATAGCGGATAAATTTTGAATTTCACTGTTTAATTCAGGACATTTAATTATATTAAATTACAATTTAAGTTGTAAAAAGAAATGCCTATTTTTATTCTTCTGCAAGATAAAGTTTAAATTTGTTGAACAATGAGACATTTGTCCTCTTAAAGAACAAGCTGGTCTTCTAAAATGTCTATGTGTTTAAAAGTTCAAATAAAAAACCTCATTGTTGAGTCTTGTGGTGATAAGAGGGCCAAGGTGGGAGTGTATTGGATGCATTTTGGTTGCCTTGTTTGTAGATACACTAGTGATAGTGTTTTTTTTTTTTCTTGGATCAATAGCTGCTTGACCTTGTTTTACTGTGACCTGTCAAAATGGCCAGGAAAGTCACATTATCACAAATCCCCTGAGCTGTCTAGACTGTCTCTGCATTGTGTCTCTTCCGTGTAAAGGGGATCTTATTATTTACAGTCTTGTTTCTTTTATTTATTAGATGATGAGTCAGTCTTGAGAGAAACAGAAGCTATAGAAGTATTTTGTGATGTCTTTTGACTTTCTTTCATATTATTACAGCTTTCTTCTTAAACAAGGGGTCAGGTTCCTGTCTCCTTTTTCAACGTACCATTAATGTGAACTGGTTGATGGTAACTTATTGATGCCTTTACACCGTGTCGGATTTTTGATTTTCTTTTTCATTGCTTTCACTGCAAACTGTAGGAATGTTGTAAAAAGTGGTTCATTTTTCAATCATTTGTTTAAGAAAAGATTTAGCTGGTTACTTACAGATGAACAGATCTATGAAAAAGACTTTAATCTTTAATGAGACATGTACAAATATAGAAAATAAACATTGATTTATGCTAACTCCCCATTGCACCACCTTATCTGAGTCTGCTGGCACTGAGAGCAAAGAGCACAAGCTGTATGGAAATAAAAGGTCCTTTTTAGATCCTCAAGAGGAAAAACAACAGCTGCAGAACTGCAGTGAAATTCACTCTTAATGCACTGCTACTATATTGTTTTTAATCTCCTTAATCTTCACAGTGGACAACATGAACTGGTTTTTGGGCATCATCTGGAGGGGCACTGATTCCCCTCTGGAAGATCATTCAGGGTCAAATGGTTTGATTAAGAACAGAACTTTGTTCCACACTGTTTGATAAAAAAAAGTTCATATGTTTGCTGACAATATCATATTTCAGTTGCTAATGGGGTTTATGGGTGAGAAAGCCATGTCCACCTTGTTGTTGGCACAAATGGCAGAAGAGCAGTCTGCAACAATACAATTCAAAATCAGAAATGCCGTTTAGAACTCATAAGACTGCTAGTGAAATATTTATCTGTTTCCCTAACTCATTTCTTCACGGTCAATGCTGCCATGATGAGATTTGTGAGCACATCCTTTTTCTCTTAAACTGTAGACACCTCTTGAAGATGGTGGACTACTTTGAATTTAGTACTTTATATCTTTTTAGATATTTTGTCTTTGCACTTTTAGTGTTGACCATTTTACGTGTACAACTTGCGTCTCCGTAGGATGTTTTTGCCAGAAAGAAGCTGAAGGTGAAACCAGAGAATTGTTACAGTATTTAACACAAGGCTGAGGCTGACCTAACAAGGTCAAATCCAGAGGCTTGTCCCTTATGCAGGATTTAGACCTGTTCTTGTTTAGGAAGGAGAACAGTTTCATGTTATGACATTGCTACTACCTGGTATACCGCTATTTCAGCTTCTCTGCTTGCATAAGTTGCATTTGCCCACTTGTGTGATCTGCATGACTGCGTCCGTACACCAGTGAGTAGTTAAACAGGCTAATAGGCTGTAGCTGATGAGGTTAATTTTGAATCTTCATGAGCTTTTGATGATTTAACATTACGCTATCTTCAAAAAGGCCAGTAGTGTTTTAATCTATTCTCCATTTTGACTCTTGGTCAGTGCACTACTAGAATGAGCTGCCTTTTTAGTGCTGCTGTTTCCTAGAAAACCACGTAAAAATGTTTTGCAGGACTGTGGAAGCTGGTCATGTGCTGCTCTTGGAAATGCTGTGCGTAGACTTTGGGTTGAGCATCATAAAATTGAACGTCAGCTTTTCCATCAGTGACTGAATACTACAATCAGTCCAGAAGGTAATGTTCATCTAACTTCACAACATAAGTATAAATTATGTCAGCATGAGAAATGGAGCACACACCATTATGAAACATCTGGAATTCTCCATCACTGGAAACAAGTGTCCTTACATACCCTCCATTTCCTATTTACTTTTGCCCACTAACTGTAATTCTGTGTGGGGTCGCCTCTGTCTTATGCCTTTGACAATGACACTGTCGGTAGGTTTAAAAATGATGTATTAAGCCCAAGCAATTGGTCATTGAGCACTTAACTAGCTTAACACTGAACGCTAGTCATACAGATTTGGTTTTCCTTTGTAATGAGAGAAGGTGACCCCACCTCTTCTTTTGTTTGCTGATTTTTCCTGTGACCATAAGGACGTCCTCCATCTGTGAGGCTTGAAGATGTAGGAGCTTTAGCATCTGAGATCCATGCTTTCAGAAATTCTCCTTGATGGCTTTTTGGGCCAATTTCCTCACCCTATTAAAAGCCACATCTTCCCAAAATGGTTTGCAGTGTTTTGCTGCTTGTTTGCAGTGTGTATCTGAGACTAATGATAACCGACTGCCAGGAATGTGAACGATGCAGCCAAAGAGTGACCCCGAGCAGCAAAGTCCTGTCATCTCGCTTTGACAGGAATGGCATTTAAAATCCACCCCCTCCTACAAATAAGATGCCTCTATTAGACACATAAGCCACCTTGCCCTAGGGTTCAGTCTGTTGAAAGGCGCAGCTCGTCCTCCAGTTCCTCACATTGTTCCTGGATGCAAATGCAGCCTGCTACTTTAATGGGACTGTGTTCCAGTCAGTTCTGTCCATGCTAACAAGCTCCGTGGTTTTGGCTGTCACTACTCACCCATCCCCCCCTCACCCGGCTGCTGGCCCAGCACCGCAGCAGAGCTCTGTTTGCCAGCTGTACCTGCCTCTGACATCACAAGCTCCAGAATAGCTTCAGTGCTCTTTCGGGTGTGGGGACTTCAGCCTGCCCTCAGCATCCTGCCTCTCCTGGCTGTGGGTCCTACCATAAATAATGTACCTCACTCCACAGGGACATGTAACAAACATCCAGCTCTGGATGCTCTACTGCAGTGGATGTTTCCATTAAACAAAGTGTCTCTCTCCTGCTTCCACAGTCCTATTCTGCAAACAGTGAATGTTTCCTTTTTTCTGTAGGATTTTTGAGTTTGTAGACATCCCTTTCAGCTGAGTACTTATTTTGAGAAAGGCTAGGTACTTTGCAAAGGCAAACAGGCAGTTTCTTTATACATAGCACTTCCCAAAAGAGGAACCATAGACAAGTCAAAGAAAATAGTTTGTATTTGAATAGTTTGAATTTGCATAAAATAGGTTTTTATTTTGCCTTAATCTGAAACGAGAGCACAATCGTGTCCATTTAAGCCTATTATGCATAAAGAAAATTAATATTTTTTAACAGTTAACCTAGAAAGCTTAATTTTATTGTAAGCAAACAAAATCATGCAATGTACATTTTAAAATCCACTTTTAAAACAAAATTGGTACCTTCAAAGAAATAGCAATGCAGAGAAGTATCCTTGTAAACTCTGCTTGTAACACCAGGAACAAATCTGGGCCATGACAGCATAACCCAGGCAAATGTGGAGACATGGAAAATTTCACCCACATTCTCGACTGTTCCATGTGAAACTGCATTTATGTTTCTAAGTAGGGGTTGCGAACTGCAAAGTGACCATTTAGTGTACTCATAAAGATGTTCCCGGAGCAGTATCTGCATTATTGTTGGATTTACGGCACTGTTTCTTGGCTCTGAGGAAAGTGACATTATTTACCTGTTCACCAACAGCAGACTGATAGTGGTTCTGTGTCTTACCCCCCTCTGACCATTGTGTTACTGTGCTGTAATCAGTGATTTGTACTTTGTCTTTCCAAATGTCCTTCATGCAGAAAATCAATATTTGTTGTACATATGAATAAAAAAAGAGCAGATTGTACCCTTTTCTGGAAATCACAAAAGTTACCAGAAAAACTTTCATCTGGTAAGCAATTTGTCAGATCTTCATTTCCTGAGGAACTCAGTCTTGAAGCGGAAAAAAACAAGGTGTTGGCACATTTGTAGAGTGCACAAATTGTTCGTTAATATTTTTACTACACAATGTCTGCACTGAACAGTGTCACAGACAACCGTGTATGTTACATTCAATATGATTTTGTTTTTTGTTTTTTTTTTAAATGTCTCACATTCAAGTACTAAGACTGGTAAGAGTGTGATGGTACTTTGCTGCACGTGCCAAAGGTTTGCAATCACAGCAGCACGGCACAGTATTCCACCTTACAACTTTTTGACTGTACCGCATATTAGGCTGGCATAATGAAAGAATACAGTAAAAAAATCTAAACGTTTAAAATCTCAAAATACCCCAGAGTGACACAAGTGCCATTTTGCTGTTCTTTGTTCAGTCCTGGAGGCACCAGCTGGCTGAGAAAGAAGACGGTGAAGTTCTTTAGCCAGTCGTTCAGTAAAACTTGACACAAAAAGCTTTTATTTAGCTCACAGTGTTGAATTTTGCTAAAAATTTTGCTTAAAGTCTCACATAGGGAGATATTACATGCAGTAATTCAACTCTTTTCCTGTTGAAAATGGAAGAAAATGAGCAAAAAAGCAGGTTTTGTGTTCAGACTGATGCGAACATGTTTCCAGCTGCTTCTGTGATTCATTCCTGAATGACAAGACAAACACTGTGAGTAATGTTTGTGAGTTCTGTATTATGATAGTCTGATGTGTGCTGGCCAGTCCTTCTTTGTGTCACAGTTGTGCTCAGCCCTAAGAGTCTTTCACATGCATCTGTGACTCAAACTGTGGTTTGATAGCATTGATATATGAAGGGTTGCATAGTAAATTCATTTTGTAAATTAATTTTTGTTGCCTTCTTTCATTCACTGCTTACTTAGTGGAGATAGAAGGTGGTCCAGGCCATCACTTTGAAAAGCAACTGGTTAACTGTCTCCTTCTTAACACGGCATTGCTAATGAGCATGGGACTTTTTTCCAGGGAAAAGTTTATCTGTATAATATCGCAAATGAATGACAATACAACTTTTATTTAACTGGCAAATTCTACAATGAGGACCCACATTAGTTCCAGTCATCTGAAACATACATAAGGGGCAAGAGAGGCCTAGAGAAAGCAAAGAAGAAGAAACCACGGTCCTTTTAATAAGAAGGTGACTTTGTCATCTGACCTTCTTGAAGAAACTCGAGGAGCTGACAGCAGGTCTATTTTTCACTAGAGTTAACGTGCCACTTTTACACATTACAGAGCAGCAACATTCCAGTCATTGTTACCCTGAAACAGACCACAGTATCTGAAAACCTCTTCGCAAATGAAAGCACTTTTTTTTTTTTCCAGTACCAGTTTAAAATGTGCAACTACTCTCACCCACAGTTATTCTTCTGCTATGGAAAATGTGCTGAACTGCAGGGGTCACTGCCAAAACCTTAATACTTTGGCAATGGCCAGCAATGAATGGCTTCTTACCCTAGTGTGGTGTGCACCCCTGTGGTCTAGCTGGCGTCCTCAGTGATTTGGTGGCAGCATATCAGACGCTTACAGAGTGGCATGTGGGATGGACCCCATGTCCTGGCTGCAGGTTCTCCTTCTGTCCCCGCAGGAGGGGATGAAGGTAGGAGGGGTGTGTCCTTGACTCTATCTTTGACCCCACTCATCCTGAGCAAAAGCCTGTGCCGCATAATTACCATCCCAAAAATAAATCTTGGGCAGGGAGAAAAGAATAATAGTGATGTTTCAGACTCCGTCTGCATCAAACACCTAGAAGCACTTTGCATGACAAATTCCAAAAAAACATGCATAGCTGCCTGGCGTGCCCCATATGGCACTGCTGATGATGCATCATCTCTGCTGCTCCTCTACCAGCAACAATACAAAGTAACCAGAGTGAAAAAAGACTCCTGCACCCTGGGTGTGCGTGAGCCGACAGATCTGGATAAAATGTTTAATTATTCATAGAGGCAGGCAAAGTACTGAGCAGAACCTGGCACCAAACCATATTCTGGTTTTCTGTCCCACCCTCCTAGAACAGTTTGGTCTTGATGTGAGTTCAAGCAAGAGAGACAAACCGTGTGGTCTGCAGTAGCATCACATGCTTTCAGGAGGGCCATAAAGTTCACATACGCTCACAGACCGGAAGGAGATCATACATCTGTAAAATAAGGGAAAAATATACACACTGTGAACATCTCATTTTCCTCAAGGTTACTTAGGAGAAAAGGGCTGCATCCTTCCCCTAGCTTCAGTGAAACTTGAAGCCTTTTTTTGTTTATGTTTCAGCTTATGTTTAAGCATACCACTACTTTAATAGCTTAGTGACGAATGTATAAATAGTGGAATGAAGAGAGCAAGTGCAGAGTAATAGGGTCCAGTGCCTAGCCTGTTAATACACTGAACTGAGTATAGATTCATTTTCAGGATTTTTAATCTACATGGGGGAAAAGGTGAACAGCAGGCATTTGAACAGGTGAATAGACGTGACATCAAAACTACTTCCAAAATATCTGTCAGAAGTAAAATCAACCCATTCTCATGTTCCTTTTACTCCAGTCCCCTAAAAGAACTTAAGAGAGGAGTGCATTTGTAGTTGTGCTCAAGGAGAAACCTGCTAAAGCTCCAGTAACCAAATCGTCACTCACAAACACAAACTGAAAAATCGCCTGTTTACAAACACTGCTTTAAAAAAATGTCAAAATATGGATCATTGAAGATTCCAGTGTAGTCTTGCCGTTGACCCAGTGGAAGACAAGCTAAGTCAGTATCTGGCTCCAAACATTTCCAAACAGCCTTCACAGTGCCTGATGGATTTATTTGCTTACAGATTCTAAGTCCTTGAACATGAATGCATTAAAAAAGATAAAAATAAAGTTCTTTATGAATGATCAGTTTTTACACCTTTTACTTTATTGTTTTGAATTGTGGATTAGTGTGTTGCTTAGCTGATGCGTTTATCCAAAGCTACTTACAGTACTTGATCCTTTTATAGAATTGTGTGTTTTTACTGAAGCATTTCAGAATTATTACCGTGCTGAAAGTTGCTACAGCAGCAGCAGAACACAGAGCTCAACCTTCCTCAGTCTGTATAAACAGGATGTTTTGGCCACCACTGTTTTAATGTGCTGACTAAAATAATTGAACGTGGAAGGATTTGCTGTTTTTGATCAACTAATGTAAACGTTACAAATATCACTAAGCCTCGGAGATTAAACCTAGACTATATTAACTATATTAAAAAGACAAACCCAGCGCCCCAGATCAGATATGACGGACCTGTTGAATTTTATGATGTTCTCAAACATCAGACAGTTTAAAATGAGCAGTCATTTCACATCTGCCCAAATAGTCAGTGTTTTGGTGCCCATAGTGCACGTCCATCAGGTAGCATACAGTCGGTTCAAGGTGGTTCTGTGAAGAAGCTAGGTTCTCAGAATACCATCTGCCCTGGATGACTCTCAGCTGACTCTAGACACAGGATAAGGAACATCTGCCCTGGAGGATCTGTAGTCAGCTGACTTCAGACTCCAGACCTTACTGGAGGATCTGTTCTTGGCTCTTGCGCTGCAGGTAGAAGAGGATGGAGACCCCTGATGGAGAATGTGCTTTTGTCTGCGTTGTGGAAGAGCATCCGTGTTGGAAAATGTGCTCTCAGCTGACTCTGCGGCTGAGAACAGACATCTGTCGTGAAGGGTCTGCTCTTGGTTGGATGGAGTCAGTAGAGGAATGCCAGTCATGCTGGGAGCCTATACTTCACCCCCAATCCTGTGTGTGGAGGAAGCCCATTCATTGCCCCTCCCTGATACCTGCACAGATGTAAAAAACACCACAAAAGCACCAATAAGAAAAGACTAAAATGCTGAACCAACAGTCACAGTTCATGCAGCAGCTCTTCCTCAAATGTGAACTAATTTTTACCCTGACCCTCTCAATGGAATAATTTATGACTCTTGCACATTCACCATTTCCTTATCTGTCAAAATGATTTTTGGTGCTGATGTACTGCATTTTGTTCACGTTGCATTATGTGTTCCCATCTCAGTTGTTACAGTTTCTCCTCCAGGCAATGTCATCCAACCTCCCTTTGTGCTGCTAGTGTTGTGCAGCCACGATACCACATTACCTTCCTTGGACATGGCTCTTGTGCTTGGCTGGTGAACAATAGTGCTGTGTGCAGGGCAGCTGGAGACAGTAAAGGTGAATGGCTGTGAGGCCTCTGGAGCGGTTGGACCGCTTTTGCACAATGCACTGTTATGCAGGGTATCACTGTCTGTTGTGCGAGTCCCCTAGGGGGACAAAATACACAGTTTATAAGCAGGTCTATTGTGTCTACGGTGGTGAATGTGCAGTCATGTGGCTGCGGGGGAGAACCAGTGGGGTTTCTCAGTTGATGAGTGGACTGATTCCTCTGGTGAACATAAAAATGTGCTAGTCTTTGCTTTCTATCAAAATGTTCCTTCTAATAGAATCAGAGCTTGTTCTTGTTTTTAAGCACAGGCCTTTCAGTAATGATATGATGAAAAAGGAGAAATAATGCTTGAAAAAATGGGAAAGACATTTATAAGACTTTGTGGAGTACCAGTTTAAAGTTTGCGACAGTTGATTGACACAAGCTTTTTCGTCATCATCTATGCTTCGGACATATAACTGCGTATCAGAAATGCGAATTTGAAGTGAAAAAATACTAAATATTTAAATAAATAGTGATCCGAAACAAACTCATAAGATGCTGCAACTTAAGAGGAGAAAAAAGTGTGCAGCACATGTAGTCAAACTTTTGACTGGTACATTTTTTTTTTTGTTTTTAATTCCAGGATATAATTTGTGTCTTTTCTTGTGATGCTCCCAGCAGTCTGCCACTTGCTTTGAAGCTTTCACCTTTGTGTGGAACTGCGGCGCGGCGTCTCCAGCTCTCAGACTACTTCAGCTTGCGCTGTTGTGCTAATCCTCTTTGTATCACCTCACTTTACCAAACTCCAATTTAAACTTAATCCTTTCCTTTCAAAGTGCAGAACCAGTCAACGTGACATAACGTATCGGTAAATCCAAACTTCATTCGGGCCAGTTTAGAGGCTCACTTTGGTCAAAACATTTGGTTTGGCCTTGAATGTCTTTCTGCTTACTTGATAGCAAAAGCTCTCTGTAAGATTTGCATTTTTATGTAAATTAAGTCTGCATAATGAACTTAATTTACAGACTAATTGTACAATGCAAATTACAACAACTTTTTTAGAGGTTTGTGTTTTGAAGACAATGGTGAATAGTTCCTTAATTATTTAGGACTGGTGTACTCAAAAATAAAAAAAAGATATTTTAAAAGCAGTGTGTTACAGTGAAGGTTATAAATGAGTCCAAAACTGAGAAGTATCTTACAGAAATAAACATAGTGACTTCTTCTCACCCGTTTGGCTTTCTGACAAGCTGGAACTTGCCAGGCCAGTGAGACTGCGAGGGCCAGGCTGAGGTGTCAGCACCCTTTGTACAAGGGCCTGCTGTGAATTTTACGCGGCACATCCCTCCGTACCAAGAGCCTCCGGAGCAGACGTTACAGAAGAGTGCAGCATGCACACATTTGCAGTTACAAGATAGGAAAAAGCATTTATTTGGACCTGAATATTTTTCAGAAATATACTTTTCTGTTTTTTTTAAATCATAAAACCACATTCCATGGTTTATCAAACTAATATATACCATTTGAGGAAAACAGGATCAGGGCAGTAACTTCTACAAACAAAGGCCATTTTAAGCATGATGAACCAAGCAGGTGGCCAAACTCCAATCTCTCATGAACGGGAAAAGGAGAAAGCGGAGCTCATAACCCTCGAGTCTGGTTACGTGTCTCAGTATCACGTAGCTGCACGGATGGCCAAAAGCCATGTCTCCGTGGCAGCGACACTCGGCCTCCGAGGCAGATCAGATTTGAGCCAGCGCTGTTCGATTTACTGCCTCTGCGACAAGACAGTTAGCTGGTTTAGCAAGGCAGCCGAGATCAGGGGAGGTTTGAGAAACAAATTAGCAGGATTAACTGTGCATGAAACAAAGACAGCAGCTATCTAGCTTACAGCCAAAATTTGGAGATTACCGAAGAAAAATGCTAAATGCTCCTGTATAGAAATGACTGCTGTTGGACTTCCAAGAAAGCATTTACCAAACACCGCTTTTCTGCCTCTGTCAGCAGAAAATATTCCGAGCAATAAAACATAAGAGGATGGAAATGTACTGTAAATTTGGATGTGTCACACAAAGCTGTAAAACAGGCTATGCTGCTATGTACTAAATGCTGTGCTATACAAAATCATTAAAAAATACAAAGGGAATAGCAACTTTTATTTCATGGCCTTGGTATGATTGTCAAATACTTGACACAAATACCTTTACACAGTTACAGGAGGTGATATACAAATGAAAGGTCTGAATTATATTTGCCCTTACCTACAAAACCTACTGGAAGTTTTTGGACTTCTGCTCTGAGTAGCCTGTGGGGTCTGGGTAACAGGAGACTATTAAGGTGACGTTTTGGCATAAAGAACCCAGCAGGCCTCTCTGGGATGGTCACTGAGAGGGTGGTGAGCCTCCCCGGCCGCTGCTGAGAGCTCTGAATGATGAGCGCAAAGCTCAAGCTCTCGTGTTAAATTACAGCCTCGCTGTCCCAACAAAAGCAGAACTGTGCTTAATTTTAAGAAGCCTGAAGCTCAGGAAAACAAGAAAAAAAACAAATCACATGCAAAGCTTCCAGGTTATAGTCATTTTAAAGCTTTAGCCAGCATTTGATTTGTTAACATTAAAATGTATAATTTAGTACAAGTATGGAACCCCCACACATTAGGGGCACTATTTATACACTAGAAATAAAACATGTTTGATTTAAAATGCAAAATATATCCATCTACAATTGATATTTTACATTGTTTCTTTAATAAAATTAGATACGTTAGAATATTTTTTTTAAACAAGTGTGTAATCATATAACCCTCTCAAATGTGCCTTATTCTTTGTAAACTGAAAGCAAAATGAATTGTTTATGCTAAGCTTATTGAAAAATTACAAGTTTTTCTGAGGTCTGGTATTTAAGGAAGTGATGAGTTTATTGGCAGAAGGGGCTGATAATGATGTTAAACAGTTGTTGTAAGAGCAAGACAGGGAAAGCTCCTGTAATGTGTTAGCGGTCCCACAGCCCTCTTCCCATCCTCAGCTTTAGCTCTTGTATTACCGGAAAAAGGATTCCCACGCACAAGTCCCTTCCATATATTATTCATTCTGCTGTTACATTGGCGTTTTAAACCTTTCTATTCCAGCACTAAAGGAAGAGATATTTTAGGTGCAGAGGATGCATACAGATAGCAATGAAAAGTGTTCACTCAGTCTACTAGCATCTCTGATAAAGTGATCTAATTCTAGTCTCATTTGATGACTGCAGTTCCTTTGTCATATATTATTTGGAAAAAAAGAAACAAATGAGCTATGTGATGCTACTGTGCATAGTGGCAGCTTGTGCTTCAGCATCTGGATGCTCCTAAATTTTCCTTGATTCATTTGTTCAACTTGTTCTCTTCAGTGCATTCATACTGTGTACTGTGCAAACACCTCTGTGACAGAAGGGCTGAGATTCAAAGCTTAGAGTTGTTGGGTCACTTCCATGTGAAACTGAGTCCTCACATACTGTATATATAAGGGGTCAGCTGTTCGCAGAGGAACATCAGAATTATTACACATTACGCTGAGCCAGCAGTCAGGATCCAAGAAAACAGTCTCATTTCTCAAGGCTAAAACAATGACCCCCCCCATTATTCCTACAGCAGATTAGTCATAACTTACATTTTGCCATGATAGCCCAAACTGTGTAACTGTGATTAGTAAAGACATTCCCAATGCGTTATAGAGAAGATCAGAACACCTCTGCGTTTCAGAGCAATATACCGCTACATACAAAAACGACACCGCATACTCCTGCCAAAGGTCTTTAGTATATTAGTCCAAAAACTTTAATTGTATATATAAAACTATTCCAATAAACTTTCAAATCCTGTACCAAATATGCCTCACTAACAGTGTGTAGGATGCACCACGTGAACAGTAACCAGCTATGCTGTAAAAGTAGCTCAGTGACCCATCTGTGGTCTGTAATTACAGACTACCCTACTTGCAGCAAGCGGAGAGCTTTCCAGCCCATCAGCTAACAGTCAATGACTTACAAGCTTCTCTGAACACAGAAAATCAATGCTTCAGTTACTCAGATGCCATTTGGGCGGGGGATACATGGATCTGAGAGTTTTTTCACGTAAAAACCTACTGCTGCTTTGTTGCTCCCAACAGTGTTGGAAATCACTGGCGATAAGAGTTTTTTCTCCCTTGTTTTTCCTTTCTTTTTATGAAATAGCTTCACTATGACATGTTGGATTCAATCAGAGAGGCCAGGACAACCTTAACTACTTGGCGATCACTTACTTTTGCAAGGCAGGTACAGTGTGAATATTTTAAGCTCTGTATGCTCCATTGATTATTTCAACCAGATGCACCTGAGACATTAAGGAAATGACATACAGGTAATTACTTGTAGCTTACAGCGTCAAAAGTTTGGAAACATGTTCAGTACCATATATCCATCTATCTTTTACCTTTAACAGCTTGTTCTGCTCAGGGTCACAGTGATCTGGAGCCTCTCCTGGAATCACAGGGTGCTAAGCTATGGGACTATAACCAGAATGGCACATCAGTGCATCACAGGGTGGCCACACACAAACACACACACACGCTCACAAACTGGCTACGTGTTCACCACACACTCTCAATATCAAACAAGAAACACCACTCTGGATGAAATGTTTTAAAAAGCTTTTTACCCAGTTCTTTGATGACTTCTTGTCCCCATTTGTTTCGGATGGTGTTAGGAAGGCAAGTGTTTCCAGGTGCTAACAAACGCAGTGGGAATTAGCGAGTACGGTACTGTGCTAATACTGTTCCAGCTGTCAGATGTAGGATCATAACAATCCAATGTCTTGCACCGCTGTGTTCCGAAGTATCCTCCAACCACATACAGCTTGTTTCCTGAAGCTACAGCATGACAGCTCATGCGTTTAGATGTCATGTCACCAACACGTGTCCACTGGTTGTTGTCGCAGTCAAAGCGGTAGGCAGAAGCTGCCGTGAACTCTGTGTCACCACCCATTATGAAGATCTGGCTGCCCAAGACAGCAGCAGCTGTGTAGCGCCAAGGCTGCGGGCACTCAGCCGCCAAAGTCCAGCGGTTTTCCCCAGGATGGTAACACTGCACCTTGGAAGCTTTGTCCCTGTGTATTGAGGTCCCACCAAAGACAAAGAGCTTCAGCTTGGCACTAACAACAGCTGCATTACTGACACCATCCCTCAGTGGAGCCATCATGACCCATTTATTGGAAAGTGGCTCGTATCGCTCAACTTGCTTTAGAGATACAGACGGGGATGCTGGGAAAACACCTGCTATGGCTGTGTGGCCACCTACTACGTACAAAGAGTTCTCCAGCTCTGCTGAACCATGTCCAAAGCGAGCAATCAACATTGGGGCTCCTTTGGACCACTCTTCATGGACTGTATCATAAATCCAAACATCTTTAGAGACACCATTTTCTGACCCCCTCCCACCAGTGACATAGACTTTGCAGCCAATGGCACAGGCACTGAACTCCTTCCTGGGGCTGGGAAGGTCTGACTTGGGAATGATCTCCTTAGCTTTGTGGTCTACTTGGTAGATTTTGTCACACATGAAGGTTTGGCCTCCAAGAATAAGCAACGTGTGGCCAGCCTTGCGAGGGCGAGCATAAGGGCTGGTGACCACTCCTTCATTCTGCAGGATTTTTTTCTTGCACTGTAATGCCTCCTCCACAATTTGCCTGCTTCGTTTATCTGACATGACCAACTCCTCGCAAGCGACTGCCTCAATCAGGCACTCTGACGGTAGCAATGCCAGGCGAACACCCCGAAGCAACTCAGGAAGATGGTCTCTTCTGTTGTCCAGATCGTGTTTCACCCAGTGCATCACGGCACTAATCACAACCTGCTCATCCTCAATCTCCAGTTCATCGCTGAGGATCAAGTCCAAGAGCTTCTCTTTGGACAGGCTGTAGAAGTCCTCAGTGTCCCGCAGAGCTTCAAAATGGAGCAGGCACATTCTCCAGGAGAGCTCATAGAGTTGCCTGCACTGGTGGGCGTCTGAAAGGAGCATCATGCCCAGGCAGTTGGAGGAGTGCAAGTTCTTCTCCAAGAAGTCAGCGGCAGCATCACGAATATCATGGAACTGCAGCATGTCACCGGCTTCCAGCAGAGATTCAGCGTTTTCCTCATTGATGACCAGGCGTGAAGTGTAGGTGAAGTCCAGCAGCAGCTCTAGCACTTCAGGGTGGATGCTGTCACGGAAATCAACCTCACCATCTAGGCTCTCACGCAAGCCCACGCTGAACATGGCCTCAAAGTAGCGGCTGCAGGCAGCTAGCACAGCTCGATGGCAAGGGAAAGAGCGGCCCCCTGCCCGTAGCGTCACATCCGTGAACATGCATTGCTTGCGGAGAGTGTTGAGGTGGGTGAGCACGCTGTCAGAATGGGAGGGCTTATGGAACAGAGAGATGTTCATGGACCCAGTGCTGGTCCGAGACTTGCGGTTCTCATGGACAGTGACTGACATTTCAACAGCATCCAAGGATTCCGTTGTGTTCCAGCTGACAGAAGAGAAGAAAGTATTTATGATCTCAATGAGCAGAAATCTGAATAATGCTACACTATTAAATTGATATTACTGAGACTTAAAAATCTCCCCTTAGAGGCCATAACTGCAAAATACCTCATTCATCTTATCTTAAACATACACTATATTAATCTATTGTTTTTGTGAACAATGTTTATCTAATATACATCCACGCACAAACTGTCCTGAAGTTGTTTATTCCGACTCATGGGAAATGCCATCGGTGGGGGCTCTTACGTGATAATTCCAGGGTGCCTCCCACATATAGTGGTACAGCAGCTGCAGAAGGTTTTTGTGTGCTGATGGAGTGTCACTGGGAGGGAAGGCCGGGGCAGCATCTAAAGTGGCAGCTGTCCAACTGACCTATGCAAAGGTAGGAACAGTGAAAAGCTGCCAGAAGGACTGTGCTTCTGAACCAGAGCAACATCAGAGCAGAGCTTCTTGCTCCATCTTGCTCCAATCCTCATCATGCCATCTGGGTGCAATCAGGTTCAAGGTACATAAATTTCCCCTGGGTACCTGAGGTGACAGGAACAGCCACTGCTGCTTGAGCTCCTACAGACTTTCAGCTACAATGGGTGGCTACAGTTCTCCTCCAAACATAATTTTGCTCTGTGAAACTATAATTATGATATTTTGAGATAAAAGTTGTATTTAGCCAGCTTCGTTTTGCAGTTGACAACAACTAACAGTATTATATTTTGACACCTCAGTGTTGTTCCCTTTAGTGGTTGCTAAACATCTCCTTTTGGAAAGACTGCAGCACAGTGGATGTGGCCGACTGAGAAACTATCATCTCCTTGATCCTTTCCAACAGTTAGCTCTCTGGAGGAACAGAACAAAGACCTGGAATGGGTGCTGTTTATCAAGGCTTAGGAAGGACGGCTCACCTGGCAGTGTCCAGGTGACAAAACAGCTAAAGACTGTTGATAATGTCCCCATATCATTACTTCACTGACCCCTGAAAAGCTGATAAAAAAAACCTACTAAGGCTCAAAAATCACAAATAGGGAACTGCTTGCCTGACTATGAAAAAAACAGCATTGGAAACACGGCAACAAAGCAACAGAAGAAAAGTGACGGCAGCGTGGTCCTGAAAGTAATTTTGCTCCAAGTTTCATCTCATATGAAGAGAGTGTCCCCTTTCACAGAGTTCTGCCATTGAAAGCCACCTCCCTGCCTCCAAAGAACCGGGGCCTGTTACTTTTATAGGGAAGTCAAACACCGGCAACTTCTCTGTGCATTTGTGATGCAAATGGTGGACCATCTGGCACTCGGTCTGCCCTACTGCTGTGTCTCGTCCACTAAAGGACATTATAAAGTCACAGCAAGTCCTCACATTGTCTTGTGGGTGTGGGGCCAGACATGCTGCATGCAACCTAAAAAATGAACTCAAGACTCCTTAAGTCAGGCATCTAGTGAGCATGAGCAGGAAAATACAAGACACACTCCAGACAAACCCAGATCCATCGGCCAACTTAGAAATAAAAACATGACAGGTAGAAAAGGAGAAATGTATACATTTGAAGGAAATTATGAATGGTCCCTTTACATGAAAACATTTACTTTTCTGACAATTAAGTTATTCTTTCAATGCAACACTTTTATTGCCTTAATAGTTAATAAAACCCAGGAAAAAGAAAACAGCAAAGACAAAATGCAGCACTGAGTGGGAACGCAGTGGAACTTCAACGTTTGGATCTACTGTACACACCTAACTGCTCCTCAGGAATTCCGCAACTGCTCAGCAGCGATCGTCTTAAACGAAGTTCTGACAAAGAAGACAATGAAGGCGAACAGAGAACTATGGAGTAACACATAATTCATGCCCTGACATGAGCACTAAAGCCGCACACTAGTCCCCCGCTGTGGGAACCACCCCCAGCCTCCGAGACTCCTGTTCCTGCTATGGTCTGTGAGCTTCATGAGCAGCCAGGATCCCCAGTGTCTACAAGGCGCTGCTGCGTGTGCGGAGGACGCGCACGTTGTGCAGACCAGCGGGGCGGAAAGTCCGCATTGCCCCGCACAGCCACCCGCGAGCTCAGCCAAACGCCGCGGGTCTCCTCAACTTGTCTTGTTTTACAACTTCAACCGACGATCAATAGCCATTCCTGGAAAATAGCATCTTCTACACAATTCCATGCATCGAAAGTAACGAAAACAGTGGAAAAACACTAATAAATGCTGTGAGTTTAAACGGAAAAAAGGACTTACGTCTGTTTTTTTAAAAGGGGGTCCGGGTTTTCTTAAGCTGCTGCCTTCGTAGACCTTTGTGTCCTCCTGGTCCTGGACAGCAGCTCCGCCAACCCGCGCGCGCGCACACACACACACACACACACACACACACACACACACACACACACACACACACACACAATAGAGGGAGATGTGTGACGAACGATCGACGCCGATTTCTCCTTTTCTATTCCCACAGTCTAGTAAATATCCCGCACTGTGTGTTTAATTCGTTTTGTTTCAAGCAGGACAAAATCGAGCCTTTTTGATTCATTTCGATGACCAGGAAGATGAGCTGTCTGCGAACAGTGGCATTTAACAAGTAGCAATAGCGCGCTGGAGGAATCGGCATCTCCTGTGTTTATGTAACCGCCGCTGGCGTCTTCCAGAACGTCGCCGGAGCGGAACAGCGTGGCGCAGCGCAGCGCTCGTACTCCCACTCTTTTTAAAAGCATCACACTTTCCAACACGTACTGTTCTTAATCAAGCACCTGCCATGCTACGTGTGTCGTTATTTTCAATGCTAAAGCTTTTGACTGGGCAAATTTCCTATTAACAAATTGTAACAATTTCGAAAAATAGTTATAACGTGCATCAGGAATATATATTGTGGCGTTGGCCGCCCTCTAGTGGACAAAGGTGCTTATATGTTTTCTACAGTCATTCCTCGGCATCTAACGAATTCGTCCCTGAAAACGCGTCGGATGCCGAACTTTTCCATTACTTTAAAGGCGTCAAATAAGTAAATAAATAACTCACAGCCCATCCAAAAACACCTAAACAACTATAAATCCATGGTGTTAAAACACTGCAAACATAGTCACCGCATTAGAAAACACTGTCATTAACTTTAATGTTTATACCGCGTGCGGCACTATGTACAATACAGGACATTCCACGTTAGACCCCACCCCCCTCCCGTCACACACGGGAGATGAGAGGGCGCATGCGCGGCGTTTCGCCGCAGGAGTTCAGTGTTAGATGTTGAACAAAGGGAATAAAGATGCTTGTCAGAGTACACAAATACTAATATTAAATAAATAAGTTTATTTTACGAAAAGGAAACGCGCGATAAATGTGATGGCACGACGTGTTCAGACAGCGAAACAGACTGAAAGCTGCACACGCGCATCTGGCTTCGGATAAATTCGTAAACTAACAATAGTGTTTATTACAATACATATAGTATTTTTTTAACAGTACACTGTACAATACTGTATACTATTTATGCGGATAAAAATCCGTCATAGCAAACGTTTTCATTCGGATACTGATATATAGGTATTAATTTTCAAGAGCCGTTATAGCGAGAATTCGGTATAGAGAGTTTGGATACAGAAGGGGTACCGTAACAGGTTTGTCTCCTGTAAGGCAGGCTCCTTTTATGACAATTCCGAGTTGGTAAGAAATGTAATCCATTCATCCAACCATTCATCCATTATCAGTAACCGCTTTTTCCCAATGATCTTATCTCAGAATCCTTGGGCACCAGGCTGTGAAACTATGTCCTGGACAGTACACCAGCCTGTAGGTGGGTAGCCATACAGGAACAGTGACACATGTGCACACCACATTGGGCAATTAACGGTGAACAATTGCCCTGAAACATATGTCTTTGGACTGTGGGAGGAAGCCACACCATCCTGAGGAAACCCACACAGACAGAGGGAGAACAAACTCTGGTCTAGATTTGAACTCACACTCAAACAACCAAGATGGTGTGAACCATCTTAGAATATATCATTTGTACCCTGGATATCGCCAGTGGCTTGATATAAAGAGCGTAAAGGAGCGGGGAGAGAGGACAGCCCTGCCTCACTCCACTAAGTTGGGGCACCCAACCCCCAAGAGAGCCGTTACTAATGACACGACTACCTACCTCCGTGTACAACATTCGTACCCATCCCAGCAACCGAGGGCCAAAACCCATCTTACTCGAGGTGTTAAACAAAAAGCGATGGTCAACTCGATCAAACGCCTTCTTCTGGTCCAGGCTGACTAACGCTAAGGAGACCTTTCAGTCTTCCGTCCAAGCGATCGCATCCCTAACCAGGTGCAAGTTCCAGATCTCCGATTGCCCAGGGACCCCACAGGTCTGATTCATATGGACCAGATCAGCCGCTACCTGCTTCCGGCGCTCGGTGAGGACCTTCGCAATAAGCTTTGCGTCCACGCAAAGCATCATAAGGGGTCTTCTCTTGTCAAGGTCAGCTTTACTGCCTTTCTTGTACAACAAGGAGAGCACCCTGGTCCTCATACTTCTAGTGAACATGCCATGGCTAAGCACCTCCTCAGCTACTCGCAAAAACACTGGCCCTAAGACGTCCCAAAAGGCGGGTGCCCAGTGACTCTGGGATGGGCTCTGGATCTCCACATCCTTTACCGGGATAAAGCAGTTAAGGATAATGGATGCCTGAATGGATAGTAGTGCTCTGGAAACAATGACAACAATAATAATCTTAATTTCATGTAGGGCTTTTAAAAGCAGTTTCTCAAAATATTTCACAACAAGGATAAAAATGTATGAAATACGACTCTAGAGGAGTTAATAAATGAGCATTTAATAATGACAAAAAACAATTTAATAAAAGTGTGTGAGGCACAATATGCCATTGTATACTGTCCATTACAATTGCATTCACACTCACTCATAAACACAGTGCAGTCAATGTGGAGTCACCAGTTTACAGGAAACATGTCTTTGGACCGTAGGAGGAAACTGGAAGCCCCTGCAAAGACAGGGAGAATAAGCAAACTGTAGGCAAACTAAGGCGGGTTCAAAACTGAGCCCAAACACAATCTCCACATGCTGGAGGTGCCAACAGCACTCCCGTGCCCCAAGAACAATGCAATATAACAAAATAAAAATAGAAAATAATGGTTTTAGTAAATGACGAAGGAAATCAGACAGAAAAAAAGGGCTTGAAAATATTAAATGTGATTTTGAACATGTGGGTCTTGTACCTGGATTTAAATGTGACTGTATGCTGGACTTGGTTCACCACCACCAACTAACTGCTTCCAAATTTACATAATATTATGATATTTTAATTAATGTTCACACATCTGTGCATTATATTTTTTATATTTATCTACCATTTTAGATTTATCTTTACATTAGCATAATCTATGTTTTTATTCATCTATCTATATTTACATTATTTTCTATTAAGTGTACTCTGCACTGGAGACCAGGAGGAACTTCATTTTATTCTCCCAGTACACCTATTCTGTACACCAAAATGAAAACAAATGATTAATGATTTCAATATTGTGTTTGAATTATTTTTTTTTCTGTGTTTAAATTATAAGGCCGTTATTTTGCATGTTTGATGAAAAAAATGGGCAAACTTTTTGTGGCTCATGAACACATCATATGTGTATGTATATGTATATATATATATATTTTTCCCATTAAAATGAACATTAATGAGGTTTTTTAAAAAGAGAATCCTATTTAGGAACAGATCTTCAGGAATAAATTGTGCTCATTAAAGAAGGAAATTCATTTCTGATTTTGGTTGGTTCTTTTCCTGCAAATCATAAGATATGAAACTGTAAGAACCACATGAGAACCCCGACAGTAATTATGTTAGATAATCAACTTTACAGCGATTCTCCCATTTATACAGATGGCTGTTCTCACTGTATGAATCCAGGGTAAATACACTGATCCAGGGAAGTGTGGCAGGAGTGGGATTCAAACGAGCAAATTGGCCAAAAGAGGGTGAAAAGCCTGTGCCGCATTGATGAAGACTACTATACTGTTGTTAATAACTGTAGCCCATGAACTTCATGTATTGCTTGCAAGCATATGGTACTGGAATTACTAAAATGCAGTAAAGATAAAACACGTCACAGAAATAATACATACTATATACATATTATCGGTCATGTTGAGTCACGTAAAAAGGTACTGGCTAACAAACCAGATGTAGATAAGGAGATAAGGATAGGAAAACAGTAGTGATGATAGAGGTGGTGATCCCATGTGATGTTGTATAAGAAAAAAGGAAAATGAGATGCTTGAGAAATGCCAGGGATAGAAAAAAGAATTGAGAAGAATGGGGGAGGTGAGAACCAAGGTAGCCCCACTGGTGGTAGGAGCACTTGGGGCTGTGACCCCTAAGCTGGCCAAATCAGATCTCAGATATGACAACACGAGTCTCTGTCCAGAAGAGCATAATGCTAAGAATGCAAAAATACCTCCCAGTGGGAAAAACTAGAATAAAAAATAAATTTTTATATATACATAAATTTATGACATTTAGCAAGTAGTACAAGCTTTCTGGAATCTGAAGTAGCTGCTTGTTGCACACAACACCTCCTGCCTTTATATAGTATGCAGTATTTAGTTTATATACTCTACTATATAAATGAAACTGTAATCTCTCCATAGTTTACCAGGGGGCAGTAGAGGTTCAACCTGTGACCCACAGTAACGTCACATCTTGTATTTCAATGAATTATGTAGACAATGGATATGTGAATATACCATATATATTTACACACACACACACATACACAAAATGTACAAATCTGATGCAGCAAAAAAATGACCCCAGAAACGTCCCCTCCAATTTTTACACACTTTAGGTTTTAAAAAAAGCCTATGAAAATCATACCTAAGCAGAACATCTATAAAATTTATATTTAACTTTCATGCAGCACTTAGTCCTGTAGGCCACATAATCTAAAAATATACATGTAGTCCAAATACTAATATTTTAATGATTGGACATGTAAGTAATATTTGCACAGCCAACCTTTATTCTGGGACTCTCAGTAATGGAAAAATAGTGGAACTGAAATATTTATGCATAATGCTTGTCCCTCTCCAGTATAATTTCTTACTTTCATGAAATCCAGTGGATTAGATCATGAGCTTCAGTGGAGCTTCTTTTACAGAAAAGTAGTTGAGTCGTTCAAGCTGAAGTGGTTGAGCTTTTGCAGTCCCATATTTAGATGTCAGATACCTATCGGTGAAACTGAATAATGTGTTAAGAACCGAAGGTGATCTAGAGGACATGGTGATATGAACAGCTGTTGGGATATTTATGCTATCAATACAGGGTTTGAGAGTAGTCTGTTAATTTTACCATATCGTGATCATCTTTGTAGAAAGTAATTACTTTTAAAATCCTTTTTAGTGAGGTGTTAAGCCCAAAGCTCTCTGTCCAAGTGTGTAAGACTAACACTCTCCCTGTATTGCACTGTATCTATTTCATAACTTCAGACTGCAGAAGAGATGCAGACTGGACTTCACTACATTTGCCGCTCTGCTGTGCACATACAGACACTAACAGCAAAGCTGTACACCCATTTATTTTAAAAAAGGAACCAAAAAACCCATTTTGTACAGGTACTTCTTTCCAAATTTAATATTTTTAACTTGATTTTAATTTCCCTCATTTTCTATTACAGTAGATGTTTGTCTTCAAATCCTCTCCACATTAAAGTGCAATATGTGGGTAAATACTTCATTATTGCTAAACAAGTCCTGCTCATCATATTTAACCTGAAGTCTTTACGTCTCACGTTGTGCCTCCTGACACCTGCATATCCTGCTCTTCTTTGTGCTTTGAACAGATCAGCAGATCTGACCCTAATATTGTGCTGACAAGGTGCTGGCAGACACCACAAAGTGCTGTTTGCTGTCTTCTCCTGCTTCCCAGTCCGTTAGTCTGACAAAGTCAACACTTCTTATACTCTCCTCTGAAGGTGGCTGCATATAACCTTCGTATAAACCTTCATTGATTTGTTCTTTTCTGCCATGTCCTCCAGTTAGGTGGAATATAATGAGAACTCCGTCAGCTCTTTTCCCTCTTATATACTGTCTCTCCGAAGTGTGACGATTTTTATTTAATATTTAGTGGTCTCTCACACTGAGCAGCAATGGAGACCCTCAAGACACCTTCTTTCATGTTCACTTTTATACACCTCAGAATTCAGGTACAACACTGAGTCATGTGATCTCACAGAAGGCTTCAGATGACACCATTAATAGTTGGATGAAGCAGGGACAGGCAGGCAGGTCAGAACAGAGGCTCGGTGAAGGAGTGGTGCAGACAGAACCCACCGCAGTTGAGCACTGGAATGACTAAAGAGATGGAGGTGGACTTAATTAGTTCCAAGGGTCCCAAGGGTGACGAAAGTGGTGAGACTTACAACACTGATGCACAAGAAACACTAGAGTGTGCACACCACCCTGACTGAACAGGGGAGCAACATTGGCAACAGATTAGTCCAGTTATAGTGCTAACAAGTTGTGCTACCTGATGTCCTTCCTGTCAACAGCCATTAGGCTCTGCAGTGAGTCCTCATGCTGTCTGGCTCGTGATTTCCTACTGTCAGAGCATTAGAACTATGTTTTTGTTCTGTCATTGTTCTTGTTAGTATGCTACTGTGTAATTTAGACGTCCTTAGAGATATGTAAAGATCTCATCCATCCATCCATCCATCCATCATCCATCCATCCATCCATCCATCCATCCATCCATCCATTCCTTCTAAGTTTGTTTTCTGTGGAGAAATCACATTGGCACTGGATTACACTGATGGTTTTCAGTACCGTGTAAATCCTTTGCGTGTCCTATTAGGAGCTAAGTCGTGGCTCATGTTACTTGTGCAGGTTTCTGGGCGCCGCTTGCCCACTGCAGTTTGCACCACTCACACGAGAGACTCACAGTCAGTGTAAATAACACTGTAAAATACTCTCAGTACTGGCTAGGAGTCAGAAATGCTATCCGTTTACTTAGTGTCTCAAGGGTTTTGTGCCAGTATGGCGTTTGGCACAAGGTTATTTGATGTGGGATTCTTTGAAAACACTGAAAAAAGTCAAGTTAATGGAAATATGTTTTATGTTGACAAAAAGACATTGACTAATCATCATTACGAACAGTGAACACTGGCAGACAGTGGGAAGGTGACAAAGCTGATTGAGGGTCCTAAAATGTCAGTTTTTGCAACCAGGAAAATATGCATTTTTTTTTTGTTTGTTTATTAGTCTTATTTGAGATGTTTGATTAGATGATTAGATATTTGTTTTCAACCAGAATACCTGCACTTGCTAATTTTTTGCCATTCAAGGTAACCGATTGTGCGTTGGGCTGAAATCAGAGTGAATGAGGACTCAATGCTCATATTTTTCTATATTTACAGTATATCACTAGCCAATAACCGGTTGCAGAAGAACATACTGAATCCAACTTGGTGCACAGCTGATTTTTACACATCTGTTGTGTTGCCGTGAAAAATAAGGATTGATTGAGACTGCAGACACAGGGGGAGCTCTACTAACACTCGGCCCTGTAGGCCTGGTGTCTCCTCTCTCAGATCCTTGAGATGAGGCGTTACATAACTGCTGGATGTTCCCGCACATGTTCGGGAGTGTCACGTGTGGGCAGAAATTTCAGCGCAGCCAGCGAATGATTGGGTTTCGCTGTCCCCTCTCTGTACCCTATGGAAAGTGCTATTTCAGCCGTCACTGGCAGGCCAAGTGCTGCGCTGTGCTGCTTGCTCACATTACAAAATGAAAAATAGAGGGAAAAGCAATTTCCCAGGCAGCCTTTCTGGAGTGGGTGAGAAAGACGCATCTCCCTCCACAGTGCAGATGTGTGGTCACTCAGGAGGGAAAAAACTGCATCTTTGTCATGTGCTGCACACAAGTGTTTTTCTGTAGAAGCCAGTAGTGATCTTTACATAGTCAAGTCCTGCATTAAAATTGGGAAGAAACTTCAATGTGCAGTAAGTGATGTGAATATGTAAAAAATCAAAGTTTCATTCTGAGGGCTGTCCTCTGTTGGTGCTGTGATATGGAACCTACAAGCCAGCCGCTCATGCATTTTGACAGGGCCCTTTGTGTACCAGCGGAGCTCTGCCCATGGAGAGACGTAGGAAATTATTACTGTCAATCTTGGACATTTTGGTGTGATCTTTTCATAAGGCTCATGCTGCAAAACATGCCACATTAAAAAGCTTGCATCTTACTGTTTTTCCCAGCAGAAAAAAACATGCATGGTGTATTGTGTTGAAGTAACATTTAACATGTTGTGAAAATATAGTTTGGAGGGATATTGAAAACTATGTGCTTATATATTTTTTGTATCTGTTATTTAGTTTAACTGCACGGCATACGGCATACAGTGGCACTAGAAAGCAGTCCGCATGATAATAGCTGCTAAATCCTTAGAAAAAAAGGTATTTAATAGGATTTTAAAACATGTGGAATGACAGGGTGAATGATAAATCACAGAAACTTGTGCTTAGCAACTTGAGATCAGTCTCTGACATTTCTTCGTGCTTTTCATGCCAAGGTTATCTTCTGCCAAGCTTCACATGCATATCTGTTGAAAATTCCCCTTATACTCTTTGAACCACAACATGTATGGGACACCACAATAATATTACCATTGCCATATAATATAATATAATATAATAAAATATAATATAATATTTAGCAAGTGGTAGACCCCTGCAAACTTGACCAGGACAAGCAATAATCTCAAAAAACAAAAGTGCATTTCACCAACATATTTAGAAATATAAATACAGACACAAAGTACAGTCTCTTAGTTCAATAGCACCATATTTGCCAGTATACACACATGGCACCAGTACCATATTATAAAATTGTTAGTAAAGCAAACATTTTTATGCATTTAAAAAAAAATCTTCTTCATTTATTTGTTTTTCTTGTAATCAGAAGAAAAAATGTATTCGTTCCCAGTGAGAAACCATGTCACTTCCAAAGAGCGTTTAAATCTTGCTTTAGCAGCTGCTGTAAATAGTTCATCTCCAGAGGATATGATTAAGTGTGATCTCTGACCTGACAGTTTTGTAGATCTGTTGGCTCTCATCCTGGATCACCCAGTCCAGGCAGCCCCATTAACCTTCATACCAAACACTTTGCAATATCTACCTTTACTCTCTGACTAGAACATTGCTCTTTACCCCACTGTGTTTCAGGACATTTACAGTAGAATGACACTTTTCTGTTGAGATTTCTCTAAGCAATTTGCTTAGGTGTATTACAGAATGCACGCAAGAATGTCCTCCTGCCAGTGTTCAGGACAAAGAATAGTTACCTGAAATGTACAGCAAATTTAAAAATGCATTTGATCTAGTAACACTTTCCTCTTCTGATGAGGATCTTGGTTGCCAGGAAGAACTGTTTGACAGTCTTGAGATTGTAAGACACTAAGGAGAGCAACTTCTCATAAGTTAAGCACAAATTGATACACTGGATTTGTATCTCCATCAAATGTGAAAAAGCTGTCAAGGGGGAATGGAGGTGTTACGGATTTGAAGGGATTATTTTGTACTGCTGGATCATGCAGTTATTTAGCAAAAGTTAGATGGCGCACATGAACAAACATATATACTTGTGTGTGTTGGAATGCAGCAGAAATGAAAAAATCAGTTCACCTGCAGCATGGTGTCTGTCATTGTTTATTATATTAATTGTTGTGTATTGTTATGTCAGTGTACAACAGAACAGAAGGGATCCAGCGACACATTTAACTCCTGATGGCAGTGATTTAAATACTGAGAGGGAGTGAGGAGGTTTGTATATAGGGCCTGTAAGCCAAGCCTGCTTTTTCAGTGGTAGCTTTGATGCTGTTGTGGCCTTCAGAGAGAGAAAAGGCCAGAGTGTGTGGTACACAAGCATGTGTTTTGTATACTGCACTGATCATTTCAACAATTTGAAGCTGTTTATTTAACTATCGATATATTGTTATAATGCAATTTTGGAATCTTTGTTTTCGTGAAATAAGTTGAACCACCCTGTGTTGCCTGGATCAGAAACTGGAAAAGTGGAAAGTTAAAAAGTAATAAATTATGCTGTATATCACCAAAGTGTATAACCCCTGAAGTGGTTCTAGTATTGTTAGTGCTGTGAAACACACAGGCATCAGAGTGTGATGCGTGTGCCAGATTTAGTCTAGTTATAACAAAGTATGTATCGCCACGCTTTATTACACCAGTGTCACAGTTTCTTAATAAATGGGCTGTGAACACTGGTTTGACGGGCTGTGGAAGACTGCATATAAATACTGTAGCGTCTCCTAGTGGTTCTACTGAATGAGGATTCGGAACTCAGGAACCAGGAAACTGCTCTTTATTACACACAGATATGTCAAACGTAAGTCGGCAACAGAGCAACGCACTCTTACGTGTGCAGAACCCCATAGAGACCACTCCCCATAACTGTCCAACACAATTCCCAGAATCCACTTAGATTATCTCTTGCATAAGTCAGTAGAACAACCAATTACACACAAACATGCAAATCAGAGTAACTAAACTATGTACAGAACAGGACTATTTACAATAGTTTGACAACAGTGTTACAATAACGTATTTTCAAGACTTGTCAATTACATTTTTTTTCCTCACATTGGTGGGCTTGTGCCATTTGTCCTCTGGTATATATAGACAGCAATCCCTCAGTATCCAAATCTAATTGAGTCCTGAAAATGCACTGGAAACCAAATTTTTCCAACACTGAGTACCTATTTCCCATTATTTTAAGTGGGGGAAACAAACAGACAAACAAACAATTCTCTCTCAGCCCAATGTAAAACACCTACAAAACTATAAAACCATGATTTCAGCTTGATAAAACACCGTGAACACCAGCTACCTCATTAGAAAACACTGTTTTGTATCCAGCACAGGATATTTCACGCTAGTCCCCCTCCCCTTGGTCACTGCCATACACAGGAGATGAAAAGGGTTTCAAAGCAGTTCAGTGTTCTCATATACAGGGTAGGGTGCCAGGTTCAAGGCAGTCAATTGGTTTACATACCTTAACTGAAGGGGGTGTGGCATGTTCCACCTGCTCTTTGTTAGGCTAATTGAGAGTGGTCTGTATAAAAGTATTGCCCAGCACTATCTGGGGTGGCTGGTTCTTGTTTGTGTTGTACTGAACTGTTAGATGTTTGTACATGTTGCCAGTTTTGAGACTGGTATGCTTCCTGTAGGTATTACCAGCTGTCTGGTGTTTTGTCTTCTGTGTATCAAGTTCCTGTCTTGAGTGTTTATGCTCAAACTGGGCTTTTACTACTTCACCTGGTTTGGGGGCTGAGTGGTCTGTGTGTGGTGGTCTTTTTTCTTTTTTTTTTTTTTTTTTTTTTTGGACCAAGGGGACAAAGCTGTTGGATCAGCTATCCCTGGACTCTTGCTCACCAGCTGGCTGTAGTTCCTGCTCACAACTCAGATCAATGCCAGATTGAGGAGGTGTTCAGGTTGGCCTGGGCAATAGTCCCAGCGTTGAAGTGGACTCTCCTCTTGGTCCTGGTTTTCAAATTTAGCTTTACCCTGTAATGTCAGCTGAGACTCACTGTTTAAGTTACCCTTGTATGTTCATACATCCATTTTGCTGCAGTGGATTAGAGGTAGTGTGAGGTTTTTTGGGTTGTAAAGTGTGCTGTGACTTGTGTTGCTTTGATTTCTGCTGTGGGAAGTCACAGGTGTAACTATATGGTGGTGAAAATTCTCAGGTGGCTTTTCCCTGTTGCTGATTGTAGCAGCCCTGAATGTTTGTGCATTGTAGGATTTGGCATTTTTACATTTCTTATGACTGGCTGCTTTTTAATATGGCCCACTTTAAATAAACTGACTTGATAGTCAGTGATGTGGATCCTGTTCCCTGTAGCCTCAATGGGCCTTATTTCCAAGGGTGGTGTAGCTGATCACAAGCTTTTAACCTCTATGGGACCCTTAATTGGGGCTTGATCTCCTTGGGTACTGTCTCTAATCCTTGTGCCCACCAGAGCTGTCATGCCACATGTCAGAATAACCTGCTGTGTCCACCTCTTGTTTTACACAACCACTGTTTAAATGGGTTTATTTAAAATGTAGAAATTGCAATCATAGCCCAGATGCTTTCAGACAAAGCAAAATGGGCAGAAAGGGCTCATGTGCACTAGGCTTCAGAAATTTGTAATAAGGTTCCTCCATAGAACAATGGAATAAAATTCATTAGAGCAAAAGTTCAATCTACACACAATACCTTAGACTTCTAGCTTGATTAAATGCATTTAACAATACTAGTGTAACTACAAATGAATGGTTGGCAGACCCATTCAGGGGGTTGTGGTTGTACTAGTAATACCTGGTACAGGTAACTTATCTCTTAATTGATATTCTGTTCAATACTATGTGACTCCTGGAGTTTGCATTCATTTTTTTAGTTCCTGTTCAGATGTCCCCTTAAATATTAAAAAAAGTAGCTGTAAAACCACTTTAAATCACTGTTGTAGGAGCATGTTTGTGCCTGTGGAGGAAGAATCTTTAAGTATCACCTGCATATGCTCACTGCTCCCAGCTTCAAGAGTCGGGGACTAAATTTTTGGAAGAACAAGGCTTTGGGTTTTAATAAACTAAGTAAACCTCACTTTAGAGGAGAAATACCCAAATTGAGGGTTTAGCTTGAGAAACAAAGCTGTTCATAAGGAACAGACAACTTTATAGACCTAGAGATTGGACTCTTGCTGGGTGGTGCTGTACGAGAGTTGCTATGTAGGTAGGAAATATTTTAAACATCCTACACCTTATGCAAAAGATGGAAACATTCATGTTTGAGGCCATGAAAGCAAATATTTACATTCTGGCTAAAGCCATTTTCAATGTGCACAACTGTCTGAATTCCAGCGTGTCAAGATACTCCACTGAATCCTACCCCAAACAGTACTCTGGTCTGTTAATGCCTTACTCTGCTAACCACCTACTCCATTACTGTTTTGTTCAAAAGCGCCTCCTGCTCTACCAACATCTTCCTCAAACCAACACAGTGATCCACCAACAGTTTGCTCTCTCAACATCCTGCTCCATTGAAACTCTAGCCCAAGCCCTGACACCCTGTTCTCCCAGAATCCTTCTCCAAATAGTGCACCACTCCACCAGTGTCATGGTCCACCGCCACCATATTTTGCCAACATTCTGCTCCAAATAGCACTGTGTTCCTAATGGCGTGCTGGGCTTTTGCAGGGGCCACCACAGGCTGCCCACCAGCTGCTTTGCTGCCAGTGCCAGCCAGGTTGATTTAGTCTGTCTGGGCAGTGGCAGTTGCTTCACTGTGTCACTGTCTGGCATTTGTCCCATGGTCAAATAGAGGGAGAAAGTCTTTAAAAACAACCAGGTGGTCTCACATTCAGAGCTCCTGAGGTGGTGTGGTGCAATAAGAGAGCAGTGGCAAAGAAATACGCTTTCATTTTTGTTTATTTATTTTTTCCCCTCCTGTTGACCCATCAGAGTAACATACAATGTTTAGCTACAGCAAATATGTTAACTTTACATGGAGGGGAACATTGAAAGACTGGGATCACTTCATCAGAAGTGGTAAGCAGGGATGGCATCATCATCTGTTTAGTTTGTGTTCTTATGACCTAGTTGAGGCACCTGTGGATTACTGACTGGTCATGCATGGTTGCGAAGGAGATATATGCAGAACATGTCAACTTTGTGACAAAATTCATAGCACTTCTCTGCATTCAGCACACAGCAGTTTGCATGTGTCAAATTATTTATACAGTTCTGTAGCTTCACTTATTGACTTGAAATGTTTCTAATAAAAATCATCTGCCTGTTCCTTATTTAATGGATGCTTGCTCCTGTAATGACATCGAAAATTCTTGTATCCTTGAAGGCTTCAATATTTCCATATTTGAAATTTTTAAACATTTAATTAATTGCAAGTCATCTCCTTTCTTGTGCTCATGTGATGCAGCCTTGAACACAGGTGGAGTAGGAATATGGTGGTGTAATGACGTTTACCTGCTTTGAACATGTTACAAAGAAACAGCTGGGTTCTTGTGTTTCCTAAGTGAGGAGCCATGTGATGATGATGAGGGACAAAGATTGGCATTGCACCGCTGTGGTGCTTGGGGGTCTTAGACAGCAGTGCCCTTGACCAGCTTTGCTCAGGGCAAGACCACTTGGCCAAGAAGGGAGAGTGTGATGCAGGCGTCTCTCCTCCCTGCCTCCCACAGGTGTGAGCAATAATTTAAACTCTCTTTCTCAGTGGATTTGCAAGGGGGATTTAAGGCTGCTGTACCAGCCAGAGTCACCTTGCCTTTGCCTTCAGCTCTGCTGGTGATGGACGGTTTGGAAGATGCCGGCGACTGCAGCTCAGCAAGGAGTACTTGCACTGCAGGGGCTGAAATGGGCAAAACCGCCGCTTATGCCATGCATAAATTGTGAAGCTCTGCTGGGAACAATTTTGTCTTTTTTTCTGTGAAATTTCTGAAATAATAATGACAGAACAATTTGACTCCCATGGGAGATGTCCAGCAAAATGTCACTAGAAAATATACCAGGAAAAAAAAGGAAAAACCTTGAGGGGCGGGGGAGGGCAGAATAGCATTCATCACTTCCTCACCTTTTTATTTTATTGGTTGTTTTACATAATGAAAACAGGTGAGTCATAATGTGACAATATTGGTGAAAAGCTAATCTGAGTATGGCTTTTCAGCAACAAAACAAGTTGGCATGGAACCATGACTACACTGTTTAATTTTAGCTTTCCTTAGAGACATTTAAATATTTGACTGTTCTGTGTGTCACTAGGGGGCTTTAGGCAGCTTAACTATAAAAGCTGAAAGGCATTAGTTAGGAGCAGCCAAAGCCAAAAATTTGAGCTGGGTAATCTAACTCCAGGGTCAAATTGTTTCTTATAAATAGCAAATTATTCACACTGTCATAGTTATCCAACTGTGCAGTTCATGTGACATTTGATGACAGGCTCAGAGATATGAACAAAAAACACTCATCTTTGGGTCTACTATTGTCATTTGGATGAGTTAATCTCAAACAGTGAAGGTTATCTCTTCATATTTATCTCAGATAAAGGTGTTCAATCGCTCGTCAGATTAGTGATGGAAGGGTTTTTTGATTGGTTAGAATGGTTCTTTGGCCACCTGTACTTAATCTCAAATTTCAGTCAGAAGGTCAAGGTCAGAATATGACTTGTATGTAATGTCACCCCATCAACATCTAAATAAACAAGTATTTTCCAAAGCTACCCGTGGCAGGATCAATTATATATAGGTTTCATGATTTTTTTTTCAGCATCCATTTAGGTTTGAGTTACCTGAGGGAAAAATTGTAATTTCAATCACGTTCTACATAATTTCACAAAATATTCATGAAATTGTTATATACTTCAATAACAAACCACCATCAAAGCCGTTGAATGAATGAATTTCCCAAGTTCCTTCAGGTGAAGATAAATTTTTGACTCCTGTCTATGTTTATGCACTGCATAGACTGAGGAAACTAGATATAAGTTTTGGGGTCTGTGTGTAACGGCAGGGTCAGTGAGGGCAACTGCCCACACCACAGATCAGCAGGATTCTCTTTCAGACTGTTGTCTGCCAGCAATAGAAACTATGTGCTTCAGGGGGCAGTAGGGAGTGAGACACTGGAATCTTGGCTGAGCAACCTTCCAAGTGATATGTCTCATCAGTTTCAAAACACTCAGAGCATTTGGCTGTATGTCTCTGAGACCGACTGGAGTTTAATTATGCTGCTTGACTGAAGTTTGTACTTAGCTGAAGGGACAGTGGAATGGCCTTGAACCAGCGGCTGAGTCGTGATGGCAGAAAAGCAGCTGGATACACCAATCCTAAGGTGTAATTGCTGCCTTCAATTTAAAATTCTCTATGGCTGCCTAAATGAGATGTTCAAAGTTATTTGACCAGATTTTGATTTAGCATCTGAAGATGAGCTGTATCCATTGGACGATTGGGTCTTAGCATTTTTATTTATGTAAGCAATGGTTGATTTACACTTCGGTTTTGTTGAAAATCTTCATATCTTTGATGCTCAGTCTCTGTTTGTCTGTCTGTCTGCTCTTTACACACAGCTTTGTTTTTAAGCCACAGACTTGAAATTTGGCACAGTGACACCTCTCACCTTATGTGAGGTTGTGGTGCAGTTAAGTTCATTAAATCAGCAAAAATATGTTTGTATCTTAGAAATTTCAACTTTGTTTTTTGAAATAAAGCTTGGAAGCACATACAGTTGTTTCATGCAGGGCATAATTATACACATAGTTATATTATGCAAGAATACATGCTGCCAAAATGGCAGAAGAAGGACAGATTACAAACAGGGCAGTCCAGTTTAAGGGTTATTACTCTGTGCCTGTAACATATTCCTCAGACCGTTTTTGGGTTGGAGGAAGGACCAGAACTAACAAGAGGCCGGGGTGATGATGGGGGGGGGGGGATGGAGAGTCGATGGTGTCAGAAGGTGCTAGCAGATGCTTGGAGTTAAGAGCCAAACTGGCAAAAGGGAGAGGTGATGGGAGGGGATTTCAGAGTTGGAAAATCACCACCAGCACCATGATCATCATCATGATACCGTGTGGCGATAGGACCTGGTAGCTGTAGTATGTCTGCAAATAAAAAAAAGATCTGTAAAAAGTTAAAATATAAAAAATAAGAAATTATACACAGTGTTGCACACATTAGTACCATAAGGGTAATAAAGGTTGGTGATATATATTATTTTTTCCTTCCATCTTCCCACTAGCCTATGACTGGTTCATGTGTCACTCTGTGGTGTCTGTTTGACAGCACTAACAATACTTATGTTTATTATTACTTTTTATCTTTTCACCACCTTGGCTTGGCTTGTTCTGTTGTCTGTTTCATTTTTAATGTCATAATTCGTGGGCTAATTGTGTGAAAGAAATTTAGTTTTGTGAAAAGGTGAATTCAAAGGAAATTTTTTTGCTAAGCAATTCAAAAGCACAAATTCTTTGTCAAATGTAGTTTGCACAGTAAAACATTAAAAAACAATGTCTGAAGTTAGTGTCATCCTGGGGGTGACTTATGTTTGATTTTAAGGTTTAGATTTTCTGTTGTCTTGTTTGTATTCTGTGATCATTCCACACTAATTTTCACAGTTAATATTAGAAAATTACTGTTGAAATATGACCATGCATTTTAAATTACTTGAGTAAGTACATTTGCTGTAAAAGCCTCAGGCATTTGCTGAAATTTAGAAAAATTATTACTGAGTAAAATGATTCATAAATCTATCCAAAGTACTATCAAAAGCTTTTGGGATTTATGTGAAAAATATTTGCTATAAAGAAAAAACCTCATTACAATGCCTTCATGCTGCCATGAAACACAGAAGTGTTAATTGTGAAGTTACTTTCAGTGATTAAAATTGAACCTTCTGCTGGTGGCTCACAGCTTCTGAGCTGTGGGTTTGGACACAGGACTGAATTTGCATCAGTGGAGTTTGCATGTTCTCCCTGTGTACGTGAGGGGTTCCACTGGAAGCTTTGGTTTCCTCCCACAGATGAAACTCATGCATTTCAGGTGAATTAACTCTGTATCATGTATGTAACTGAATGTATGTGGGGCTACCCTGTGACAGACAGGTGTCCTGCTCACTGTGTACATGGCTTCACACTCTGTGGCCTCAGTATAAGCTGCAGGCATCTTTGACCCTGCTTTGGACAAACACTATCGATAAGAGACAAAAGAATGGCAAAACTAACTTATTTCAATAGCCATACTTTGTTCCAAAGTTCTCAAAAGAAGGTATACAGCTTCTTCGAATGTATTCACTTTTTACATAGTAGACTAACAGCTACTGGGGGATTGCACACCTTCTGCAAGCCAGTAAGCTCTAGAGACCTCTCATGTCTTCATGGTTTCACATTAAACAGCCACGCTGTACTCCTGTGCCGTTTCACATTTCACGCGAGGAGATGCTGCTGAAATTGACCCTAAATCCTGGGTTGTAATATAGTTACATGCGGCACGAGCAGCTGGCATGCTGCACGTTCCACGGCTGGCTCCGTCTGCTAGCCAGAGGGCTCCCGTCCTGGGCCACGTCAACAGCTGCTCCCTGGGTGAAACATGGAAGCCTGCTCCAGTGATCCCCAGGTTGAAGCTAAAACCACAGTACATTCTACACAACTGATAGCCCTTTCTCTCACTTCTCAGCTTATGCTTAAGAGACATCGGCAAAATAACTGCAAAAGGAAAAACAGTTGTTCTATTAATACTATGATGGAATCCACCTATTTCAAGCACTCACTTCACTTCCTCCCACCTTACAACTTTATTTTAGCACAATAAGTCTGTACTTGCTTTGAAGATTAACCTGATGCCGTATATCCGGAAATCCATTATCAGCAAACGCAAAAGTCCAATACAGGGCTGCAGTGGTCCCAGAAGTATAGGACATGAGGCAGTATACACCCTGCGTGGGACACCAGTCCATTGCAGGACTATCATTCACACACACCCGATCGGCAATTTTGAGTCACCAGCTGACCTGAAATACACACAACTGTGACCACAGAGAGAACATGCAAACACAGCACAGACTCGCTGAGAAGTGAAACCAGATCTGAACTCCCACCCAGGAACAGCGAGACACTCGCTGTGCAATCATTCCAGCAAAAAACTATGGCATAAAGCAACAAAATAAAAGGGGGAAAAATGGGAACATGCCACTATATTAAGCAACTTTAGGATTTTAAACCTGGGTTTAAATGTGTGAATAGTAATTCTAATATTCTGAATGGTTTTGAATGAAATTTTTGCCATATTTAAACGATACGGCATGAGTTTGGCTTGACTAGTGAAAACTGGGAAAACAGGGTATGTATTTTTAAATTTTAAAATTACATCACTTTTAATATATAGTTCATGACAGTCTAATTAGTATTTATTTTCTACACATAGCTGAGGCTAGAGTACTCCCTTTCTTTCTCAGGATACTTAAAGTTGTTAGGTACACAGAAGAATGAAGCTCTTCCTCTAAGCAAATGCAGTTTTATCCTGCTGAGAGATATGGAAGATTCATATTAGTTGTCTAGGAGAAGGCTGTAGCCTAATATGTGGTTTTGGCAGAAAAAAATGGGGGGGGGGAACAGAAAACAGGAACCATTTACAGCCTATAGCAGCAGCCCTGTGGATGAATATGTCAAGCTGAACAAAGAAAACAATGCAACAGCGCTCACTCAGACTGGGTTTGAGAGAAGAGATACTGTCATGGTGAAAGCAGTGACATTTGGGGGGGGGTTTGACTGTAGTGTGGCAGGAACAGATTACAAATACACACCATGTGTGCTGAAGGGCCCATAGAGAGAAACTGCGTACCTTAAATAAAGCATAGCTTGTGAGGCTATAAAATGTGAGCTCTGTCCATCAGCAGATGTCTGTCCTTCACCAGGCCAGTGCAATGGCTCCTGTCTGTGTTGTGATCAGCATTACATTGTCAAGGTTCAAGCTTCACTTTGTTGTCATTTTGTACTTAGACAGATGCACAAGAAAGAACGAAATGTAGTTTCTCCTGGACCACAGCGCACAGACTACACTGAATAGGCAGCATGATGACACAGTACAACACAGACAAATTGAATGCATAAGCAGATTAAGGAGACTGAAAAAGTAGATAAGCAAACAAACCAACAAATAAATAAGAAGATGATAGATGATAAATAAGTAGATAAATGGATAAGAAAAGAGAACAAGTGCAAAAAAGTCAGTATTGGTGGCTGTAACAATGATAAAGATACAGTGGGAGGTGGTGGTTGTGATCAGTCTCTTTGTTTGGAATTCAGCAGTTTGACAGCTTGTGGGAAAAAGCGGTTCCTAATCCTGGAGGTGTTGGCCTGCAAGCTGTTTGTCTGTTTCCCTTGATGAAATCTCTTGTGTCATGAACATTTTGACTTTAGAAAAGGCAAAATACAACTGCAATTATATACTAGTTTCATCAAAATGAAAAGATTTCTTTTAGTCAGGTGTTTAGATTCCTGTGTTCCTGTGTTCTCTTGATTTGTCTCACATGTTTTTCATGTAACATATCCAACTTTTCAAGTGTCCATGTTGATATCAGTTGTATATGTAGTTATGGGTGTAATCTATGCTGGTAAAAATGGTGGTATTAAAGTAAGTGGCTTTACTTTGAGAATCACATGCTTGTGTGTGTATACATACATACATACATACATACATACATACATACATACATATATATGTTGGTGAAATGCATTTTTGTATAATAAGTTTTATGTTGTTTTGAACAAAAGTGTAGTGAATGAAATGTAAAATGAAATGTAAAATGTAAATATTATGACAGACAACACCTCTTTTTATATTTTTGTTACTATGTTGGTTGTCCTAACATGCTACCATTCACATTCTTGTCAAATCTGCAGCTCCCTGTGTCTGAGGGCCTTTAATCCCTGAAGGGGATGTGTATCTAAATGTGGCCAACATGTGGTTGTAGTATTATAACTCTCACAGTCCTTCTACATGTCAATGCAAGTTCAAAACAATAGGATTTGATGAACTATTTTTAGTGAAATGTAATAAGAGTGACATAGTGTGCGTTTGGCTGGTGTCAGAGTTGTAGTTTCCCTGGAGATAGCTGTTCCTTGAACAGAGGCTTAGTGGTGTAGCTGAGCACAGCAGCTAACAAGCCCTTTTATGTACAAAAATCTTCTTACAAATCTCCAAGATTAACTGTTACCTTGAATGTCATGATGAAGTAAAGAGTCAGCACCATGAAGTGTGGCACACAGGTGTACAATTTCCTGCAGAACTGTTGTACAGCACTTTAGTTAAAATGAATTTATCTACCAATCCATTTATCCATTATCATTAACCACTTTATTCTGGTCAGGGTTGCAGTGGTCCGCAGCTTATGTCAGAAACATTGGGCACCAGAATATAAAACACACCATTGCAATGTGGCCCCACCCACCCACACACACACACACACACACACACACACACACACACACACACACACACACACGCATGCACACACAGATGCAATGGGCAATTTAGAGTGACTCATTAAACTAAAACATGTGTTTGCACTGTGGGAGGAAACCAGAACACCTGGAAAAAACCCATGCTGACCTTACAGAGAACTTGCACATGCTACACAGATTGAGCCATATGTGAACTCACAACTGAACCTGTCTACCTCCTTATATGAGAGTGACTAGAGCAAAAGGTCCCTGTCGAATGTTGGGGATCCTGGGCAGTTCAAGGGTAAGTGGGTTACTGGAACAGCTGGACAAGATCTGATAATATGGATCCAAAGGAATTCTACTATAACAGCTGACCTAATGAGAGAAATTAATGAAGGAGAAATTAGTGAGGGAATTATGGCTGAGGTAGAAGACATTATTCACACTTAGGAAAAAAAAAACAGGGAGGGAGTTGAACTACCTCAAGGCCACATAACAGAGGTGCAGAACAACTACATATACGTGGGGATTCACCAATCAAACAGGGACCATGTGGCAGAATCTAGGAAGACAAAAACATCCAAATACCTCCATAGAGTGACAGGGCTCCTAAAGAGCCAGCTGATCGGGAAGAACAAGAACAGAGCCATCAACACACATGTCCTGCCAGTCATCAGATACTCAGCTGCTATAGTAAGCTGGTCAAGAGAGGAAATGGAAACTGCTGACATTAACATGCAAAAACTTCTTACAATGCATGGAGCCTTACATCCAAAGTTCAACACCCAGAAATTGCACACCTGCCAGAAGGAAAGAGGATGGGGCCTGCAAAGTGTGGCAACTACTATCCATGGGACATCCATAAGTACACCCAAGCAATGTCCCATAAAGATGAACTACTGGGGGAATGTCTGAAGCAGATAGGGGATGTACCATCACCAGATAGCAGAGGTGGCCAGCATGAGGATCCTACCAAAAAAAAGCAGGACTGAAGGACACTACAGAGGTACTGATCATGGCAGCACAAGAACAAGCCCTCAGCACGAGGTCAGTTGAAACAGAGGTATCATATCAGACAAGACCCCAGGTACAGTCTGTCGTAAAGAAGCCCCTGAGATAATCCAACACATAGTAGCAGGCTGCAAGATGTAGGCAGGGACAGGGTATACTGAGAGGTACAAACAAGTATTAGGGCTTATTTACAAGAAGATCTGTAAGAAATATAACCTGGATAATCTCAAGTCTAAATGGGAGATACCACAGAATGGTGGAGACCAACAGAGCCAAAATCCTGTGGGACTTCCAGATCCTGACATAAAACAGGTACTATTTAATCAAACAGATATAGTAGTAATAGGCAAGGAATTACAGTAGTGATAACAGACGGCAATTCCAAGTGATAGAAACATCAGGAAGGAGGGATATGAGAAGCTGGAGAAATACCAGTTATTCAAAGAAGAACTGGAAAGAATGTGGAAGGTGAAAACTGAGGTATTGGTGATAGGAGCACTTGGGGCTGTGACCCCTATGCTGGAAGAGTGTCTTCATCAGATCCTATGTATAACAACATGGGTCTCAGTTCAGAATGACATAATCCTAGGAACAGCGAAAATACTATGCCATACCCTCAAACTCCCACACCTCCGGTAGGAGGTCCAAGTCGGAAAAACTGGGTGAGAAAGGAACTGTATATTGCAAGTGCAGTGTATTCTAACTCTTATGAACACATTTAAATCCAAGCTTAAAACCCTGAAGCTGCTTAATATAGTGGCTTGTTCCCAGTAAATGTCTGACAGGAGGCCTGAATCTGAGGAAAGTTACCACCCACAGGAGAAAACTAAGATTTTTTTAAAGGAAAAGCATATGGTAAAATTATTTTAAAAAATTTATTAACCATAACAAAGCATAATTTTTTTTGTAAATTTTGATGAGTTTCTCCAAAGTGTTAAGCTGCTACTTACACTTTCTCAGAGCTTGGTAATTTTTACTGGTACAGTTTAGGGTAAATCCTTTGCTCAGGGCAGCTCCAGTATGCAGGGGGATCCTTACAGTACAAAGCTACAGCTTTAGTTTGTACTTTTTTTGTATAAATAATTAGTTAAACAAATGAACAAATGCAAATATAAATATTACTTTTTGATTTTGGCAATGCAGCAAGGGAAATCCACAATACATAATGGTTAAAAGCAATTTTTGTAAATAAATTGTAAAGCACGTCAGATGTAAGAAAATTTGTACTGTGCTGAAATGGCACCACTTTTTCATGTTGACGTTTTCTTTGAGTAAGCCACTTTTTATTGCATGTTGGTTTGTTTTGACAAGCGCAAAAGGTTGGTTTATACAAGACTGGATTAAGGTGGATCAGAGGAAATGCACTGCTGTGCCTGTCTTCTACTGTGTGGGTTGCTTTTAAACCTGTTTATATCTGTAACAGTGTGTATATAGGGTCTTGCCAAAGAATTTGGCCTCCAATAAGAAATTTCCACCATGTGGAAATTTGAAAAAATATGAAACTAGGCACACTGCCTAGGTCACTCCATCCCTCTAAACTCAGTTGCTAAAGAAGAATGACACTTGTCAGAAAGACAAATGTGACATCAGATGTCAGTCCGTGCTGCAAAGGGCAGTTACTGCATTTTTTCTTCTCTGTATGATGGACTGCACCGAGATTTGATGTTCAGTGCTTTGAGATGGTCTTGTACCCTACCCCAGATGTGTGCTTTTCTATAATCATATCCCTGGCTTCTTTTGAATGCTCTTTTGTCTTCATTTTGATTTACTATGTGAAAAATCTCTTTCATACAATTTGACCTCAATGAGAGAGGGGATATTTCTCCCCATAAAATAATTGAGAACATGTGATCCACCCATTTTCACACAGGTAGAGATCCTCAACAAATTGGGTGAACTGGAAAGGTAATACACTGCATCTGAACAAAGCTAGCCTTATATTTACAAAGGGTATGGATACTTTTTTAAATATCAATTTTCATTTTTACCTTTCATTAAATTTTTGGAAGGTTTATAGCTTATTTATTTTGATGTTGCATGATGTACACTTTTGTACATAAACTGGAAAAATTCTTTAATTCTTGTGTGTGTGTTTATTCCACTCGTGTTATAAGAATATGGACTTATGAAGCATTCCTTTCCATCTCTGAGGGTTGAATTCATAATTTATGCACTTCCCAACAGTTGACCTAGTGAGATATTTACATTAGGCAAATGCTTTCATCAGAAGTGCCGTGCAGTGACTATTCTGCAGTAGTGCCGTGCAGTGACTATTCTGCAGTATTTAGCTGCCACTTTTATTCAAGTTGACTTGCAGTGCTAAATACACTGCACTAAACTGCCTCCAGTCATGCACACATTTATATAGCAATATAACACACACACACAAACCATTACACACATAAGTGATGTGGCTATTAGGCCAATTCTGAGTTAATTCAGTAGGACCACAAACTACTTTGGTGCCAGAGGTACAGCTGTATGTAACACTAACTATAATGTGCTAGTACAGTATTAAAAAGTAATTAATGAAGGGTAAACTGATTTCTAATGGAGTGTTATAATGTCAACTATTGAAGTAATTGTGTGGTAGTTGGTGATATTTTTGAATAAATGGTTGTCGCTTTTGGAACACATTAAACTAATGGTAATTGTCTTTTGGTTATGAGAGATTTGATTGAAAGAAGAACTTGAGAGAATGTGGAAGGTGAAAACCAAGGTAGTCCCACTGGTGATAGAAGCACTTGGGGCTGTGATCCCTAAGCTGGAGGAGTGGCTACATCAGATCTTATGTACAACAACACTGGTCTCAGTTTAGAAGAAGGCAGTTGTAGTAACAGCAGTAATACCGTGCCGTACTCTCAAACTCCCAGGGCTCGGAGGTCTGAGGAAAGTTACCCCTCACAGGGGGAAATTTTTTATGTATGAAGCACTTTTTTTAGCTTATGGATAACATTAATTTACAGGACTGAGATTTCTTTAATAGTCTGTCCAGAGTTATGAATGACAGAGGGCTAATGCTTGTATATGAAGATATTTGTACACTTTTCAAACACTTTAATATATTAGTTGTTTGGGGAAAAAAAAGCAACTGTACGTGATGTCTCTGACTTCAGAGTAATGTTTATCCTGCTAGCAAGCTTTAAAGCTATTGAAAATTACAACTGCAGGCCGATATAACAAATAATTGACCATCAATTTATTCAGATCATTTTCACATTGGTGGTGTAAAATGTTACTTAATTTAGAAAAACAGACAACAAGAGAACAGTATTCAGTTCACGTGTGAGCACATTGTTAACAACAGCAAATAAAACAAGTCCACACTGACAAGGATACTGCCATCTAGTGTTTGACTAAGCCACCTTGCATTGCGCTCTTTACCATGTGACTGTGCTGTTTTGACACCCCCCTTGAACGCATTTCAGTTGAAAATGTTTCCGGATGCTTCTAAAAATGAGAAAATTCTCTCTGTTCTTTGACTGCCTCCAGCTCTGTCTGAAATTTTCTTCAATGTAGTGCATAGTTAATAAAGTTCATATTTGGAAATTTGAAAATACACAGTTCAATTAATAATTTTGGTCCATTGTAAAGAGTCAACTTGACACTCAGTGTCAATAAACGTTTGTTCTCCTGCAGGGTCCTGGTGGTCCTGAGTCTGTCCCAGAAGCACAGGGGGGCTAAGCTAGGAAGAGCACATCCCAGATGGTGCTCCAGTGGGTCACCGAGTAATCAGAAATACATACATACTCACTCATTCACACACTAATTCAATCATCAATTCATCTGAAATGCAGTCTTTGGACTGTGGGAGGAACTCCATGCAGATATAGGGAGAGCATGAAAATTTAGATGTCACATCAAAGGTGCTGCGAGGCTACCCCCAAAAATTCAGTATACACTTTTACATGCAAGTATTTTTAGCTTAACTTTATGTGTGCTGGAGCCTTTAAAAAAATCTGCTTCTGCTGCTCAGTGGGCACTTTTGTTTTCAACCACTTCAGCAAATTACAAGGTCTCCTAGACATGAGTATCCTGTGAAAACCCCTTTATTTATCTAGCTGCAATTGAAGGTTTGAGATTTCATGAGTGCCCTCCTGAAAGGTGGTGCCATTGCTACAGAGGTTTTGTGGAAAAAAAGGTGAAAAAGTTTAATCAGTTTGCTGTGTTGTGGTTGAAACTTCTTACCGATTGTCCTGTTTTAGTGATGCACTTATATCGGCACTCGTTGAGTTTACATGCTGAAAACAAGCAGCTTGGCAGCCTTAACACGACTTACCATTTGTTTCTGAAACTTATTTATTGGTTGAACATTGAAACAATAGAAGAGTACATGCTATACCCCATAATATATAATTAGAGATTATACATTCAGTTTTCGATTATATTTCAGTGCTTTTCAAAGATGCTGTGCTGAAATTCATAGTCTCATTTTACGTCCTAAGATGGACCAAGCATTGTAATTCCAGTCAACAATTGTTTTGAGAGAAAGGCCTATTATTTCTTAACTGTGGAAGCTGCAGGAATAGAGGGAAATGAGAGATAATGCTATCTTCTATGTGGTCTCATTTGAGGTATTAAAAATGATATCTGAAATCCTTAAGTGCATGATTTTCATAGGTGCCACACCTAGTGTGAGACTAAGAGAACCATCTAGAATACAGTTAGGCTGTTAATGTTCAAAATTAAGTGATTATCCATCATTGAATGATGACATGCAGTTCTTCGCCACCTCTTGAAGCCAAATGGTAGGTAGTGAGCAGGGAAAATGGGTATTTTTATTAACCCATTATGAATTAGTCATTAATGGACTTTCATATACATTAATACCTCAGTTAGTGTTACCTTTTACAGTGTTTCGCATTAGTGTTCTTCATCTTGGCCCTTTCAATAATTTATCATAATGATTTTCCATACTTTTAAGAACTTACATTTTTTGTTATATTTGTTCCAAATATAAAATAAACTGTTTTGTGTCCAGAATTATTTAGTTTATTGTATCTTTTGTCTTAAGTGCAAGGGGTTTTACGAGTGCGTGGACATTGCTTTAGCTCACACTGGAAGACACGTCAGATTGAAACGATCCTTGTCTCCATGCATATGCAGCGCACATCATGTCCACTTAGTTTATGGCCAGAGTTCTTCCTGAAATTCCTGTCTGTCATCACCCATTATGTATTGCCTCCCTTCACTACCGTCGCTAATCTCAAAGGTAAAAATAGGACAGTGCCCACTTACTAATTTTTAAATTTAATTTATTTAATATTTGCTTTCCTTCGTTTTGAAAGTGCATACTCTAAAGCTATCAATCCCTAGCATCATTAAATATGAATTGCACTTGTAAATTGTACTTTTTAATGACATTTAAGTGATAAGCAAGTTAGTCACGGAGTGGGAGAGATGAGCATAAGTGTGGGGGGGCGGTCCCTGTTCCGTATTCTGGCGCCAATGTGGGAGAACCAAGGGCTGGCATTTTCCTGACATGCCTGAGTTTAAGGTGATGAGTTCTGTGTCAGCCCACCACCAGGGACATTCATCATCATGCCGCTGTTTCCTGGCAACATATTTAGAGTAACAGCCCTGTCTCTTGTCTTATTTGGTGGGATTTATGTCATGTAAAATGAGTCAAAGGGCAAGGGTGCACTGAACAACACGATGTATCGGTTTCAAAGGCAAGAATGTTTCACCTTATCGCAATCTTTCACTTTAAAATGCTTTCCCTCTTCTGCCATATCCTTTGTCTTCCGTGATATCTTGAATGAGTTAAACTTGCAGTTTTAGCTCTGCTTAGTACAAAAGTTCAAGACAGTTATGCAACGAGAGTTTTAGACTTAGGACCATATTTAGTGGATCATTTTGAGAGTATTTGATTTCGCTTCTCTGCATCTTTACCTCAGTTTTCCTTTGGCTGCGCTGCTTTCTGGCTCCAAATTGGGATACTCACGTCATTTGGTGTATCACTGAATTCTGATATGTCACCTGTCACTGCAGATTTGGGCATCATTTGTTTTTAAAGTTCTGTGCCAGGCATGTGTCATTTAGACTTTAATTTTGCTCAGCAGAAGCTAAAACCCTACTTATGTGCTCTTAAAGAATAAATAAATACACATTTCAGGACTGACAGTTTCCGGAAAAAAAAAACTGCTTTTATTCAAATGTAAAACACAATGGAAGGAGGCCTTTTACAATACATCGATCTAGTAACAATTCTTTGAAGATTTTATTTTTGCATATTCAGTAATATGAATGTTTATAAGTTACAAGTATATGTATAAGTATATGTGTATAATACAATGAATACTGAAAATAAGATTAAAACCTCATTTTAAGGAATGAGATTAGACATAGGTTTTACAAAAGTTGATTTACTGGTTAAAACATTAAAATACACAAGATATATCTGTTGTCTGAACTGTCTATATAGCTTGCTAGCTAACTTTTAAATTTATGAAGCATTATTAAGTAGTGTATGCCATGTATGCTATGTGAATGTCTAAAAAGAAGAGAACAGTTTTATAAATTAAAGAAAACTTAATTACATACAAGTTGCACCATGTTTGGTCTATTCATGGCACACTAGGTATTGTTCTGTGGAGTTCACACACCTTTGTGATATGTGATGTGAAACAAGACAAAACAATATGCTGGTGTGAATATTGTGAATCATTGACATTTGTTAGTGCTAAATGCCAGTATCTGAGCATGGATTATAAAGAGGATGACAGAAGAGTGGCCCAGTAGCTTTCCTGTTCTGTCCTACCTAAAAAAAGTCTGCTTTCTCCAGAGCACCTAATCCCGCCCCAGCCTGTCAGACCCTTTTTATAGGAAACTCCTCGCAACAACAAACGAGTGTCCGGGTGGGGGCTGTGTTGGGGGGGGTTGGAATTGTCTTTGGAGATAGTGTTTCAGTGTGTAAGCTAAACCCCCCCAGTGACAGCCCCGCCCTCAGTCGCAGGGGCTTCTTTTTAAGTTAGCCGGGGTGCGAGGAGCCACTCTGCTCCTTGGGGCTCTGTCCATGCTGGGATTGAGAGTGGTTTTTGTTCTCCCTGCTTGCAGAGAGACAGCACTTCAGAATGGCAGCCCCTTGTGCCACTGGCCTGGAGGTGCTTCTGTCCACACTCAAGGTAGGGCCCACTGTTTGTGTGTGTGTGTGTGTGTATGTGTGTGTGGGTGGGTGTCTGTGCCTGCATCATCCTGACAGTGACCGGGCCGAATAAATGGGGAGAGGTACAGGACAACCTGTTGGACAGCTGCAGAGTGAGGAAAGTCGCTTTACTGACAGATTCTTCTGTACTGCACATTAAAATGTAGAGGGACTTGATGGCCTCTTTGCTTCTGTTGTTTAGATAACACACATTTTGGCACGGTGCCCTAAATGTTTTTCAGCTTGTTGCTGTTATCACTGTATGTCTCTGGCTTTTCACCTCGTCTCACTGTATGTGAAAACAAATACGATCAGCTACACACTTTTATTTCATTTTTTAAAGCATTTAATATTTATGGTTAGGGCCACAGCTATATGATGACTTTAAAAAATGTTGCTAAAATAGACTCATTTGCATGTTCCAATCTAATCTATAATTTGTTGGCATGGTAAGTGTATGGAGACAGTAGGGCCTTTCCCTCAAGTGGCTGCTGATGTAAGCTACTTATTTTAAAATAAATTCCTTAGCAGAATCCTTAACAGCAAAAAATTATTAAAACTGGTTTTGCTAATGGTAAACTTTTTTCTGTCTCAAAATTTGAAAACTTGTTTTGAGTGGATTTTTTGGTGCTATGTTGAATTTTTTTAGTTTTAGATTTTTATAAATACTTTAGAAAAATAACACTATGAAATTACCATTACTTAAAATGTTAAAGTTGTAAGTGCAGCAATAATATTGAATGTAACTCATACCTTATTTAATAAATGAATCAAAATTCATTCCTGCATAATTCATAACTGAACCATAAATAACTTAGGTCAGAAAACATAAATCTCCTGCTTTCAAACAGCATTTCTTCATCTAATGACACCTGAATATTGCAGAAGCAATGTCATTTTCACTGCTATATTATGTGTAACTTTCTGCCGTTATGTTTATATTGCTATACATTAGGACACTGCCCTTAGAAGTATCCCAGCACCAGCAAAGAATTGAAAACAACTAAATTGACATGAAAAGGAGAAAAACATTGCACAAGTTATAGTATATAGTTTCATGTAAATAAGTTTACATGAAAAGGAGAAAAAAAATTGTATAAGTTATATAAAGTAACACATTTTAAGTAAATAATGGTAGATAATGGTGTCTGATTAAGAACTATGTATGATGTATGTATACAATTAAAACAACATAAATACCAATACTGAAACACATAAAAAATGTAATAAACATATTGTATTTTTTAAAGCGAAACTTTTGTAAAGAATATAATACTGAACTATTTCATAATTGTATGGAAAATATGCTGTAGCAATAAAAAATCCAACAAATGTTTAAAAAGAAATTACCATATGGTGGACTACAAACTTAGAAATAATCAGTTTGTTATGAGTATGATCGGAATTGTGACTGATGTGACTTATAACTTGGCCGTCAGTCTCCAACTTATGTCGAGAACATTTTGTGTATATAATACACACCCACACACACATATAAAATTCCCCTCAGGGTGGTAACTTTCCTCAAACTTGGGCCTTTTCCTGAAAGCCTTGGAGTTTGAGGGTCCAATGCAGTATTTTTGCTGTTCCTAGGATTGTGCTCTTCTGGACTGAGATTGAGGTTGCAGTTCCTTGGATCTGATGTAGTCACTTTTCCAGCTTTGGGGGCACAGCCCAAGTGCTCCTATCACCAATGGGACTACCTCAGTGTTCACCTTCCACATTCTTTCCAGTTCTTCTTTAAATAACTGGTATTTCTCCAGCTTCTCACATTTCTCCTTCCTGATGTTTCTATCACTTGGAATCAGCACATCTATCTTCACTGCTATTTTCTCCTCCTTGCCTATTACCACTACATCTGTTTGGTTAACCAATACCTGATTATCTGTCAGGATCTGGAAGTACCACAGGACATCTTGGCTCTATTGTCCTCCACTACTCTCTGTGGTATCTCCCATTTAGACTTGAGATTGTCCAGGCCATATTTCTTACAGATGTTCCTGTATACGATCCCTGATACTTGTTTGTGCCTCTCTGTATACCCTGTCCCTGCCTACATCGTGCAGCCTGCTACTATGTGCTGGATTGTCTCAGGGGCTTCTTTGCACAGTCTGCATCTGGGGTCTTGTCTGATGTGGTACCTCTGTTTTGACAGACCTCGTGCTGAGGGCATGCTCACATGCTGCCATGATCAGTGCTTCTGTACTGTTCTTCAGTTCTTGCTTTTTCAAACCAATGGTAGGATTCTCATTTTGGCCATCTCTGCTATCTGTTGGTAGTACATTCTATGGAGAGGCTTATTTTGTCATGGCACCTCCTTTACTTCTCTGTTATCCACATCTCCTATCTGCTTCAGACATCCCCCTAGCAGCTCATCTTTAGGGGATGTTGCTCAGATGTATTCATGGATGTTCCCCATCTCATTCAGGATAGTAGTCGTCACACTTTCCAGGCCCTTCTGTGTCAAATTATAGATGGAAGACTCCACGCATGGTAAGGAGTTTTTGCATCTTGATGTCGGCAGCTTCCATTCTCTCTCTCGGGCAACTTATTATAACAGATGGGTATCTGATGACTGGCAGGACACGTGTGTTGATGGGTCTGATCTTGTTGCTGGCTATTTAGGAGCCCTCTCACTCTATGGAGGTATTTGGATGTTTCTGTCTTCCTAGATTCTACTACATGGCTCCTGTGTAATTGAAGGATCCCTAGGTATGTGTAGTTGTCCTGCACGTTTCTTATGTGGCTTTGAGGTAGTTCAACTCCCTCCGTCTTTATCATTTTATCTTTTTTTACCATCATTTTGCTGCACTTCTCTCGTTCGAATGACATTCAAATTTGCTCACTGTAGATCCTAGTCAGGAGGATCAGGGAGTCAATGTCTCTTTTGGACTTGACCCTCTGCTTGATGTCACCCATGGACAGGAGGTGGCTGGTGGCAGCTCTACTCATGAACCAGCATATGATCCATGCCCCTTCTATATCAAAAGTTAGACAAATATTTCCCATGAATTCTGCGTCATATCTGATTGTAACTTTGTAAACTGTATTAAATAATTTCACTCATCTATGCAAAAACTTGTAAGTCAAAACCTCATATCCCAAGGGTTACCTGTAAATATATTTCTATATGTTTCTATAAATTTTTTCCAAAAAGTTTTCTATTTTTGTAGCTGAGCTGAGTTCTCAATTATCTTTAAGGATAATGTGCTGTTTCATTTATCCATAAATTTATGGTGATAAATGTGTGTTGGTACGCTGGAAAACATCTGCTGTCTGCAGTGTGAATTGTCACCAGTGTGATACAGTGGCAGTTTAAATAACTCCAGCTGTCATGATGAGGCTTCCCAGCTGGAAGGTCCCAGTAATGCCTGTTTTTCTGTTGTACATCACCTCCAGAAGTGGCAGCCTGCTGCTGTTAGGGCTCCATATAGACCAGACACCTTCCCCTTTGCAAAAACAAGGGCAACACACACCGTAACATCTCTGTATGTCACTTATAATCCATTGTCTTCCAGCTCCACTGCATTGATTTCCTTCTGTTGAGGAGCTCTGCAGAACATACTGTTACTATTACTGCCAGTTTATAATGTAGAGCTTTCAGGTCATGATACTGAAACATGTTCCAGTTCATACTCCAATGCTGATTACAAGTTATAGATGTTTGTCAATACTGTTTGAAAGACTTAAGGTTCTCACTTCATGGGAAACAGTATTATACAGATACTGTATCATGACATCAAAGGAAGCCAGGACATGCTGCCTGGTTTTATTGATATACAAGTTAAATTGTAAGAGTCATTTTAGATTACATCTGCAAGTTGGACTTCTGTGACGCTACTGGGTTAAGCTCCTCTAAGCTATTAATGGAATTGTTATCTTTGCTGATGCTTTGTGGAGCTGCATACTTTAGTTATCTACAGCATTCTAGCAATTCTATCTGTCTCGCTGTTTAACTTGTGGACAGAGTCAATCCATTGCTTTCTATGTTTCTGTTCCCATTCTGATTATAAAGGGCTATAAAATCTATGTGCAGGTGCCTTGAATACTTCTGGATCGTGTAGAAGTCATGAAACTGTCTGGACCCTTCAAGGTGCTCTGTAAACATTCTCTGTCATGTGAAAACCAAGCACAGGTGTTTGTTCTCATTCACATCTCTCTGTCACCTCCCCACCTGTCGGTTGCATGTAGGTGCCACATGCATGGCCTGCAGCAGCCGCAGCCTTGTGTTTCTTTGAATGTTATAAGAGTGATATTCCTTGTGACAGTCTATCAGTCTTGGTACTTATTGCATTACCTGACATGGGTCCAGTACCCAGACAAAAGAAACCCAGAAATACAGCCAAAGTAAACCTTTCTGCTGTTTGAAATGATGGGATTTTTCTTTAGACAAAAATATGGCAGAAATATTTTCAAGGTGGTTGTTTCATTTTCAGTTCTTTTCTGCTGGCTATGGTCCTGCCATGATAATGTTCCTTTTGCTCCAAACCAAAATGAGTTTTTTTCGAATCATAATAAGCAACGGCACAGACAGCACCCGGAGTGGTTTGTCATGGAGAAGTGACATAAGGAATGATGGTGGTGTATCAGATGTGACATATTATTTTTTTCTTTCACTTCAGGACTCTGAAAATATTGAAAGCACCCTGAATATTCTTAATGTGTTGGATGAACTGTTATCAGCTGGTAAGCAATGTTAATGCAACCGTTCATAAATGTACTTATTCCCTATTTGCTGCATATCACACACTATCTTTGGTTTTATTATTATTATTATTATTTATTTATTTTTTTTGTCTTTGAAAGTGCTGTAGCACTTGATCCATTTATCACAGAGGAAACTGTTTACTGGAGTAATTCAGGTAGTAAGTCAGTAGGACCTTTCGACTTGGCCATGGGTCCTCTAACAGGACCCTTTCTGAGACTTTAACTTGAATTGTGAGCCTTAAAGGTTAAAACACGTTTTTCAAACCCAAGATGCTACTTGTCTCACACTGTTTACTGCTGTAGATTGTACAAGTGGGGATTTGTCTTTGAGAATGGCCAAAACTCTGGTGGTCATTTTTGGGGTGAACCAAAGAGGGCCCTCATATAGTGTCTGCTTTATATAGCTGTTTCTGTGGTCACTTCCATTCATGCATGCAATATGACATTTGTCTTCCAGGCACGGACAGGAGGATCCATTACATGATCTCCAAAGGTGGCACTGAGGCGCTCCTCATGGCCCTGGTGAGTGCAGCCAAGGCTCCGTCTCCCAATTACAGCATGCTCGTCCCTCTGATGCACCTGCTGGCCAAGGTGGGACGCAGAGGTGAGTAACAGATGGAGGTCTCGCAGTAGAAACTGAAATCAAAGATATAAAATGACACTTTTTTTGGTAATGTTTGTTGAAGTGATCATTTTTTTCCTTATAGCTTCTTTACATTTAACTTGTGTTGAAAAGAGGTGGTTCAGTCGGGACGCAGTCAGAAAACAAGTTTGAAAAGAGAGAACTTACAATGCCGAGCTCTTGACATGAGACTTCTTTCATTCCCTGATGTGGTTCGACATACTGTGTATAATATCTATTTATTGTGTTATAATTTTTTTTGTTGATATTAAGTACCATCAAACCAATTTTACCTTAAGTGCCACATAAATAGAGCGTTTCCAGAATGTACTTTTTACCACTTGTATCTTTTGAGTTGAAAGAAGCGTGTCTACTCTGAAACTGAGTCCATCTGTCTGTTTGCGTCTCTTCTTCTAATTAACGTTTCACCTGATTTTTAGTGAAGTGTGATTCATGTTGAACCATTTGGAAATATATACATAAAAATATACCTGAATGATTGTGAAAGCAGAGATTACATATGCAATCAGAATCTGATGAGCTTGTAGGAAATTCAGCCCTGCAGCTGTAGCTCACCACAAGGGCTGTAAACAAATCATTTTGATCCAAATGTCACAAAGTCGCCCTTCATAGTCTGCAAGTGCTTCTGCGAAATTCTTCTACCAACCTCTTCACAAAATGTCTGCAGCAGTTGTTTAAAATTGCTTGCCACTACTTGCAGTTTCTTCCTATTCATTTTGTGACATTGCGAAATCCCTTTTCCCAGCACTCCTTGGGACTTGTCATTCTGATGCAGTATTTCAGGATGAGAAACATAAGGGGAATCATAACAGTGCATTGTTAGAACAAGAAGCAGCTATCTGCTTGCGGCATCACGCTCTTCTTAAATGATGTCCCTTGGTGTTTCACAATTGCATAGTTTGGTATTGTATGTAGATTTATTTAGCACAGCTAATAACTTTCCGAACCATGTTTCTTCTTGCGGCATAAATAACTAATTAGCATGGAGCACTGCTTTTTAAAACCATTTCTTAACTGACCTTCTGGAAGCAGCCTGCGTGGTCCTTTGTAGACGCACCACAGGCAAACAGCATAACTACTGAGGTAGCAGCCGACACAGTTTGTCAAATGTGTTGCCCTCTATATTTTTATCACCATGTCCACTGCAGACAAGTTAAATACTAAATGATGTATTTATAAACAAACAGAGACCATAGATGCAGTGATGCAATTGCACAGTAGTTTCTACTTGAGACTAATGAAGAACTGATGGGTTGTGCAAGATGTTGGCACAGTTTACTGAAATGGCTTGTGTTCCACAGACAGAAAGATCGGACAAAAGGCGGAAAAGATGGAGGCTGTTCTTTTAGCCGTGGACTTGCTGAGGCAGAACGTGAAGCACACCAGGAGGGCTGCAGCCTGTCTGTGGCTGCTACAGGTCTTCTGTTCTTCGAGTGAGTAAACACAGTGAGGTAACCCTTTAGGAAGAACGAGCCAGTGGATTTCACACAGTATTAAAATATGCTTATTAGTGCCACCACCATTCTTCAACTGTCCATTAACCATCTTTTCTCATTTTCCAAGTTCTTCCATTAACAGTGACAATCCTTTATAATGTTGTTCAATGCTGTAATGTTGTATTAACAAAGCTTTGTACAGAAAATATGAATTTCTGTCTTGTGTCTGACTTGCTGTCAAGGTGAGATAAATAGTATGTTTATATGTCACACTTATCAGTGACACTTTTGCATTAAATATTTACATGCGCAATATTTATTTACAAATATAATGCATGCAAATGTACAAGTAGGAAGCATACTAATTTTATTTTCCCTCAAAAACACCCATTGTTCATTTTGTTTATTACTGATGTGCAGAACATATATATATTTTTTGCAGTTTCCACGGCAACCTTACTTGGCAAGAACAGAGCACTGGACATTGTATTCAGATTAATATCCCCATACACAACAAAACACACTCGCATGGTCAAGTAAGTACTGCATATCGCACTAACCTGCAAGTTGCTCTTCCACAGCTGCTAATACACTGAGGGATATCAGCTGATGCATTCTAGAAATGTCTGGCATAGCTCGGAAGCTGACATGCTTTGTAGTTAAAAAGGATCTAACAAGCGCTGCAGGGATGCATGTTTGTTCTCTTCTTTATTGTAGGAAGATATAACCATTTTTCTAATATCCCAGATGTGCCTGGTTTGTTTTTGACTTTATAATTTTATGTGGGATTGTGGTTTGTCTTAAACTAGCAAATTGTCTGCTGAGAAACACTGGGCTACGCCATATTAAAAGAGAAGGCTTCTGGATAGACTTTGGACAGTTTCTCTCAAGTCTGATGCAACTTCATCTTCTGACTGCTCCGCTAATATTTTCTTCCCTCTTTCAAACCAAATTTTTCTGATTAATGCCCAGAATTATTATTTCTTTTTAAAAATTCTTTATATTATTCTTTTTTTTGTAGCAAAAAAAGGTCACAAGTGTCGCTTCTCTTCATAAATGTGCTTAGCCTTTCTTTAAAAAAAAAATATAACAAATAGGGTGGTCTATTGGCCTGCAGCTTAACACAATAAACACATTTTATTAAGGACAGAAAACTCAGTAACTCTACATGGCACAGACTATCAGGATGACACCAGCAAAGTCACTGGAAATACATTTACCCAAAAAACCGAACCAATAATGAAGTATTTTTTAATTCTATTCATCAAGACCAGCAGTACTCAAAAATGATTAATCAATCATTCTTTTTCCAGTTTCACATACAACAGTGTTTATTCACATATTTTTGGTTATTTGTGAAGGACTGCTATGTAAACGAGATAGGATGAGCTATTTGGAAATAAGCCTCTGAAACAGCCAAAGTTTTATCAGTTCTGCACAAATTGTAGAATTTGCATAAATTGAGCTTGGCTCGGATTTATTATTAAAAACGTATTCCTGGGAGGCAGAGCCCTTTGGGTGTGAACAGACATGAACTTGCTTTCATCAACACACTCCAGAGCTCATCTGAAAAGAAGGGGGCTGCTCGAGATTTACAGCATTCAATATCAGCGGAGGGGTGAAGGGCCCAATTCCTCTGATGTCATCACGTTATGTAAAAGTTAACCTCGTTCAAGCTTTGAGTGCTTTAATACCAGTTTTTGTTTTCACAGTATTTTAAGTATTCCATATAACCCAGGCATACCATATTGTGGGCATGAATGATATTAGATTGTCTTCTAGTAAACATTTTCAGCTGTAAGTTCTGACTTTTGGACAGCAACAACAACAACAACAACAACAAAAATAATAATAATAATAATAATGATAATAATGATATGTTATACATCTAAACACATAGATGGGTAACTTTTTTGTCTGCTGTATTCCACAGCCAGTTTTATTGAACCCAGCGATCTGTAGTGCAGTGGCCCACAGCTCTTGCTCTTAATTGATGGCTATTACCAAAGGATTAATGAACACTATGTGACCTACAGTGACCCTTAAAACATTCCTGCCCTGTGGTTATGAGCTGGTTAGAGTTCCTAGCATGGACTGGGTGTCTGCTGAGCCAATTACTGCTTTGTGCTTTGTTGCTGGTGAACCTCACACCGCCTATAAATTTGGCTGCTTCCACATTCCAGCTGTACTGAAGCGGATGTGGGTAGAAATGTTTCATTTCCACTGCTCTTTCATAATTTCTCACTTTTCTGAAGTTTAATTCTATACAGGCAGTGAGCCAGGATAGCTTGCGGTTTGGTGACTAAGGACATGGTCGTAGAACCTGAATGCTGTCATTGCAAACTCCAAGAACAGCACTGCTGCGGTTCTCTTGAGCAGGGACATTAGACTGAATTGATCCAGTCTAGTACAAATAGATAGAAATACTATCAAAACTTGGATAATTAGAACAACAGGACCAGGACTGCACAATATTCAAGGTGACTGCGCATTAACACTATATACAGACACACGGGGAGACATCCAGTGTCCCCAGGCATAACGTCTTAGGGATGAACTGGAGCTTATAATAGAGACTCCGAGTCCTTGGAGAGAATATTATAGTCACAAAGGGCCGAAACTGAATCCTTGTATCATATATAATGCGCCACCTGTAATGCCACAATATTGTCCTATTTCAGCTGTTATTATTCAGTTTTTGGAGTATTATCTGCCAAATGGCACTTATCTTATAGAAAAACAGGTTTTTTCCATTATGTATGTATACATGAAGGAAAAGGGGGCAACATTCACGCTGCCCAGCAGACTGGCCACATATGCTCTGCGCAACCTGAATGACCCAATTTACTGAATATCTCATCTGTTGAGAAACTTGAATGGTTTTTGTGCGGTAGCTGTGCAGCAAGCATGAACGAGACATTTTTACACTGTCTCTTGTAATAATAAAAGAGAAATGCGCCATGGTCATACAACTTTTTCATGGACTTGTATGTTTTGAACACATCTGCGATACTGTAGTGGGAACAGAAATGTTTCAGCATCCAGCAACTGCTACCATACAGCTGAGCAACCTGAGCAGCGAGGCTCTCATGCACATTTCCCACAGTTTTAAACTTCCCATGAGCCAGATGTCTGCAGTCCCTTCTCCCCAAAGAAGCACTAAATGCATTTCTAAGGTAGCCCTAGGCCAGTCAAGTAATGAAATGCATAAGCCTGTGAAGTAATGAAATTAGGAGTATCCATCAGCCCCCACTAAATAACGTTTAATGGGAATTTGCATAAACGTTTACTGTGTATCTGCATTAGGGTGCTGTATCAGGTAATAAATCAGGCTTTTGGAGGGAATTGAATTAACCACTGTACATGAATAATTTTAAAGCTCACAGTCTGGCACAGAGGAGGGTTTGCAAGCTCTTCATCAATAAACCAATGTGCTTTGTTTGCTCTGATTTTTTTTTCTACTGCATTTTTTGCACACTGTTCAGTGGTGCCAGAACACGAGTTGCTTGCTTCACTTGTGGCAGGAAGGGTTATTAGACTTATTTCCACTGAGGCAAACCCATTGAAAAGCTGTTAGAAAAGCTGTAATACAGTTATGACAGCTCTCATATATAAAATACAAAAGCTGTTTTATTCAGCACTGGTCCATGTGCGTCAGAAAGAGCAGCGCATGTGAAATAACCTTTAGACCCTGTACAGGATTGGAACAACCTCCATTTTCAGAAGGCATTTTTCTCTGTTTGGTTGCAGGATTCAAACCTGAGTGCTACATGGCCTGTTTGTGAACATCTCTCAGATATGCGTACAGATTCAATCGAATATATTTTGTCACATGACAGGAGAATATGAGACTTTTAGCCGTATTCTGAGAGATGATTGTGTTTGTAAAGCTGAGCAATTCACTCCATCCAAATAGTATTTGTATTAACTGCTCAAAACAACCCAGACATCCCATGGCGTCTCTCACTTCTTACTGTTTCACAATTTTGGACCGCCTACTGAATTCAACCGGTACAAATAAAAATTGTCTACATTTTTAGGTTGACTCAATGGTACCTTCTCAATCGCAGAACATTTCTGTTTTGCTTTCACAACAATTATTCTATCTTCTTGTGAACAAACCACTTACAAAACTGAAAAAGAGACGTTCTTGTTCAAAAATTCCTAATTTGTTATTCCTTTGCCGAAATAATAACATACAAAAGCTGAACATATTTCAAATGTTTGAAGTAAGAATATATTTTATTTACAATTGCATAAATTGCTTGTCATTTTTATGAGTAACTGATTCATTGCTTGCGTGAAATTCTAATCTCACTTTTAAGAAATAACATTCATTTTGCTAGAATGTATGTGTGTAAAATTGATTACTTAAGAAAAAATAAATCAAAAGCTAATTTCACATAAAAAGTTAGATTTATTTTTTCCCTCTACAGGGCAGCAATAGACACCCTAGCAGCACTTTTACAATCACGTAAGTTTTATTTTATTATTTATTTTAGTACTAACCTGCATTTCTCATACCTTATAGTGTTTTGCCCTTGTGGAAAATTACAGAAACTCTAGAAGATTATGTAATTGAACAGCTTTTGTAACCTCTCCATTGGCAGCACAGTGTTATTTTATTTTGGGAACGATTAAATTTAATTGAGGAGAGAGTCAGCAAATGATTAGTGTGTATTTTCGTTTGCATATATGTAAATATATGCGCACATTAATTCTCAATACTAACAGCTGAGCTTAGGAAAAATACATCATTGTTTTTTTGAAGTTTGACTACTTATTTATACACCGTAAAGCAATAAGTAGCATTTATTTTAATGTACTAAATAAGAGAATATTAATTGTGAACTTATTGATCTTTTTGCTTGTATTTTATTACACTGATTTTTGGAACATTGTTAGAATGACTGACAACGGACTGATTAGTTTTTGCTCTGTATTTGGTCACTACAGAAGGTGTATTATGACTTCAGACCTGAATTTTTGTATCTTAAATCAGTGTTACGCTGCACCTATTCTGTGCCTTTCTGCATTCCATGCAGTCTAACTGAACAATTGCCGCTCATCATGTAGCAGAAGCAATTTAAAACAGGCACATTAAAGTATTTCTATATGCTGCTTTTTGTGCTGTATCATAGCTTGTGAAAAAATGAATCGGCAAATTTCCACGGTGGTTTGGTTGTTCATATTTTATTTTTTTAAACTGTTTGCACAAATATGACTTTGGGTGAAAATCAGTATTCTCTAAAAACTACTTTTCCCACTGCATTTAAATGTCTCCTAGAAAAATCAAATAAGCGTATTTTAAAATTAAAGTTATTCACATCTATCAGCGGGCACAGAAAAGACTGGAATAACCGGGCCTCGATGATGCCTGAGTCGATCTGTAGGTGGCAGTATGGCTCTGTCACTGTGTATCTGGGTCCTTTTGGCGTGCAGGCTCTGCACCCACTGGTGCACTGCAGTGCCATGGTGGATCTGCTTGTGAATAATATTATTTCTGTACTGTTTTAGGAGTCTTTTTAAAGACACATGTCTGGGGCTCTTGTTCGACATTGCCTGCATGCTACAGCATGGGCTAGGATCACAACTACCAGTGGCTCAGGTTTTGCTTTTGGCTGACCATGCATCTTGAGGTTATGAATCAGAAGTAGTCAATAACCATGAAACATTTACACTTTTCGTGATTGCTGTTGTTCTCATTTGATTTCAACTGTGTGCAACAAAGGACAACACGGGATGTGTTATTCTCAAAGTAGAACTGTATCTGTTTCATTAAAGATCTACTTTACAGTGATATATCTGCCAGTAAATGCTGGATGGTGTTCTGACATTTAAGGATTTGCAGTCTTTTATACAAATAAATGGAAAAATAGTAACAGTAACCATATCATAACCAGCCTGAGCAAAATTATCATGCATGCAAAGCTAAAACGTTTTGATATGGTCTTATCTTTTTTTTTTCAACTGAGTTATCAGTCACAAGGTAACATTCATTTTCAGTATCAACTGAGCACAATCTGAAAATGTATATAATACATACTTTTTTACTTTTCCTCAGCTAGTAGCATAGATAAAAATATTTAATGTCATATATTTCTGATGGAATTTTCTGCTATATGGCAACCCCATTCCATGTTATAGTGGTAGCATTTTAAGGGGAGGGTGATGGATTTTAAAGCAGGACACCCTACAGTGCCATATGAAAATGATTGCAGCCATTAATATTTGAGCAGCCTGTTTCGGAGCTGGGCAGGACCACGAGCTCACATGCCTGGCTCCTGCCATGCCCCACCGTGCTGAGCAATGTGCTCACCTGAGGGGCATGCAATGCACCCACGAGGTCCGTGAGCTGATTTGTTGTACATTTTGCGGTTGTGGGTCAATTTGCGCTTTGTCATTTTTTCCCCTTTGTCCTTCGAGGTGTTTGGCTTCCCATACACTGCAGCGCATAGAGACAGCAATGCGACCTGCCTGTGTTCCCATATTGAGAACGCTATAGTTGGGGTGAATGCAGTCTCAGATATCTAAAAACCCCAGCTGTATTGATGATCCTTTTGCACTTACAAGGCCTCCAGGTTGCTGATGTCAGGAGGTCAGTTCTGGAGAGCCACCTTCCAGTAGGTTATACAGTGATAATTTCATTAGCGCTCTGAATGTGTTCTTTTTTGTCTTGCTGCTTTTGTTTTTATGTTGCTGTGACCCCCGCCCCCAAAAAGGGAAATGTAGCACATAATTAAACATGTGAGGAAATTAATACAGAATATTGCACAAATAGTGCTTGAAAACTGCATACACAACATAGAGTGGAGAGGACATGCTATGCCTGCAACATAAAATAAATTAGGTAAATCTTTTTTAATAGCAAATAAATATAGAAAACATTCCAAAACATTTGTTTTTAAATATTTTTTAGATATGGTCACTTATTATGACACATTACTAAAACAGCTAAAATAACAGAGTGCAAAACAGTGATATAGGAGGTAGCACTAACTGAGGTATTACAGTACTTCAAGGGTAGTAACCAGGTTAAACAGCAGTGTGACTATGACTGTACAGCATTGTTGGTATAAGGTTTTTCTGCCTCTGGATCAACATATCTGGTACATTAGGCATCATATACTATCTAAATGTTCACAGCATGCCTCAGGCAATGTAGCCTGAAATGTTCATGCTTCCTTTTTTTATGGAAAGCCAGGTTGTCTGGAAATGTGCATATTGTAAAATGGAAGTGCTTTTGACAGCTACATTGCAGATAATGCGGTTTGGTACAGTGCCACTACACTTGTTTTCAGTTTATCTACTTTAAAGACACTTAAAATGTTCCTTGCTGGGATGATTATTTAGATTTTCCATCATGAATGTAACAAAATTTCTACAAAACACAGTTATCATAAACACAGCAAAATGTTTGCAAATTACAGTCTTACACTGAATTACGAAATCCAGCTTTTATGATCTTCTCACACTTTACACATTTAAAGGTGGCCCTTTGTAGAAGACACATTGTTAGAGTTCATTTAAGTCAAGTCAAGAGTTAAATTAGGTAACTGAGTGTCATGTGTATGTTTTCAATGAACAACTTTGCTGTACAGTCATGGCCAACAATATTAGCACCTGTTCCATTTTTTTACACAGTGTAACACCTACTCCATAAAACTGCTGAGATAAAAAAAAAATCTTTTGATACTCAAATATATATTTGTTTGCTAGAAAAAACTGCTTGGATTATTTATGGATATTTAGGCATCTTCAAAGCTGAACGTCTCATCTGATACTGAAAAGTGCTCTGTGTGCCTGCATGTGTACTTCTCTGGTTTGCAGTTGAGCAAAACAAACAAACAAACAAACAAACAAACAAACAAACAAACAAACAACCCTGAATTGATGACCAAATGTTAAATTATCCTACAGGCAACCCCAAAATTGCCCAGACAAAATTACTGGCATCTTCTGCAAGTAGTTAAAAAAAATAGATTTCGAAGAAGTGATTCTCCTTTACCTTGGAACTGAACTCACCTGTGGTGAATTGCAGATGCCTACATTATAAAAATCACTCATACAGCCACTTTGAGTGGAGAAAAGGACTTATTCTCCTGTTTTGTGACACTGAGCACACTGTGACCAGAAGGAGGATGCTGATAAGAAAGAAAAGAACAGGATTGTCAGGAGAAGGTTAGACACAAGATTGTAGTGAAGCATGGATGATTTTAATGGTATAAGTCAACCTTCAGAGACATTGATGTTCTTGTTTCCACTGTACGTGATATTATCAAGAAGTTTAAGGCTCATGGCACTGTAGTGATCCTCCCTTGACATGGTGACACGATAAAACTTGATCGAAGATTGCAGTGAAGAATTGTTCAAATGGTGGAAAAAGTATCTGAATCAGCTGCCACACAAATAAAAACTGACCTTCAGACATAAGGTTTGGTAATTTCAACTCGCACCATTTGTTGCCAACTCAGTGAATCGGGGTTATATGACAAGATCCCTGATGCACAAGAAAGTTTTGCCAAAACACACCTGGACACGGCAACATCCTTAATATCAAATCCTCCTGTGGACAAATGAAACCAAATTAAAACTAAAAGTTTCCAGAAGGCCAAATAAAGCTTTCAAAGAAACAAAGCACCTTTCCTACAGTGAAACACTGAGGAGTTTCCCTAATATTCAGGGGTTGCTGTATGTCCTGTGGGCTTGAGTGCATACATGGCATCAAGAAATCATTCTGAAGAGCTTTGTCATACCCAGTGTCAGAAAGCTGCATCTTTATCAAAAGCCTGGTCTTCCAGGATGACAATGACCCCAAAAACTTCAAAAAGCACCCAGGAGTGGTTCAAGACTGCTGGACTGTTGTGGTCAGTGTTCAGTAATGATTGAAGATCTGAATTCCTTTGAAAACCTGGGGAGAGATCTGAAAAGAGCAGTTGTAGGAGAATGTGGAAACCTACCTGCCAATGTAGGAGGAACAGTTAGGAACATAGGAATAGTAGGTCATACTGCCATTATAGAAGTTCAGGAATCTCATCAGTACCTATAGGAAGTAGGTGATGGCAGCTTTTTTGACTAAAGGTGGTGTTACCATAAACTGAATCTGGGATACCACCTTTGCAAATAGCTTATTTTATTTTTTGATTTAAATGGTTATAGGTTCTGAGTGGAAAAAAAAATTGTAATATTAACAGTTATATGAAGAATAGCTGAAACCAAATATTTTGATCAATTTAAGAGTTAATGTGGAAAAGAATGCTATCTGCAAAAAATGCAAAGGTGCCAGTATTTCATAAAACTCTGATTAATACAGAAGTTACCATAGTTTTATTATATAACAAAATGTGAGAACACACTTCTGTACAAAGAAATTTGTCTGAACACTTGTAAATGATAAAAATTTAATTTTGCACATTTAAAATTATTTTTTTTTGCACCAAACTTTACAAAACCAATTAAACCGGCTGTAAATATTAGTCTTGACCTAATCTTAAGCCTTAATCTTTATTATTAAGATTATGTCAAAACTAATGAGAAGTGTCTTTTTGTCAGAAAAAATACATGTGTTCAAAAGGTATGACAATTACTTTGGACAGGCATGTCAAGCATAAAGGCTGTTGAGCTGAGTAGATATATTTTTAGTAGCCCTTGTTTTCTGCGTTGTAAGGAAACCTCTCCATGATGTGACCCATATGGAAGAAAGCAGGAAACCCAAAGGCTGCTTGTCTGTGGCCAGGAAACGGCAGCACGTGAAGGCGCATGTCCTCTGTCTTCTTCTCAGATGCAAACAGCAGGTGCGCAGCAGCTAAGGGCTATGTCTCTGGCCTACTGAGGCTGTTGGAGGACTGGCACCGCAAGGATTTGGGGAACGCCTTTGTGGCCATACGCAAGGCCCTCCTTCACTGCCTGCTGCATGCAACCAACACGTCAGCTGCCAGGGCTGCCTTAAATGCTGAAGGGGGCATGAACCTGCTCTTCCACTCCACACAGGTGAAGCATGACCAACCCTGGCCCTCAATCATTCCAGCCCTTTCCCTCTACCAGCAGGCTTTCTGTTTTTAATTGTGTTTTTTATACTTGCCTGTATTTCAAGGTACTTCTGGCTGTAAGAGTTTTATTGGCCATTACCGGTTTTTCATATTTACATCTTACATGGATTTAAGTAATATTACAGTTCTACTTGAACTGTGAACCATAAAATCATTGAACAGAGGTGTTCTGAGTACTTTTCTACTGTGTGTGAAGTCCTGCTTGGCCAGTAAAGGTCTGGAGTCTCTGATGGAACCAACCATTCAGCTGATGAGAAAGTGTTACCCAAAGTGTCCTGTGCCGCTCCGCTCAGGCCACAGTGCCTACATGTTTCCTCTGCCTGGGAGGCCTGTCGCCAGCTGTGACATGACATCAGAGCCCCAAGGTAAGTCTTGTCTCTTCTTTTCTACACTGGCCTTCAGCTGACCATTTGACTAGGGCAAAACCTGTTTTCTAAAGGAGTAGGAAACTGCAGCATGATGTGCCTCTATGGCATCATATAGTTTAGATTACTGTTCTGTGGTCATGCTGCGCTGCAGTCAGTATAACCACTTAAATTACACTTGGCATTTGCAGCAAAGATCCTTATCTTTACAGTTATGCATTTTCAGTCCTGTGCACACACTGACTTTTAATGCAACAACTTACACTACTAATAGTTTTTCACCTTGCGTGTTTATATTGCTTTCTGTTTTTTTTTAAGTAAAATCAAGTGAAGCACTGAGCTGAAAGTTTAAAAGGCTGCCACTTCCTTACATGTTCAAGGCTGTAAATGAATTACGCTGGCCTTGGTGACAAAGCGGGAACACGCTCCTAAAAAAGATAATAAAAACAGATAGATATAAACTAAACAATAAATACTTATAGGGTGAAAATGAACTGCATTAAATTTTACTTTGGCTAGTAAAGGTCTTCCAGATAAGTGTGTTTTTTGGTGCTCCAAAGTCTACTCAAATACCTCATGGTAAAACAAGTGCCAATTGAATTGTCAGCAAGAATAATATTTGGAGACACGTCTTTCTGTTGTCTACATCATAATGTCTGGCGAGTGATTCGCTCAGGGAACACAGTCCCTGTTACCCTGGCAACCCAGTCTGATAACAGTGCAACTGCAAGGCACACTGTCAGGTGCCGTCCTCATTTATCTCCACAATGAGGTAAACCCCCTGGCTGCACTATTTCTGTAGGAGCTCACACTGCAAGGACATGTCAGGTTAATTCACTAGTGTAAGTAAACAGCAAACCTGCAGGTTGCCTATTATCATATACCGTATCAAACATGTGAAAACAATTCCACCGATGATCTTTTTTTTTCTATTTATTGACTTATTATTTAACTGAAAGTTATGTACTGCTTTCTATTCAGGCCTGTCCAGTGAGACATCTCTAACAAGTCAATTCAGCCTGCAAAGTGTTTTATGCATCAACATCTAAAACTTTTTTCTAGAACTTTCTTTGACATTGCTGAAAGGCCGTTTGGAGACTAATTTTCTCAATACCATGCCGAGGCCTGTTTTTGTCCAGTTGGCAGCGTCATGGCAGCGCAGCCTCTCAACAGATTCCACTATCACTGGTTGTGCAGGATCTGTCACTCCGACATTCATGTCGACGGGTCTTTTAACACCTCGGTTAATGATGGCCCCCCGATGACTGGTTGACATTCACAATAACTGCTGTTAAAACAGCTCTCCTCCATGGTGCAGGTCTACCGTGCTTGACATCTCAGTACCTCTTTGGTTTAGCATTTTTGCGTTTCTGTTTAATTCCTGCTACATTTTCCCCCCGTATATAACCTTTTTTTGCCCTGCAGAGGTAGATCTTAAAGCCAGTATGTTTGCAGACAGCATGCTGAATTAAGCCATTAAGTTACAAGCAGGATTTCTTCAAAAATTACCCATTTGGCAAAGTTTGTGACCCTTTTTAAAGAGCAGGAAATGGACTGGCAGAACGCTAAGAAGAATTTCCTCTGTATTTAGAGCGCAGTGATGCATAGCCAGGGATTAAACTGCTTATTGAACTGCAATTTCATTCAGAAATAGACTGCCAATTGACCTTTTTTTTCAAGGCATCCCAGTATTTCTCTGAAAGTGTGCAAGTGCATTCAGATAATGAAACGTTTTGTTTGTAGATTACGAAGGGGAAACGGGAGATGTTTAATTTTCTGTTTTGCTTGAATCAGAAATTTCTTAGATTAGAAACGCCTCATTTTTTTGTCTTTGTTACATGTACACTGTTTTTATAAAACAAACACACAATGCTTTCATTATAGTTATTTTCATACCTTGTCACAAAAAAATTGCTATAAATTGTGAGGCAAATCGGTTTCTGTTGTTTTTCCTGGTGCCCTTTAAGACCGCAGCTCTGATGAGGATGACAGTGACGACACCAGAAACGATGAGCAGGACTGCAGGGACTATGTGAGTAATTTTCACTTATCTTTTGTATATGGGAAAGCGGTCTGAACGATCAGTCAATGGTGGAAGTGGTTCCACTATCGTTTCCTTTACTTGATTTCAGCGCAGTCTCCTTTGACTGTCCTGTTTCCCCTGGGAAATGACTGTGGGTGCTATGCAGCCGGCGTGCCCTCAGTGAACCGTCCCCAAGTTTAGTCCAGTTACAGACCCACAATAGTGCCCATACATCAATGCCAGTGCAGCAGGACCCTCTGCCAAATGCACACTGGGAAACCATTCTATTGTACTTGTTTTTCCTCATCATTTATTTATTTACTTATTTAGCCCGCCTTTTCTCACTCCCTAAACTTGCCTGGGGCTATCTGTTTCTGGCCACTGAGGTTTGAAAAAACATTATTGTGTAAGAATAGAAAGCATTTTCTCTTTCAGCGGATGGCACACTAAACATCCAGAGATGCATGCCAAACATTTGTTTATCTGATGGCACAGTATTTGGGGGTATCATTATCTACATTTCTATCATATTATCTCTGGTTTCCAAAGAAAAGTGACAGCACTCTGCTCCATATGTGACACAAAAATATGATAAATTGGCACATTACAAAGTATATCCTGAATATATTTCATTAGAGTGGTTTACACAGCTTCTTCTGCATTTTACTCAATACTGCTCCTGAGACTATGACTGTAGCACCTTTATGTTGTTTACAGAGAAAAGTAAGCGGGTACTGTCTTTATATTAAACCAAATATCAAAGCTGATTGTTGGATAGTGTTAAAAGAACAAAATGCAGAAAAACAAAAAAGCAATCTTTATAGGTAACTGGCCACCTAAAATGTATCAGAGAAAAGAGAAGCCCTTTATAGGGAATTATAAAATTAATGATTTGTAGTAGTTTCATGTTCTATATTTTCTTATAAAGTAGCTGTTTGCCTGTGAGGTTTGACCACTACCTCCCTCACGATGATGTAATGGCTTGTTTGAGAAAGCAAAAAAGGAGGTCTGCAGCAAACCCAAATACTGCTGTTAAAGTTGTGATTGTGTCCCACTGATTAGCGGAGGCTGACTGTGTATGTGTTTGCGTTTGTGTACCTGTTTGCACAGGATGATGACCTTGAGACAGACCTGAACAAGCTTCGTGTGAATCCAGAACCGGACCGACCAGCGGATGAACTGAGGCAGTATGCAGCGCTGTGTCCAGAGCTGCACTGCGACTTTCAGGTCAAACTCCACCTACACAGTGGCAATTTCATGCAGCAAATGCACGACAGCTGGATCTGGCCCCGTCAAAACATGCTGACGTCTCACCTTTGCACATTATGCGTAAGCAGGTAGTGTAGTGTAATATACTGGGTGCCTAACAGTTACAATAATTATAAAGCTTTGTCACAATTATACATCCAGGGATCGTTGTTACAAGTTTTGCTAAATGGAGATAGTTCTTCTGAGAAAAATCCATGTAATAGGGTATGATCATTAAACCTCCCACTCAGACACAATACAAGTGTTTTATGAATTATATATCTTTTTTGATTACTATGCAAACATATGTATTCTCTGCACTCTCTCAGCTCATGTTTGCTGTCATTCTGACAATCCATCCTTTAAGTATTGGCTACCTGTTGGGTATCACAGCAGTGGTCAGATAGCATGGGAGTGGTTGAATTGCATCATGGGCGGTATCACTGCCTAGCTTGTGGGAGACTCGGGTTTGATTCCCTGTCTAGCAACACCACTACTGTTCCGTAAAAGTTGTTCGGTAAGACTCCAAATGCTACACCTGCCTACTTCTCAATATGAGTGATAAGAGCTGCAAGAGTAAAGTTGACCAGATGTCACCGGACTTAAAAAGGTACACCTTGAACATTAGCAAACTTTGGCTGCTTGAATCACAGATGGAAAAGATCTGAGAATATGTGTGGTTTCATAGCCCACTGAGGCCAGGATAGGCCCTGGGCCTCCATGACCCTTACCAAGATTAAGCAAGTAAGGATAGAGGGTGTATGTACAATTGATATTAATTTTTTTTTTTTTTACGTTTAAATGATATCCATTTATACATAAATTGACACATTGACAAACATTTCTCTTCAGGCATGAGCATTATTTGCCCAGAAGAGTTTAAAATGAATGTATTTGCTCCCAACAAGGAATATGTGTTGCTAACTAATGTGTTTGTATAAAACCTTAGTGTGTCTTCATCCAGGCTGGAGTTCAATCCAGTGTGATGCCCTTTCATGTGTTGATGAGTATAAATGAATTGAAATGTCAACATGCTTCCAGTTAATCCCTCTTAGCTGAATCTCATTGCAGCTTGCGCCAATATTTTAATTCAAATAATATCACTTATAAGATTAAGCACTGACAATGAAAAATGTTGCTTTTCAATTAATATATGGCTGTCTTCCTCGCCATAATAATTCAACTTGTGGTGAGACAGCAAGTAAATTAAATGCTTCTGATCTTGGGCTGCAAATTTTGAGAAAAAAAGTTAGACTTTTATGAACAGGTGAAATTTAACACACTGCGCAATAACTTCTGGCGCACTTGTGTATATCAGATGACCCATTTTTGGAGTTTTAGGTGAAAGCAGATTGTGGCTATATTTGTAGATTGTAAAAGGAGGACAATCATTTATTTTTTCCTAGCTTGTAGTTTATTACATTTCATTTTTTTTTACTGCTGCACATCATGAGAAAGAAGCTATTTTATTTAGTCTTTTCTCGGTGTGCAGGTTTTTTCATGGTTCAGATGCTAACGACATACTGCTGTTGCAGTGTGTCTGTGCATGTGAGCATTTTGTAGACATATATAATGTCTATTTGTCTATGTCATATATATTAAATATTTTATAATATATTGTACTATTTGTTGTATTTTATATTTTATTGCACAGTATAATATATATAATTTATGTTATATTGTATGATGCACAGAATCATAACAATTATACATTGTACAATTGTTCTAAATTATAACAATTATATAATTTTAAATTGTATATGGAATGTAGCTTTTATGTGGGCATATGCTGCCCCACAATAGATACTATAAATATGTATTTCATTATGTTCTGATGGTGTCTGCATTTTTTGATAATTTGAACCATTTGTTCTTTAGATTTTATTTTCCTCAGTGCAGATGTGTCAAAACTGAATCCCACAGAATAATATCCTGACCAGTAGAGTAGGAGTTCTTTTGAATATGGTTTTTGTAAGATTTTTTTTCAGTATCCTTTGTAGAAATAGAAGGAAGATGGAATTGTAATGTCAAGTGAAAAGAGGAAGGAATAGAGAAAGAACGTTTTGTCAGAGGTTTTTTGAGGAACTCTTCACTTAGATGACAAGTAGTTGACATAAATGAATAAAGTATCAAATGGTTCTGGATATGGATATGCACACATGGTCTTGGATATGGGGGATGAATATTGAATAACACTGAATGCTATCAGAAGTCAAGCTGATTCTCCAGTCTGCCTTCAAAGTTTATTATGCAACCGAAAAAAAAAACCTCTGGAGAAAATGTCAAAATTAAACTATAAATTACGTTTTCACATGGACTTACCAATAAAGGTGTGAACTACTGGAATGGTGGAGTTTTCTAAAATATAAAATGTCTCACTGAGTGAAAGCTGATGCTTGTAGGCATTTCTGAAAAGCTTTCATCACAATGCTGTTGATCTGACAAGGCAACAAAAAAGCAGACACTCACACTTGTTTATTTTGTGCAGCCATTAGTAAAATGATCTGACACGAGTGAAAATGGGCCCCGCTTACGTTTGACCACAGAATAGGAGTCACCCTTTAGCAAGTGCTTACTGCTTGTTGACATCAATCTGCTTTCTCCTGGAAGGAAAAGATTACATAAAGTACCAGTCTTGACCTCTCTCTGGAAAGGAACACCAGCTATAAAATGAGGATATATTTATACAGTACCTGATTTGAATACATAGAACATATTATTTTATGAAACTTTTCCCTAGGACATGAGCAATAATTCAGTCTTCATGCAGTTTAAAAATTATATGTGTAGAAAAATCAAAATGCTTTGCATACAGTGGTAAAAACAATTCCATTTCAGTTATGAAAAAGTTAGCAAAAATGGACAAAAATATCACCTTTGTGTATTAGATATATTATTTGAAATATAGAGCTTTACTCTTGAGCAGTTTATTTGTATTTTTCAGTTACACTGGGAAATTTCCCATGTGAACTTGTAATTGACTGGGAATGTACCTAAGTAACTGTAAATTTCTCTTCATTGCTACTGTGTCACACTGTTTCCTATGAGAACAGAAGCCAGCGAGGGTAGAAATCCTGGCATCATTCTCACAGCCGAATCATCACAGTAAATTGCTGATTATATTTTCAGGATTTGGACTCAGGCTCAGAGGAAGAGGAAAGCTCAGATGAAGAGGTTTTACTTGGCAGCAGTCTCAGCCATGAAGGCAGGAACCATGAGGATGACACAGCAAGGGCTTATGTTCACGAGCAAAAAAAATCCACCTTCAAGAGCGCACCCAGGGAGGTGATAGACCAGGAGGGAGCTAACCTTCCAGACCACCTTAGAGCCAGAGACCTCCATAGCCACTACCTGAACAACTCTAGGGCCAAGAAGGACACGCACGAAATGGTGGACAGATTGCTGGAAAGGCACGGCGTGCACATCCCTCATCACGACCCACACACATACTCAAGCGCTGCTGCCCGCACAAAGTCTGTGGTGGGATACTCTGTCTTGGCCTTCCCTGACTTCTGGGGCCATCTGCCACCCTGCTCCCAAGAGCCAATGGCAGAGCGAAAGCCAAATGTGCAAAGGTATTTATTTCTGTTCTGCTCTGAACTATTCAAATGTATTCATTATATAAAAGCTTATTAGTAATATATTAATATTTGACATTCCCTGTTTTTAAAAACACCATTTTGCCAAATGCCAGGTAAAAGCATGGTGGAAGCTTTTGTTTTTGTCTTCGCAGTTCATTTTTCATTCCCTTTCCTATAAATATTTTTGCTGCGGGTTTTACAGAAGTTGTAATTTAATAAGATTTTCCTTAGTAGATCTTCTAAAAATTCATTGAATTGTTTAGTATAATTTAGTTGGGCCAGAGTAAGAAACTGCTATTGCATTCACAAATAATCAAATCACTGCCAGTTGCTGTAAGTGTAAATAATGTTTTGAAAACATTGTTTGTTTCGAGCTTTTCCTTGTAAATAAGCTCTCTGGTTGGCATTCGTGGCTGACTGACCACGTTTGTCTTCAGCTCCCCCTCCTTCGACTTGATCACACAGGTAGAATCTTCCTGAATCTTCCACAAGCTGTGATGGTTGAAGTTGTAATAGATTTCTGTTGTAAAGTTTCCATAGTTATCTGATGTCCAAAATGGTTGGCTTTCTCTCCTTGGTCCTTGTTTAGTAGCACTGTACTGGCTTCTTTGGTGATGATCTGACGGATGTGATATGTAGCACTTGTGCCATACTTCTCCACAAAACACTTGTTATTGCCTTTGATTCGGAAATGCTTTGTCCAAGGACATATTATAGCACTGCGCATTAAGAACATTTGATATAAGTAGCTTCAACAATCTGTGTTGATAATTAGTCACTCACTAAACCAAAGTGGAAATGTCACTCACCACCTCCGCAAAATGTCATTAAAATTTTCAAAGGAAATGTTCGGCACTGGAATATTAGTCTGCATTGGAATAGCAGTGTTTATGCAGAATTAGATGACTGGCAGCACAGCACTTAAAAAGTTCTCGGCTGAAAAGTTTGAACTGAAAGAGCCAAAAAGGCTCACTGGCTTCTCGTTCAGTAGTGGGTTGTTATGCAAGTCAAAATGTTTTCCTAATGTCTCTGTTTAATGGAATTGTTATTAACAAATTCAATTTTGGGTCGGCATGGTGGTTTTTCAGATGTAGATTAAAATTCTGTTCAGCCTGTGTGGAGTTTGAATGTTCTCACCGTTTCTGTGAGGGCTTCTTCAGACAGTTCTAACACGTGTTTCAGGTTAATTGGTCCCTGTAAACTGCAAAATAGCGAGTGCATGTGTATGTGAATATGTGTGGCTACCCTGTGACGGACTGGCGTTGTGTTTAGTGTGTAGTCTCCTAGCCTAGTGCCAAATGAGTCTGAGATTGAGGTTAAGGATAATTGATAGGTGGGTGGATGGATGGATGGATGGATGGATGAATGGATGGATGGAAATTAAATTGTATGCAAAGCTGCTTAAAGGTATTTCTTATGAGCTCCAGTAGATGCTTCAGAATGATGGTTACTATATATACAGGATAAGTATATTACATCATCAAATTCTTATGATCATGTTTATGTGTAAACCTTAGACTTTAAAGATGCTCAGTTTTAGGTTTACGTTTTTATGCACTTCTTTTGCTTTTGTTAGGACTAGAAGGACATATCAAGATTAAACCGTGTTTAGCACACAGAAATCACCACAAATCTGACATAGATTTACAGAATTTAATCATTTTGTCTGTTGTCACTGATTGATTTCAAGTCATCAGAGAAAATGTTTAATGTTTAATTTAAATAATTATTGATTTAAAATAAAAAGACTAAAAAATACAAATAATATATGCACGCATTTTAACATCATAATTAGAATTCTATCAGTCTACCCTTACTTAATAGTGCAGATTTGGTCTAATTTGTGCATGTAATTATATTTATGCTGCCATGGTTTAAGGAAGCCAGAAGAACTTTTTGCATCATTGGCAGCGATAGCATGTAAATGTTGTGCCGAGCGTGAACACCAGGGAGTGATGCTAAAATGGAATGTGTTGAATTGAATTTTTTACACAACCTTCCAGTTGGAGTTCAGGTGGAATGCCTCTGACTGATGTCTAACTGTGGGAACTGGGGAAATGGGGAGATCAATGGAGCAGCGGCCCTGTTTAATTCATCCTCACCCAGCGTGACTGAAGGCCCTGGCTTTGTGTTGTAGTTACTGTGAAACTCCCCTGCCTGCCTCTTTATCAGGCCATTTACACAACCTATTTTACTGTTAGTTTGTCAAGCTTGCAAGGAAGGAAAAACATTCACAACACTTTGATCCCCCCTACACGATTCTGGTTTTTCACATCTGTGCAGACTGCTGCAGATTTTCCATGTCATAAAAAGGGAGAAAAAAAATGCTCCAACGCATTAATGTGCCATTTTGTAGCAATTATTGAAATATTTTTAGAGCCATGGATATTTACATGAGGAATAAAATAGTTGCGTAGACACTTTTGCAGAGACAGGCACTTCACGCTGTAAAATTTGACATGATGCAGACAGAGCAGAGATCCTCATGGCCTGGTGTGTTTAGGCCACTCTTTAAGTGCTGCGTATTACAGATTATTATACAAGGTGGTGAAAAAAAGGAAAAAAAAAACAGCAATTAGTGATCCAGTTTACTGCTCAGCATTTTGCACCCTCAGCAGTTCTTTTAAAATTCATGAAGGAGCTTGTTTTACAGCATTGGAAACGTTTCAGGAAATCAAATGTCTTAAAAGTATCATTTTTATTTGTGAACTGGAGTTTAAATGATGGTTGTGCTTCAAACACACATTGATCTTTACAAAATGGTCATTGGATTGAATCTAATTAAGAAATACATAAATACTGTCACATGTTTCAAATACCTTATTTTTGAGAGGTAACAGTATAAAGATTAATGTTGTTATTTTTTATTTTACATTAAAATTTAAAGGAAGAAGAATGTCTGCTGGGTTCATTTTATGTGCTTGGCCATCTGCTGAAGACTACTTTGGAATACAGAAAGATATATAGTACTTGCACCTTAAATGTATGGCATTATTTTAATGCTTATTCATTTATCTTATGATCTGGCTTCCTTCGGTTGCATAACACTATGAGGAGGAATTATAATGACTCAAAATTTTTGAATGCCATACTTGCCAGATCACTGGAATGATAATGGCTGGGCAGTTCAGAAGAGGACAGGTTTCATTATAGGGTTGTTTATGACTGGTCTAGACTCCAGAGACTCCTGAGCATGATGGTGACTGTGCCAAGGGCAGAGAACATTGCCCACCCTCTCTCTCAAAGCACTTCAACTGGGTTCCCGTGTCTCAGACAGAGGCTTTAACTGTGTTCCCATGGCTTACACAGACTGCTCGTGATCAAACACATGGTCCGGCAGGGGCAGTCAGATGGTGCCCAACATTGTACCATCATGCGGTTTATTATGGTCCTCTGCTGCTTGTGTCATGTTTTCCTCTTTTCTTTTTTCTTTTTTGTGTCTGGCCCGACTGTCTCCTGTGGAGCTTTTTCTTGCTGTCAGTAACCTGTAGTTTGGGGTTGGACATGATGGGTTTTCTCTGATTCTTTGCTCTTTGCACCTCTCTCCTCTGATGGCGGCTCACCTGGACTTTAGGGTGGCTATGATGCCGATGTGAATCATAAAAAGAATGGCTGCTGGGGGTCACAGAAATGTCGGCTCAGTCTACCACTCACTCTAAAAAGAAACCAGCGTTAGCCAGCAAAGTTGTATCAGCTCAAAAAGAAATGCAAACTCAAAAGTCCTTGGCACACAGTATACAGAAATGGTTTACATGTACAAATCCACACGACTGCCATGTAAGGACACTGTCAGTAATATTTGTGGTCCGTACTGAGATTTAAAAGACAACTGTTCATCTGTTAATTACTTTGTTTATTTACTTCAAAGACAACAAAGACCAATAACCATGATAGCAAATAGCTTGGACAGTGAATGGCTACATTTTGGTATGGAAGAGGAGAACATTTAAGATCCGACGCACTTCTCTGGCAGTCTGTGGCCAGTGCAGAACTGAGTACTTTGACCCCTTGCAACGGGTTGCTATTGCTGATATAAAGCCAACACTAATAATGCCTCATTGTTATTAATACACTTGTCTTGAATTTATTTACAGACTTGTTCAAAAATCTAGTGTTCTGTTTTCCAGAGAGAGAGTTTTTGAAGATATCCTGCGCTATCTGCACCCCGAGGATCTTATTAATAAGGTTGTGTTTGATTTGGAAGACCCCAGGTAAGATACTTATCCTGTAAAGGAATAGTCTGGCTGATGCAACTGTTGCATGTAACACTATAAAGGTTTGTTGCTGTACTTCTCTCAAATAGATATCTATTATTAATCATTCCTCCAAATTCACACACATTTCTAATTGTCTTTATTCAAATGGTTTTATATTCTCACCCTATATTTGCTGATCAAATCCATATCTTTAGTTCAGTTCTGAGGCATCTTCTATTTGTACATTGAAGTCCTCTAAAAATAAGTATTGCGCTGTTATCTATTGGGAATATCCATATTCTCTTTTTACTGGAACCTGCCTGTGCTGCTCTGTGCTGTATGGCTTGAACGTTCAGCACCTGAGGCAGTTTTTTTTACAGCTAAGGATGTAGAGGGTGTCAAGAATAGCATGTATCCAAGCATGCTACCTTGGGCCCACATGTACATTTGAAATAATGACATATATAAGTTACAGCTTTGCATTTCATCTATGACTTATTGCCAGTATTGCAGGTAGCACACATTTGCATAACAACACCGAGGATCGAGATGCATCATATTGGGTGTGTGTGTGTTTTGTGTTTGAACCCAATCCAAGCATGAGGCGTTGAACATTTCGGTATAAAGGATTTTCATATAACTAATTCAGGCATAATGCATGTTTTAGATTTCCTCAGGCCACTGTAGCTGTAACAATGATTAGATCTTGAAAGGAAAGGATTGCACTAAGCTCTGAAGTGATTAATCAGATTTCTCCCTGCTCCCGGCTTTTTTTTCCTTTTTTTTTTTTAGTTTAGTTTAGCATGCTTTTTATAAATACCTTTTTACTTTTATTTTTATTAGACAGGGAAATTTGTTGATGTCTTAACTAAAGGCATGCATTTCCTTTTGGTCTCGAATGCATATGTGCATGTCAGTCATGTGCAGAACTATAAATATAACTTGGCTTATATTTAAGTGTTTTTAAAATATCCCATCTGAGAACCTTTAACATGATATTCTCCTAATTCAGAAAAAAACTAAAAGGACACCTTAAGGAGACCTTTGGTTTGTTGAAATTGTATTGTGAACACATTATAGTCAAAACAATCTGAGCAAAAATTTGCCACACTGTTTACTCATGTTTAATACTGAAACTGAAAAAAATGAATAAAACAAAAACACTATTATTGATGCTAAATGTACTAGCATTCATAATGTAGATCAAATGTTCTGAAATCTGAGACTGGGAGACTGGGATGGTGGATAATAATGCTTTGAATTGTATTATTTATAATTAATCACCATAGTGAGTGTTTATATTGGTCACGCAGTGTCCTGCTTTTCACATTTTCCTCATTCATTTCTCGCACATATAATGCGAATAAAAACATTGACAATAACTCGCTAGTTTCCTACTTTATTAACATTCATAGGCTTTTCTTTTACCATCCACAGTTAATTTGTCTGAATGAATAGACTTACAAACAGATATGATAAATTGCCTTATTTATCTCTCTTGGATGGTATAGTATAGAACACGAAAAAAGCATTTCAAAGATAAAAAAAGATACTTTAGCAAAGTGGGCAAACTGAGACTTGTCATGTGTTGTGTGAACTCCTCTGCTTTTGTTTCTAAGAACATGGCTGCCCTCACCACCGCTTGTTCTGCCACACTCTCCCGCTTAGCTCCCAGGTGAACACAGAGCACTCCGGCTCCCTCCGCTTCTTCTCTAAGTTCGAAAGTGGGAATCTGCGCAAAGCTGTTCATGTCCGCAGGTAAATCGGGGGCATTATCATCGAGTCCAGAACATGTAACACACATGGGGACACTAGTAGCATTAAATGATGCTACTCCTGAGGTTTCTGAACATTTAATTTGACAGCAGCTTCAGGTCTTTGAGTGCAAATCCCACCCAGCTAGTCTACAAGGTTGCATGGGGCAATGTTGCTGAAAATCCCACACTAAGCATTTATCAGCTTCTTTTCTTCATGACAAAGTGACTTTCTGTGCAGCTGCATTATGGTAAAGGTCATAATGGATGCACTATGATGCATTACAGTCCATATAATACATAATGTATAGTGCAATCCCCTCCTGCCCCCGCAGCCATGAGTACGACCTTATTCTAAATGCGGATGCTAACTGCTCCCAGCACCACCAGTGGTTCTACTTCGAGGTCAATGGGATGAAAGCGAACGTTGCCTATCGTTTCAATGTGATCAACTGTGAGAAAGCCAACAGTCAGTTCAACTATGGTAAGCAAACAAGCAAGCAAACAAACAAATGGATAAGTTTGTGGCTAGCAGAAGAGTAAAATTTACACCAGGTGGGTGTCCTCAAAATATCCTCATACCCCTTGCAGAGTTGATGAGCTTCTTTATCAGTTTTTTATTTTTTCCTGGTATTCCTGCTTTAATCCCATCCACAGACCATGATACAGTATCCATGTCTCAGGCTGTTTCACTCATACACTGAGTATTAAAGGAGGTCACTGTCGCGAGTGACAGTCTCACGTCCGCGTCGGAGCGTGGCAGGATTCCAAGACATTATGCAAGAATTCTTAGTATTAATGGCTTCTCCTTGGGACAAAAAGGGAAGAACATACAAAAAACAAGACTTGGAAAGATGACTATTTGCAGTGGGATATATTCTATAGCTGGGCAATTGTTTATTGCATGACTCCATCAGGTGGATTATATAGTAAGGAAGAGGTTTTGATCCTGCTAGTATTCATTTGTTGGTTCAGCATTGGATTATGCGCATGGTGGGCAGTGGGTGGAAACCAAACTATGTGCATAAATGTTAGGGGCTAATCTAAGTGTCTAATAGAAGCTTCTTTGACATCAGGGATGCAGCCTGTTCTGTACTCTGTGAGGGAGGCGCTAGAGGGCAGACCTCACTGGGTACGAGCTGGCAACAACGTTTGCTACTACAGGTAGGCAGGCAAACTCAGCATATTTTGTCAGCCTACCATTAATACATTTTGTATTGCCTTTAAGTTAGGCAAGGCTGCATAATATTTCACTTTTTATCCTCTTTATAGAAACCACTTCTGCCCAGTTCAAGGTCAGAAAGGGTTAAGCTCTGCATACTACACTCTGACCTTCACTGTGACCTTCCAACATAATGATGACGTGTGCTACCTGGCTTATCACTACCCTTACAGCTACTCTGCCCTTCAGGTAACTTGTTAACCCAGTTTACCTCAAACACTAGCAACTATACTCAGAAATATTTATTTCACTGTGATATACACTCACCACCCACTTTATTAGGAACTCCTGTGCGTTCACACAATTATCTAGTCAGCCCATTATGTGGCAGCAACATAGTGCATAGAATCACGCAGACACAGGTCATGAGCTTTGGTTAAGGTTCACATCAAACTTCAGAACGGGGAAAATGTGCTAATGTGATCTAAGTGACAGTGGCATGGATGACGGGGTAGTTTGAGTGTTTCAGAAACTGCTGCTCTCCTGGGATTTTTCACCAACAGCAGTCCCTAGAGTCTACACAGAATGGTTTGAAAAACAAAGGACATCCAGTGGGCTGCATTTTTTTTGGGCAGAAATACCTTTTTGATGAGAGAGGTCAGAGGAGAATGGCCAGACTAGTTGCAGCTGACAAGAAGCTTACAGTAATTCAAATAACCATTCTTTACAACAGTGGTGGGCAGAAAATGCACGCCATGTCAAATCTTGAGTTTGATGGTATATAACAGCAGAAGTCCACATTGAGTTCCACTCCTGGCAGCTTAGAACAGGAAGCTGAGGCTACAGTGGTCACTGGCTCACCGTAACTGGACGGTTTAAAATTGGAAAATATTGTCTGGTCTGATGATTCTCAATTTTTGCAGTGAAATGCAGATGGTAGCATCAGAATTTGGCATAAATAGTATGAAGCCATGGGCCCAATCTGCTTTGTGTCAACAGTTCAGGCTGCTGGTGATGTAATAGTGTGGGGAAGATTTTCTTGGCACATATTGTACCCCTAATACCAACTGAGCACCGTTTGAATGCAACAACCACAAATTGACCACAATTTGCCCATCTATGGATGGCTACTTCCAGCATGATTATGCACTATATCACAAAGCACAAGTCACCGCAAACTGGTTCCATAAACGTGACAATGAGTTCAGTGAACTTCAGTGCCCTCCCCAGTCACCAGATCTGAATCTAATAAAGTACCTTTGGTATATGGCAGAATGGCAGATTGGTAGCATGAATATGCAGCCGACAAATCTGCAGCAATTACACAAGGCAATCGTGTGAACATGGGCTCGAATCTCTAAGGAATGTTTTCAGTACCTTGTTGAATCCATGTCACAAAGAATTCAGGCTGTTCTGAGAGCAAAGGGGGGGGGTACTATCTGGTATTAGAATGGTGTTCCTAATAAAGTGGACAGTGAGTGTATTTCTCTATCTTAATTGAGGACCAGTGTAGAACTTAAGCAGAGAAGTGCTATATGAGTGGAACAAGGCATGCGGGTGCCCCTGTTTGTGCTGTACATGTGTGTCCAGGCCAGCTGACAAAATGTATGGCCATTTTGTATTTCAGACTCACCTTCAGCAGCTGTGCAAATCAGTCAACACACGCAAAGTCTTCTTCCGGCAGCAGAACCTATGCAATACAATAGTGGGAAACCCATGCCCCCTGGTCACCATCACTGCCTGCCCTCCATCCCAAAGCTGGAAAGACTTGCAGCAGCTCCGTAAGTGATGCAAAACACCCTCATTTCACCATAGAAAAAAGTGATGCCAGTTTGGCCATTTCGCTATGAAAGGCGATTGTCTGTGGTGAGCGGGGTTCATAATGCAGTATTATTGATGTAGCAGCGCTGTTTATAAAATATTTGTGTTATGGTTGTTTCTTTGATGCAATGTGGGTTTTTTAAGGGATTTTCATAATCTGTTGTTGGCCGTGGAAACCTGGTTTAAGTGGGAAAGGTTCTGTGTCCTGAAAGCAGCACTGTTCTATACAGTAAAACAAGCTAAATGCAATAATTGTATCAGGTTTTTCAGTTGGTACTCTGAATCATTTTAAATGTATCTTCAGATGAATGCTTCATTATTTATACATATATTTGTTTACTCCTCTGTATCTGCATGTTTAGTTACATAATTATTTATACCAAAACAATGTTTTTTTTTCAGTTTGAGTAGCCATAAATTATTTGGCACAGTCTAAAGCTGTCCTCACATTAAAGCTACTTCATTAACAAATGCAACAAAAGCTGCTAATCTTGGTGCACAGCACTTGAAAAATCAATGCCTAATAAATCAAGAACAACCTGATAAATCCCCTTTCCTCCCAGTTTTCAGTCAAAGCCAATTACCCCATTCTTTTTCACCTTTTGGGTTGCAGACTTTACTTGGTATTACAAAGTGCTTGTGTTAGGCACCATTCCTCCTACAGCGATACAGTGAAAACAGGGTAGGGAGGATCCCAGACATCCCATGCACCCAAGTAAACATGTGTTCTTTGGGTTTTTTGTCACTGATGGCTACTGTGGCATGGCAGAAACTTGAACTTAGGCGTACGACTATTTACAGACATGCTTTTTGAACCCATTTAAATGGCCAGTGTTTCGCTTGACATTTTGGCACATTGCCATGGTAACAATGATCGTCACTCCTAAAGAGAACAACGTAACCATTCTTATTGGCCAGGCCTAACATGCACCCATGCTAGAGTCAAAAGTAATTACTGTAATTTGCACTTACCACCGACAGTGTTGCTTTCTATGTTCCGCGCGCCTAGTGTGTTTCTCACCGACACGCCAAAATGTTTGGCAGTACTGCTAACACACAACAAGTACGACTGTTTTAAAGTTAGAATCCAACTGGCTCCTGCACAGTTAGAATCCTGCACCAGCTTTATGTATTTAAATATCTACTTTGACAGAAGATAATATATAGTAGGAGATAGAGAACTTGGGGACTTACTGTATATATGAGAACTTCCTTTGCTTTAGTGAAAACACCTACCTGTATGAATCAAAACGCTAAGTGTAGAATTGTCGCGTTGTATGAGAGCAACTGCTCAGCAACTAAATATTTGCACAAAATGTTTAAAGCAGCCCAGAAGTACACACATCACACTTGTACAACTCTAGCGTGCTTTCTGACTGACACATGCATTTCTAGAACTGTCTGTATGCATTTCTTTGAACTGGAGCCAGACAAAGGTGATCTGTTGCATCAATGGGGAGCTTTGGTGTGGAACAAGAAATTGGTACCTGTTAACTGCCTGGCATTACCGGTTTGTTGCTACTAAATCTGAGGAGACAGAAAGCAGGGGGGTTGGGATTCTGGGTTTTGTTTAGCACAGAAGTTCTTGGTGATGGATGTGAGGGGTACCTGGAGAGAGGAAGGGGAAGGGGGACAAGCTGACCTAGCTGTTCCTGCTCAGGGATACCCGCTGGAGGGATGTGATCTGGCCCCAGTGCTTGAGAAAGTGCCTTGGCTTTGCTCCTCCTGCTTATTAATATTGAGGTGAGACAGCTGCAGCAAGTTCCCCAAAGAGACGCCCAGCATATGGCCCACATGGCACATGGTGCAGCACATGAATGTGTTATCATATCAGGCTCCTGTGTGAACACCATGTTTCGATTCCTGCAGGAATCTGAGTGGCTTCTGGATCATTCACCATTATGGTGTTTAAGGGCTAAAACAATTCCACACACACTCCATATGCTGCAGGGGGCACATGTACAGTATGACATTTGCTTATCAGACATTTTCAGTAGAACTTCATTTTTTTCCTCAGCCTTTATGCTTTTGTTCTTAACGTGTTAATTCTGGAATGCACTACATCTTTACGGTTTACACGTGACTCTATAATTTTAATACGCCATGCTTGCAACAATACCGACAATTTAATTTGTGCTCATGTGTTATGTATGATACTTGTATTTTCACAGCTACCTTGAAAAGCGTGTATGTTCTTAAGGTATTCCTTGAGTTTTGTATTTTTTGAAGGATTATAAAGGATAGAGATGCTGTGATCTGTTAGGTTAGATTAATCACTGTGTTGAAGTATGATGACTGCACTGGCTTGTTCACAAACCAGAGTGTAAAGTGCAGGCTTGAAGGTAATGAAGTAAATAGCTGCATGATTCCACTAGGATATTATTCATCACCATGACTTCCTTGATTTGCTCTGACTGTGTCTTTGACATAAAAAAAGAAAGTAGACTGATATACGGTACTGTTCAAAAGTCTTAGGCATGCAACTTCAATGTCTGTTGAGAAGTACAGGTAGATTCTTATCTACCATCAGGGAGGTTTCTGATTGGTCCCACATTCATTCCGCAGCCTGAGAATGACCTCAAACACCCAATCTCAGTCATACAGAACTATCTTCAGCAAAAAGAAGGAATCCTGCAACAGATGGTATGGTCCCCACAGAGCCCTGATCTCAACATGATCAAGTCAGTCTGGGAGTACATGCAGAGACAGTTAAAGTCTGCAGAAGAACTGTGGCCAGTTCCTCAAAATGTTTGGAAGAACCTACCAACCTGTACCTTAAACTGCATGCAAGTTTACATAAGAGAATTGATGCTGTTTTAAAGGTAAAGGGTGGTCACACCAAATATTGATTTGAGTGAGGTTTTTTTTGTCTACTGCACTTTTTAGAAGGTTTGTTGATTAATATGTATTCATGGCAGTATTTTTGGAACCATCCTTGCTTTATAGCATTTTTCCCACAGGTGCCTAAGACTTTTGCACAGTACTGTACATTATAAATGTTTCATGCTAACAGGAACAGATTATAACCTGCTTAGTTGCATAGATAATGAGTATATTATTATTATTATTATTATTATTATTATTATTATTATTGTGGTTGTTGTTGCTGGTTGTATTTAGCTTTTAAAGGCTTTAGAATTACATTTACCATGTATACTCACCTGCCATTTTATTAGGAGAACCTTTCAAATCCCAGGTAGGGCACCTTCTTTGCTCTCAGAACAGCCTGAATTCTTTGTGACATGGATTCAACAAGGTACTGAAAACATTCCTTAGAGATTCGAGCCCATGTTCACACGATTGCCTTGTGTAATTGCTGCAGATTTGTCGGCTGTGCCAAAAGGTGCTCTACTGGATTCAGATCTAGTGACGGGGGGCCATTGATGTGCACTGAACTCTTTGTATAGGTGCTCTTAATAAAGTGTCCAGTAAATGTATACCCATCCACACAAAAAAGCTATGTAAAGAACTCCCTCAGCCAGGCACACATGAAGGGCAATGTGACCAACTCACCTGAAACACATGTCTTTAGACTTTGGGGGAAACTGGAGCAGAAGAAAGGAGACCTTCATGAACACTTGGAGAACATGCAAACTGCACATAGATGCAAATTCAAACCCATGTGTGAACTCACATCCCAGCAGCTGTAAGACATCAGAAATACTCGCTGTGCCTCCAAGTGACTTAAAATAAATATTTAGGTTTAAAATACATGAGTACATAATATCACTTTTAAAGTGTAAAGCCACACCTTTCAGTATATCCAAGGAAGGTTTCTCATGATCGTCCATGAATGATGACAAACTGATAAGGGTTGCCTTTACTAAATGAGAGGTTTAGTAAGGTAAATGAATGCTAGCTTCTTTTAAATGTATAGAATTGCTACAAAGTTATAGAAATGCATGATTATCCATGGAAAGAGCTATATTTCTTCAGTATTGCAAGGTGTGGATAACATCTGCAAAGTAGCTTTTTTATTATGATACTTTTATTTCTAAATGTCCTGACAGTACTTTTTAAAAGCTTAGGGGAGGGAAAAAAAACCAGAATGCTTTTAGCTAAACTGTCATACTAAATAGAATTAGGTCCCATGATTAGATACCTAGAAATGAGCCCAATGTAATTGCAGGGTGACATTTCTAATAATTAAATTGGAAATTAAAACCAAATTTTCCTAAGCTTCACAGGACAAATTTGTCTTATGATTCAAAATGGACATCTCAGATCTCTAGTAATTAGATCTCATTTGCATGTAAAGGATGGGTGTTGCAACAGAATAAGATTGCTTTCCATTGCTAAAGGCTACCATTGCTCTTTACACAAGGGTCAGTGCTTTTGCTGGTGTCCTTTATTGGAAGAATCTTTACATCTTTACATAATGGATTTATGCATATTTGCATAAATTGCAAATATGCAATTGTTGGGTTCATTCTGAGCGTAGACAGTATTGACAGTACAGTTTTTTTGTCTGGGCATTGAACATGATTGGAAATCAATGTGAAAAATGAAAGAAAACTATTTTTCTAGTGCTTGTAGTGTTTGTTATAATCTGTAAGATCACCTGGCATTAATACATCTTCATAAAGCTGTCCAAGGTAAGGTGTAAGATTTTCCTCAATTTATGAAATAAGGAAGATCTATAGAAATAAATTGTTGATTTGTACTACTGATACTTTAAGTCCTGCTTTTGAAAATGCGGGGTTTTGTTATTAAATTTGCGGAGGCTGGTCTTAGACATCACAAATTGCTATACAGTATGCTAATTTTAAGAAGAAATAAAAGGAAGAAAATACATTCCTTGACAAACAATAGTTCACTGCTGCAGGTTAAACACAACCGAAGATTTTTCCACAATATACAAGCTGGTTTTGACCTCCAGCATCCGTCCATCTCTGTCCCCGCTTTGCCAAGCCAATTCTAGTTGTAAGGTGTCAGCAGTGACGGATTGTGAAGCTGTTTACATCAGATGTTTTTTTATATTGAGCTTTCAAACCTCTTTTGTTCTGAAATCTCAGGCAACGTTTGATAAGTATTGAATGCTATGATTTATTTATGTGCACTAAAATTTGGCGTAATTGAATATTTTCACCAATATAAACTGAGCATGCAGCAGAATTAGAGCAAGAGCTACAAAAATTGCTGCAGAACTGCAAGAACGTTCATAAAATAAAATATAACACCATTTCCTTTGAAACTTGTTTCTTCAGTACTCTGCAGCCATACAAACTCTTTTTTGAGATACAACACATATCACACTCCATTAACACACTGCTTAGATTTAAATAAGAAGACGAATATAAACACATACAAAGAGCGTTTTGTTACTTTTAACACTGATGTCTGGGACGTGGCCCAGTGAATCATTCAAGATCTTTTGAGCTGTATCAATTCTATCCCATTAGAGTGGGTAGGAGAATGACCACAAGGGACTGACAAGTAGCCCTTTGTCACAGAGATGCTCTGCAAAAGCCCGAAGGAGCTATACAATGCCATTTAATTCCATCTGACATAATGAATGTGCAGGGCTGGCTTGTGTGTGAGTGTCACATCAGAGTTATTCATCAGCAATATGGCCAAGTAGGAAATGTAATGGTGAGGAGCTGGATTTGTGACCCTCGAGAAGGGCTGCTGTTGTATGGTTTGGTGAGACACTTCATCTAAATTACATCAATAATACACACAGGTGTATGGATGAGCAGAAGAGCAAAAATTGAAAGCAGTTGTTTGTAAAGCCACTATTGTAAGTCACTCTGGAGAACTGTGTCGGGAGGCCACTTACTGTTCTCCACAGAGAGCTCACACATAGTAATGGTAATATATTACTGTCGCATTCACCAAGCATGCTTTCTAGGGTGTATTGCTTGTGTGATGCTTTATGGAATGGGCCCAAAAGATGTAATTCACCAAACTCAATCATATTTAGGAGTACATAATAAAGCTGTTTCACCAGATGATGGTGATGTTTGTAGACATTTTTAGAACTAAATAGGGCAACTGAACATTTCTTAAATAAAAACAATATCCATCTGTATATTGTGCTTGTTCAGCACACAGTTTCTCTGATCTGCAGCCTATCCAGAAAGCATAGAACATGAGGCAGGGTAGACCATGAAGTGGACACTGACTCACACAGGCACGCTATGGGCAATTTAGAATCACCAGCTTACTGGCAACACATAACTTTTGAGGAAACAAACCCTCTGACAAAGCCCACATGAACACAGTGAAAAAAATGTCTGTACAGCTTGAGCCAGATTTGATCCTACATCTGAACCCTCAGCTCCACAAGACACTGGAGCTACCTGTTGCTCTACTCTGCTACCTAGAAAAGCAGCATGTTCATTTGAACATAATCCAAAATGTGTGCACCAACCAACATGTCTCATCTCTGGTTAATGTGAAGAGCAAAGACTAGATGGTCACATTGTGGGATTTTCATTTGGCTGGTATGTGGGTCTATTTGCTTATGAACACACAGATGTACAACTGTAGGCTAACAGAAATGCAGGGGAGCACAAAGATATTATAATTATCATTTTGCTCAAGCGATGATGTGTACTTTCTACCTGGGCAGTTAACAAACAGTGGATTGGACAGCAGTGGGAGGGTTTGCCCCAATAACCTGAAAGCAACAGGGCATGAATTACAGGGGGAAAAATATTTTTTGTAAATGACCTTCTCTTTAACGCCTGAGCTGCATTTGAAACTGTGCCAGTATGCCTCCCTACCTCATGCAAACATGGCACTGGCACCGTGCGGGATTCTTTTCGCTGGGAGCATAAGCACACTTGTTTGTGCAAGATTGGATCGAAAACTACTGCTGACTTCATTTGCTTAATGCTTTCAAAACACGCCCACGTCATTTCACCCCTACACTGTGGATGCAGAGCATTAATATCATTAGCGGATTACAGTGTGAATGTACGCGGGAAAAAAAGGGCGTGCAATAGCGTGGGATGAGGCAGGGAGTGTTTTCAGCATTTCGTATGGCTTGAGTTCTCTTTTTGTTGCATTAGTCCTCCATAAAAGGCCAGTTAACCTTTCCAATTACCTTTTCTCAGGAGCAGTACAATACACAAGTCTCACTATTCTTGACATTGTAATACCTTTTTTCTGTGACATTTTTTCTTTACAGAAGAAAATTTAGAAACATTGATTTCTGCGCTTCTTGTTAGGTACTGCAATTTTACCTTGGTTGTACTGAAGGGATAATCCAAATTTACTGAACTGAAACATAAAATTAAGATTGTTTCTCTTTGTCAGTCCAATATCTGGCAAGCAAACAGTCGTAATCGTGCAACAAAACAAACACAAAGCCACACACTTGCAACTTTTCCCCTGCAATATAAGAATTTCCAAGCTTATGCTAGCAGCTCTTGAAGGAAAACTGAACCACATGCTCCACGCTGGTTGTGGTTCTGCCCTTGGGACCAGCCATCGGGGGGCTCCCTGTCCATCATCTTTGGGATGACCCCCCACCTGTAGCGGGGAAAGCGATTTGTACCTCTATATAGGATGAGAACCTAGAAAGCTGCACTTTCTCCATTGCCCTAAATAAAACTGCATTTGGAATATCCTGTGTTTGGTGGGATAGGTTCTAGACCACCATACCTCATATTGAACTGTTACAGTATGGATAAGCCTCACCTGAAATTATGCAGCTAATATTTTTATATTTTGAAATATTCCTCCATTTTCTTCACACCCAGAAAATGTGTTTGTACATTTATAAGTAAATAAACTTGCTAAAAATTTGCATGTGTTAGGATTTTTTTTGCCATGAGAATAGATGATTTTATACTTGCATAATTTTTCGAAAACAGCATTTATAGCTGATGCTCTGTTTTAAGTAATGAAATTAAACAGACTTCTTTATAAATTCCAAATACCCCATTACATTATTTAATAGATAAACTTTAAAGCCAGAATCATAGGCTATTTTGTTTCAAATCTCTGCTTAGTTCTTAGTTTCACCAACCCACAAAATGGAATTACATACAAGGAGTGAATAAAGGAAAAAGTGAGTGTGTCTTTAAAAGGTCACCAAAAACCCATTACCAAAGGATCAATGCAAACGTCAGATGAATTTCCTCTCCTTGTGCTCGCCTGAAAGGCAGTATAGGCCACAATTGCCAGATTAAAGTCTTAATGTGCTTCTGATATGAAATCCTTTTTTTTACTATCTTCTCTAAACATCAGCTTTCTGGAGGAAAATTGTATGATTTCACCTGCAGCAGAAATGGCTGCATGTCCCTAAGTTTGATCCTCTTTATCAAAGAACGTCCCTGAATTCTGTGTCCAGGTGCTGCAGTCACATTGTACACAGTAGCAGACTTTGAAAATCCTGTGTTAATTCACTTTTTCAGAGTCACTTTTCTTTTACACAAGTGGTGCACGATTAAACTGACATACATACAATATATATTCAAATGAAGTGGGGACCAAACATGCGTGACTGGCATGCTGGCACTGCAGGTCAACCTAACCACAAGAGGTGCTGACTGGCAAGTAAAAAGGACCAGTATAGAAGGTGGTGGCACTCTGGAAAGAAGGGAAGCACAAAAACATCAAGCAATTTTGGGCAACCAAAACTGAAATACAATAGTCTTGACTGTGTGGTGACACTGAAGGGCAAGAGTGCACCATTTGTACATCTTGGTGTGGATCAATAGCATCTTCTGTTACTGAAACACATCACAAAGAAAATCAACATGGATCGACACTACAGTTGATCTGATGTGCACAAACCGTTCAGAAGACTCACCAGTGCCCATGTACTGATCCAGTGGTAGGAAGAACATAGACTGGTATCTTTTGTTTGCCGTGGAACATGAAGTTGATCAATCAGCATTTTTTTCATGGATTTGTTTAATAAAAAGAATACAGATGTCTGATTGTGTTCATCAGTGGAAAATGTTCCATATTAAATACTTTAATTATGCTGAGATGCATCTCAGTGATACTATATGCAATGGAGAAAGGCTATATGAACAGACTGAAGGTGTATGTCCTGTACTAAGGTCTTGTTAGAGACTAAACCCTTGCCGTTCCAGGTAACCGGCCCTATGTGGTGCTGACAGCCAGAGTGCACCCCGGGGAGAGCAATGCCAGCTGGGTGATGAAGGGATCCCTGGAGTTCCTGTGCAGTGAAGACCCTGCAGCACACACCCTGCGAGAAAGCTACATTTTCAAGATCATCCCCATGCTCAACCCAGATGGGGTCATCAACGGCATGTGAGTTCAGCAAAGCTCCCCCTTTTCCTCCTCAGTTCCACTGCCTGATATTCAACAATCACAACCAGTCTCCGATTATATAGAACATTTGTCAAGAGGGACAAGCTACTAAAACTTTTCTTCCTTCTTCTGAGCAACTTATCAATAGAGGCAGTATTTGACAGGCTGTTATGAATCTGGAGAGTAAGTGGTACCTCAGGCTTCAACTGAACCTGCAATTCAGCAGTATTCTGCCCCACTCAGATTGTTCATGTCTGAACTGCTGCTGCTTGCCTCTTTATCAGCGTCCTCTTGTGAAGGAAATTTGTTCCCACCACTCTGTTGTTCAATTTCTGGTGCTCGTGTTCCTTGTTAACGTTTTTGATGGCAAGAGCAAAGCAGAAACCCCATTGTTTTGTTGGATGAATGGTTTAGGACACGCTCTGCTTCTTGGAGACTGTTTCATAAAAGTGAGCAGTGCGATCTGATTTTGACATGAGGTTTCTTTGTACAGTATGAGCAGACAGTACCACCGCCAGGGCTCTCATGATGCTATCCAGTTCCATTTGGCATAGTTTGGATATTCAGTAAACCAGCAGGCAGCTTTTAGTCTACACTTGAAAACACAGGTAACTTCTTAATTTCGTAATTTATAGGCCTTTTAGTGCAGTGTAACTTCTGCTTCTGATCTGATACATGGGAAGACCATATTTGTTTTTAAAATGTTCATCTTTTAGTTAATGATCTTTGGTTATGTAACCAGCAGCCCGGTGTAATAATAACCATAACTACGTACTGCATGCATCATAATAGAAATATAATTAAGGCAGTTTAATACAGGTTAAAATGAATTAAAGAATAATATCTGAGCTATATGTTAGCATATGGTAGATGTTCTTGACTAATGTTTGCTTATGAGGGCATGGCCTTATGGGAATTCAGTTTTGCACAGTTTATTTTAACAATCTGTTTGCTGCACCAGATGGAGTTTTCAGAAATAGGCTCTCTGGACACGTAGACAGATCCCAGGCATCCTTTCCCCAAGCACAAGAAGGAAGAGAGTGGATTAAATTTGTAATGCTGTGTGGGTTATTGGAGGGATTCTGTTTTTAGTGGTTATTACGAACACAGTGCTAAACATATCGCATGCTGATAGAAATGAGCTGCTTTGGACAGACGTGACACATGTATTTATCCTTAGATGGTGACATTTGCTGGCCTTTCTTTCCCAACCAGCTGGCAGGTCACGTGGAACGCTCCTTGCTATGAGTTTGCTGTTGACGCGTGAACGTGGAGATTTGACGACTGTGCTTACTGTCTTACAGCATAAGTGTTCTTTGTTCGTCTCCTCTGACTCATGGCCTCATTGCCATTAATCCACTGCGGACGGCCACCTGCAGAGAGATGCTGAGGGTTGTGTTAAGCATGCCTTTGTGTCGTTTGAATGTCTTTTGTCTAGGGTGGTGTCTATACTTCTCGTTGATACCTCTGCTGCACTGCTATCAGGCTGTGTTTAATACTTTTCTTCTCCTGAGTCAAATTTTGCTGGAATGCTGTCATGCTGAATAAAATACATGCTATTAATATTCCATGTTAGGCTTGGGAAAGACAATGTGCTATTTTTGTGCCCGTCATTTTATTGAGCAGATGATATTTGGTGACAACTTCTCGGTGAAGCCATTGTGTCATTTGTATTGACTCACTGCTGGGATTCCAGCTTGCAGCTTAGCTGATTTGTAAAGTCTAGGAGTGTATTGCTCTTTTGACTAGCTGTCTCCCTGCTCCTCTTTTGGGGGATGCTATCAGGCCTGTCTCGGTTATAATTATGCAGGGAGAGCAGTTTCGATGTGTGAAGCTGACTTCTGTTATCACACACCCATGGCTCAGATCCCTTACTGGTCCAGGTGGAATGGATGGGAACAGATTGCGATTTATAATGGTGACCTTGAGAGTCAAAAAAGAGTAATAAATTAAACAAGTCTCAAGAGGAAGGAGATGTGTGGAGGCAGTGTCTATGTGAAGTTAGCAGGCAAATATGAAAGTACATCTTGTTTTCATGTGATTGGAAATTACATCCTTAGAACTGTGTCTTTTCCTGAGAACATTTTTTTAGTTATTAGTTTTTTTTGGGCAGTTGAGCACAGATGTTATTCTTTCATTAGTTTTTTCACCAGATTTGTTAGATGCTTTAGCTTTTGTAAAAACCAGCTGATTTGCCCAGCCTTGCCCAGATTAGAATTTGGTAAGGTGGGGAGGTAAGTAGTAATAATTGTAATAACATTATATATGACATATAAGTATTGCTAGTGCTGTTAGACAGGCAGATGGCACAAAGTGATAAATTGTCAATCATAGTCTAGTGGAAAGGAATAACAAAATATATAATATCATACCTTATTACCCTTACATCACAAATGTGTGCAGCATTGTATGTTTGTGTGTCATTTCTTATTCATGTCTACATTTTCAGTTTGTACAGGTTTTAAAAATTGTTATTTTTCTTTGCAGACATATTGCAGTTACTGGCTCATCTTGGCATTTTACATTGTGGTGATAATAGTGTTTTTTTGCCATCTCCAAAGTACTCTTCCCTCTCACCAGTTTGGCTCTTTACTTCAAGCATCTGTTAGCACCTCCTGTCCCCTGCCCCCCATCCATCTCTCTGCCCCACAATAGCATCTTGTGACAAACTTTTGATTTGTAAGGCAAACGCTGATTTAGTTATGTTCTAAAGAATTGATATTCTTTCCATTGCTCAGACAGAAGTACCTTTGCTATAACCCCAAATAGTACGAAAGTCATGACCTTAGCCAGTTTATGCTACTGACTTTAAAGAAGATTACAAAGATACTTGTGGCACAGAGTTGGACTATGGCCAAATGGAACTCTTAGTAGTCAGCTACTAGCTACTAGCTTACTAGTCACCCTTACTAGTTATTTTTATTTTCCCCATGTTGTAGTGGAACACATTCATTTTAGATTTATACATATAACACCTTTTATCTTATATTTTACGTTTCATTAGTGTTTTTATATGTCAAAATAGATAAACTGTATAAAATATTAGTGATCTGAAATTCACTTTTGTTATGTAAAAGTATGTAAATATGTAAAGAGAAGTATATGTTATATTTAATGGCAATGCACAGTGTATTTTGCATTAAATGGACAATTCAAAAAAGCTTTGTTTAACTTTATTTACCCATTATTGTGTCAAAAAGGTCAAACTGAATGTATAATAAAAGTTAAGAAGGGCCAAGAAACAGACAGAAGAGTTTTTTTAGACATGAAGTGTTTGAAAAAGGTTGCTGTGGTCCACAATGTGGCACTGTGATTCTCTTATGAGTTGTTCTGGGACAGACATGTGACAAATGTAGTGGCTGGCATGAAGCACTGTCAGGCCTTGACCCAGCCATCAGGACAGATGATGGCTCTGAAGATGTGTGAAATGAATAAATATTCTACTGTAGGGATGCATATAATGTTTTCATAAAGCAGATTTATAAAGGAAAACAAAAATAAAACAAAAAAACAAACAAAAAAAGATATCCATTAATTACAGAAGCACACCTGTGATATGCTGTGGCTTTAAACAGACAATGTTTTTTAGTAACAGTTAGTTTCTTAATATGTATATTGTGAAGATCACGCCATAGTAAAGGTTTTTTTTCTGATTTTCTTTTTTTAACTTTATGTAAGCAGAAAAAGGCTGCTTTTCCTTGATTATTGGTTATATATTTTGGCTTAGTTGTTTGCTTAGAAAAATGAAAAAAACTTGTCAGTTTTTGCCAATGACTCACACATTTTATTGTTTTCATTGATTGTACAAATACAGACTATATGTATCAAAAATCTTCATTAGATTAAATGGTTTCAAGATGAAATTCTGGAGAAATGAAATACAGTACTTTATAAGATATGCCATTTTACTGGCAACTGCTATGCATAATATTAAATTACAACACTGTTCATTGTAACATACCAAAAAGCAAGATATTTCAGTAAATCAGTGAAGTTACCTGGCTCATCTGATTTTTAGATCAGTAAGTCAAATATCTCGGTTGATTTGGAATAGATTCTTTTTTGCATTGTGGAAAAATACAGTTACCATTGCAGAAAACGTTAGGAGCAGAAACAGATACAAGGTGCGAACTGCACGGTGTGAATCATGTGAAGACACTGGCCAAATAAATTTGATTTCAAGCACAAGTATGACCCTCCTGACATAAGCGTTACTAAGTTTATCCATCAGCAAACCAAACTGTGCCCTTTAATCATTACGAATGACACATAGTTCCATGAACATTATTTTGTTCACTGCTAAACGCAGAATGATGTTACTCGCTGTAATAGCAAAACAGAGAGTTATGTCACAGATTAATACAGTGGCAAACAAAGGAGATGATCAGACACAAATGTAGAAAACTTTTAGTCCTGGAAAATTAGTTTAATTTAGACACACAAGCACACACACATAGAAAGCCAGACATGCTTGGGCATATTATGGATAATATTATGGCTAACAGAGATTTAGATGCACACGATATCCCTCCTCACATTCTAGGTGAAGGGTGAATGTGCTTCTTTTTGGGGTTTTATTTAACTGTAAAACATAACAACTTTTTCAGTGCCAAGCATGTTTATTAAAGTGCCAAAATAAGTGAAAGAAATTGACCCAATATTATACATATTATTTTTAAATGGACTCTGAACTGCAAACTGCTGTAATGTACGAATCCCAGCAGTAGGCATCAACAACAGCCTTTCACAAACAATCAGTTAAACCCTTTAAATAGCTTCCCTTCTGTCTTTAGGAAGAACTGAACCACTGAACAAAAATCACAACATTATAGATCTGTACCACATAAACATGGATGGATTAACCCCAAATCAAATTAATTACATATATCCTCAGCAGTGAGTTTTCTCGGCTCCAGCTGAGCCAGACAGTATATAAGGTCACTTAAAAAGCTTACTTTGGTTTTTGGCCAGTGGTGAATGTAAACAGTGCTGATGGGTAAATAACATTCAAGCACTGCACACAGTACACATACAAAAGGGGAAAGCTGACTGTTTAAATGTGCTGAGTGTTTTTGTATGATGTGGAAATATAACCAAGTGTGTGAACCCAATAAGTTTGTGCAACTTTGGAATGAATGAGTTGGTTTGCTCCAGACACTTAACCATGGTAGACCTGCTCTGACACACATACACCTTAGGATATTTAACTGTACCTTTATTCATTGACATCCATATTGAATAGGCAGCAGCCCTGCCTCCACTTACATGGCCCGATGGGATCTTAATTTAGAGTTTGCCGGTGGTGGAAAGTAAGTACTCCTGAAATAGTTCTGTTGTATAATGCATTGCTTTTATAGGTCCTGTTCACAGATGATGGATTGCATGGTTCAGGTGTAATCATAGTCACTGGCAATAGTGGACTTGTGTAAATGAAACTGCTAATACTGATTCAAAGTATTTGTCTTTTAATTTGATCCAATGGTAGACCTTTCCATTGTAATTCAATAGAAATGACAAATATACAGTTTTCTGTATTTATAGCTGCTTTCATGTAATTTCATTTATTTTTTTTTCATTGCTACTGTGAAGCATGCTAAATCATGAATTTTAAGTAATGGTGGTTAAGTTTATTAAATTAAAAAATAATTCATTGATCAATCCTTGAGAATGGAGATGAGCGATAGTCATGCAAAGGAGAACTGTTGAGTTGTGAATCAGTGGTAATGTAAGGAATAATTTGCCTTTCTCTACTGTGTATTGGATACTGTGTGTCTAGAAATAATTGCACACTGCATACTAAACATTGTGCCACCTGGTATTGCTTTTCTGACTACAGCTGATTGCTGTGGCCTTTCTGCAAAGGAATTATTCTCAAACTCCTTTCTGGCATAAATCAGTATCTGCTCTGGATATGAGTCTTGTTCGCTTGAGCATGATTTGTAAGCCATGGCTTTGGAGGAAAATTATTTTCTCTTTTGTCACCAGAAAGAACTTGAGGCAACAGAAGGAACCACCCAAGTAAGCCTATGTGCTTTGACAGAAAGGAAACAGACCGGTTTGAGGGTTGGGGTCATTGCTGGGCTGAAAATCCAAACTTACAGGGGTCAAAAATGTAAATGTATTCAGTTTCCTGCACAATGAGACAAAACGAGAGATGAATGGGAATTAATGTCTCATTATCCTGTTATGTCTCAAGTCTTCAAGGCCTTTGACTGGGCTCGATAAGTTGTGTGCACATAGGCAAAAAGGATGAAAGCATAAAATGGCTTCATGTTGAAAGAACTAATGAGGTTCTCAATCTTGTGGGGTTAAATGTCATCTGAGACAAAAACGAATCATCTCCCTTACTGATGAATTTATATAGAGTAGCACAATAAGCAAAGTGCTTTTAAACTATAGAAAAATATAAATGGTTCAATACATGCGTATGGTTATCAAAATCGTAGTTGGTTATATAAAATGGATAGAGTACTTAAATAAATGAATTGTCTTCCCTTATTTTCTAATTTTAATGAAAGTTCACTTTAATCCATATATTTAGCTAACTTGCAGTTTATTACCTATTTTCTGACTGTGATTGAAAATAAATTGAGACCCACTTTAGGATTCACAGGTTTTGTTAAACTTGATTCTTTTTTTTGAGTTGTTAGTTGCAGGGTTGACAGCATTTCCTCAGGATGAAAAACAGATGCGATAAGTGTCCAGCACTTTTTTTCATCGTGTCAGTGACCCTGTGTAGTGGGTCACCAATCCTGTGACTATCGCTATGTGTCTGGCCATGGACTGACAGTCTAGGGTCCGATTGAGACCAGGCTTTGTGACACATGGCCCCTTCTCCAACTCAGTGCTTCCATCCTTATCAGAGAGAAGTCCTAGATAAGCACTTGTCGCATCTTTAAAAGTGCCCTAGGAATGTCAGATTGCCAATTCCTGCAACTTGAGGAGATCTGTGGGTTGGAAAGTTTATTTCCTATTTTGTGGAATCAAATTTTTTTTATTAATTCCACTTCCCTGGTTTGTCATAACTGAAAAAATAAAACTGTGTGTCAAAGATAACTTTTTATGCAAATGTTTCTTATGCCAAAATCAGAAATAAATTGTCTTCGAATGCTAGAAAGACACCTGAATGTTTGAGATTACAGTTGCTCAGGGAGCAGTGAGGGACAGAATGCTATCCATGCAGTTGATGCTTATTTAATAGCTTTGTCAGTCTGAAATGTGTTTAACAGGAAAAATATATGAATGTGTCTGTATTTGTGAGCTAGTTGTTTGAAGCATACAGCAAACTACAATACTAGCAAATGAAATATCCCTACAAAAGGAGGGAACCTTTACAATTTGATACTGTTTTAATATGAGCTTTGTATCTGTAAAAGGAGAGATTAATTATAAGTAATCATTCATCCAGTAATTATCTTAAAATTGGTATTTTTTAATATCAACTTTAATTTATTTGTCATATCTGCAACTTTGGCACTAAGAACAATGTTAACTGATGTCTGTTTCCAAGGACACACAGTAATGAGTATGGTTATATAGTATAAGATCAGGGCAAGTAAATTCAATGCTGATGAAATGTGCTGCCCCACACACACACACACACACACACACACAGGTGGATGCAGAATTGTGAAACCGTGATGTATTACTTTTCTGTTGTGTTTGGGAAGGGACACACTAACGTCGTGTGGCAGGGACAGGAGGAGGGTTGGCATGGGAACATCAGCTCTTGATGGAAAAGTGCTTCTCCCACAGGAATACTAATCTCTTCAGGTGCCTTCAGAGCCTAATCCTGACATGTGGATATGCATGTCTTCTGTCATACTAGGCTTTGTGGGAGTATTTACAGATACAAGAACATCACATCATGTATTTTTCATCCTAACGAGACCCTTTTTAAAATATTTCTTCTGAATCTGTAATTTTTTTCAGGATATGCATTAGACATTGCTTTCAGAACATGCAATACATGGTTTACTTAAAGCCACTATTAGCAAATACAACTAAAAAAAATAAATATACCATGAATTTATAGTACTCTTTAATCTATAATACTCTTTTGTTACTGAAGATGAAGAAATAAACAGAATTCACCTCTCCCAAAAAAAGCTTACAAATTCTCATTCTGATTCCAAGAGAAACCAATTAAAAATCCTCCTTCAAAAGTATTGCATGAAATGCATTTTTCCATTAGATGGAGGCAGAATGAGTTCAGCATTAGCATAAAAATGGCAGAATATTAGTGAATTGGTTATACTGGAAAAGTGCAGTAAGGAACTGAATGTATTTTAATGCAATAAGCATGATATAGTTTACTTGTATTTAGTTTTCTTTTTGCCACCTTGGTATAACACATGAGCTCAGATCAGCAGGCACTGTAAGAACGTTCAAAGGAAAAACAAATCTTGAATGTAGGTTCACACACAAAAGTATTTGAGTGCCTTTTAGAAATCAAAAAATATTTGTAGTGTTTGCATATTTTATCATAAAATAATTAATTGCAGCATTAATTGAAGCACTATTTCAGTGAAGTATAAATGGCTATTCTTTTAAAACAATACATTTTAACGGAATATATGTTACAGTAAGGATATGTAGTATGGCAATCATAAAATGTACACATTTTGAATTTAGCTTTCTGGTAATTATATTTCAGTTTAGCTGCACAGGTGGATCATTTCAATGCATGCTCTGTAAAAATCATAATGGAAGAGCAATAGGACCGTAACTAATTTTATTTGTATCATCATGGCTGAATTGAATAAAATAAGAAAGATCACTCAGTATCAACAGCCTCTTGTTCTAATGCAGGGTTGTGATAGACTGAAGCTTTTTCTAAAATCACAGGCCACTGGGCCAAGCAGGGTACATGCATTCCCTAGATGGGTTACCAGTCTATTGCAGGATAGTGTTCATTCACGCACCACAGGCAATTCAGAGCCACCTATTGTCCCGTAACTAAAGTACTCAGAGGAAATTCAATGAAACATGCCGATAATACAGATTGAAAGGGAACCAAACCTACATAAGATCAGAGAGCTAAGGCCTGTTCTGCCTGCTGTACCTCCTTAATTTTTTTTTTAATTTTCAAAAATAACTACACATAATTTTGGTTAAAAATTCTTGCAAATGGCTAAAAACCCCAATAATAAATCACAAAATTGCCCGATAATGTTACCAAGGATGGAGTTACTTTTTTTGGAGGTGGATTATAATGGAAGTGTCTGTCACTGGGAAAACTATATTAATCAAATTTGATTTATGTCGGTGTCTTGTTATAATATTGGAAGCTAAGAACCAAGTGAGAGAAGGAAATTACATATAGAAAAATAATCCATGTCTGCCGCGGTACACAGGGCCCTGAAACTAGCTTTTATGTGAGAGCAGTGCTTATAATTTCTGTTTAATAGTAGATTTCAGATAGAGCTAATAATGGACTTTTCAGCATGCCTTTCTGACATGTTGGTTTTGTGCTAACATGAATATTCACATTCACTATGCATGGGGTAATTTTGTAGACTAGAATACTAAAAAAGCAGCCATTTCTAATTCATTCTTCTTTCTTTTGTAATAAGTCGCTCAGGTGACATAATAGCCCACTGTTGTCATGCACAACAACAACAAAAAAAGCCATCTTTATTAACATTCATGACATGTGTCCACCTTACCGGATAGAAAGAAGCTGCCTGTATCGCACAAAGCCCTATTTCAGTCACCACTCTCCTGGCTTTATTTTAAGTATGGTCACGTTGAAAGGATGTTGTCAATTGTCCATTGAAAAGGCAAAGAGATGTAAAAAGAGCACCCCTTCCAACCAGGAGAGTTGTGTGTTGGGCCCACCAGTATGGGGGAATGGACTACACTTTGCCAAACACTGTACAGAGGACCTACCAGCCACAGCAAATTGCCAATATCACACTCCAGGCCATCTCCATGGAAAGTGCAGGGACTAAATTGCCATCATTTTGGACCCAAAAGAAGTGTTGTTCTGCATTGGCCATCTTTATTTTTACCTTTCTGGCAGATAAAAAGGCAGCTTAAGGGCCTTACAGAGTGGTTCTGATCTGTGGTTTATTTACATTTGTATCATTGCGAGGATAAATGCTTGATTCTGATTGGTTGAGATGGTGTTGTTTAATTCGTTATGACAACAAGGTAAAAAAGGGCCTACAGCAACACTGGCTTTTCAGCATTCTAAATAAACCCAGAGGCAATGCTAAATATGCATCAGTCACAACTGATGTGTTCCTTGACATGTCAGGCAGCCCAGTGGAAACAGTGTCATAATCCTCAGAGATCTTCAGTATATGAATGGTGTAGTTAGCAGTGGAGCGCTGTGTGAAACACTTTGAAATAGAGGGGATTAAGGGTAGTACACTTTAACAGTGTTAGAGTCTAGATAGCTGCCAAGTTCAGTTGCTTTTCAGAACAATCTCTCAGCAGCTGTCCTCAATAGTTCCAGCATCTGTGTGAAGCAGCCCATGAGTCTTGTCAGTCAGTTAGACTGCTTACCCATTAGTCTGTAGAAGAATGCTTTCACAAGTAGAAACATTTCCTTTTTTTCCAAGGACAGTGGGAAGAAAACAGGATGAGTTTTTTTTTTTGAAGTACAGAATTACTTAGGGACGAATAAAAAATTTAGAGTGTTGTCAACTATCAGATTTGCTCAGGCTAACTTGAGCAGAAAGAAACATGTGGTTAAAGACAAATAGAAATGTGTGAATATATATATATATACACAGATATATATACACATATATATTTACAAATGAATTTAAAATTAAATGCTTATATATATATGATATATTTGGGTGTTTTTTTAGAATTGTACCAGAGAAAATAAGATGTGCTGTATTTTTCTCCCTGAATATAGCCAATGTGAATAATGTGATAATGTGAACACAATTGTAACACTGGCAGATCAACGCCATTTTTCTTGTGTGCTGCTGTGCTTTGATTTTGGGTCTCCTGCTCCTTGAATAATGTATTTTTTAGATTTATAAGACAGTTGGTTATTTCCAGTTGTGAAATTTTAGTTTATGCAACATAGTTGCCAAAGTTAGTTTTTTTCAGTTTCAGATTATTACTGTTCCTTATAATGACACAGTTCCCTAAAATGCCACATTGCATATCATTAATCACATAATGTGGCTGGTCATGTTTGTGGCCGTATGGCATAAACAGTTATGATCAGTTATGATTTATGGTTTTTTCCAGACGAGAAGGATGTAACTGCACGAATTCCTTCGTGAGCAATAAATGCTAAAGTAAACGATGAGTTATTTTCTTGTTAAGGCATTAAATCAAGTAATATGCAGTTCCAGATGGACAAAAATTTAGTATCAGTATAAGCTACTTACATGTTTTCTCCACCAGAGAAGTTTTTAAAATAAACTTAGGGGGATTGTTTTTTAGGTAAAACAAACTAAGAAAAGGATTATAAAGCAAAAAAAAAGTAAGGCTATAACAGTATTTAGACTTTTAAGAGTGCGGTTCTTATACAGTGACACAAACTATAGCCAGTAAGCATATCAGTTAGTTTTCAAACCATAATATTCTAGTCTATTCACCATTTGTTTATTCTTTTTAGTTTTGTTCATTAGTAATGAAAAAGTGATCTTACTTTAGGTCAATGTGACAATTTGAAAGAGTTTTAATGTTTCTACATCTGGGTTCTATTCATAGACAACTTTCATTGTTGAAAATGTACATTATTTAATGTATAGCATCCACATAATATCATACATAATAAAGCTTGTTAAGATATTTTAGATTTTTTTTTTAAAAAGAGCTTTTTAATAAAACACTCCATACACACGTAAAATCAGTATCAGTTTCAATGAAAGTGTTGATTTTTGTAGGAAGGTGGCAAAGATTAAGCTCCTTATTTTTCATGCTTCCTTGCTATATTATGCCATGTGTGGCACGTGCAGTGGTGCCTAGTATTCAGAGCTATGAGTAAAAACACGTCAGGAAAAGCAAAGGCGGCTCTTCAGCCAGTGTGTTTTCAGACGGCCGATTGCTGCCCAATGCAAAGTGAGCTGGTTCCTTGTCCAACACAGTCATCTCTGCTTGTGATGGACAGAGTGCCTTTCTGTTTCTTTGCTGCAGTATTATGTTTCGTTTCATAATTCTCAAATTTAGGTCATGTAATAGCATCCTCACTCCTGCTAATGTGACAAACTGGTTTCATTTGACGTGGCATCTTCTCTCCTACTAGCATGACCGCTTTTCTTCTTTAAATGTGGCTGATGCATGCATAAGTCCCAGATCTCAGATCCACATTGCCTGAGTGGCCCATGTTTGTGTACAAGTGACAGAAGGAAAGCCTACAGATCTAGAGAGACAGGGCTAGGACTGCTCCCTACAGGTATTCTTCTCATTAGCCTGTGAGGAACACAAGGATTGTATAAACTTGTAATTAGAGAAAAAAAAGTCCAGGCATATTCTGAGCACAATCAAAAGCCAAATTTAAAGGATATATAGTCTTGTCTCAGGACAGGAACCTGACTCTCATGAGTAAGTCCAATAATACATCCATAAATCTCATGCAGATAATTGCCTTATTCTAATTTATTTTCAGTTTCAAGAATATATAAGGATTTTTTATATACATGTTCCTGTTTTCTATAACCGTTTCCCAACAAAGAGGATCAAATGCAGAGCAGATCTCTTATGCATTATAAAGTACTTGTCTCATTAACAAACATTGTCCAATAAATGCTAGACCGTTTCTGAATACTAAATCACCTCTTATACTGGCCCTGAACAATTCTATGCGTGATTCATCTGGTTTTTTCATGATTGTTATGCGTTTGTATATTGGTTTTATGTTCAAATAATTGCTTTTGCAGCCTCATTGCATAACATGCAGGGATTTTTTTGGCATACTAAGGTGTCTGACTAATTTTTTTATTACTAGTTTTTTCTCTGATGACACTGCAGATTGCCTTATTTGAGATGTTCTCAACATTAATTTGATCCTATTTTTTGGTTCGTAAAACTTGTAAATTGTGATTGTGTTTTAATCATGGCACACTTGAACCACACTAATCCTAATTAACCTTTAGCAATCTTTCTCCCACGGTGGAACAAATCCTTTTGCTGCAAGGTTTCGCGCTCTTCGTGCACAGTTTGCTGCAGCTGACAGGGAGCTCAGGGACACGAGGCTTTAGCAAACTTCCTCGCAGAACAACAGCAATCTTTTGTTCACCTGCATACCACTTATATGCCTCTCAATTACTTGGAAAATATAGTTAAACCTACATGCAAAATAAATATTGGTTTATCCATAGTATTTTATAGCTTGAGATTATACTAATTTATCAGTTGTACTACTATTTATAAGACTATTTAAAGAAAAAATTGTACAGATGCCAGTGTCCGCACTGTTGTAAGACTAAATAGAGTCAAATGAGAAGACAGGCAGTAAAATGTTGAACAAGGACAAAAGCATAGCACGGGCTCTATTAAAAAGGCATATCAAAGAAGTTCATAAATTATTACAGTTTAGAACAAAATAGTCCTCGAAAGATGAAAAAGTCCTTTCAGGGGGCAGTGTTGTTTGCAGCAACATTTTCAGATCATCAAATATTTAAAGAATATGCCTTAACCATAAATGGAGCAACATACACAAACAAACAAACAAACAAACAAACAAATAGATAAATAAATAAATGCCCGAAAAATAAAAGCTGCCAATGGAAAAACATGAAAAACTGAAAATGGAATTTAAGTGGTTTAAAATATCTCACAATATTGTTTTCTATATATATAGAGCACCATACTTTATTACCCTGACATCACTAATGTGGGCAGTGCTGTGTGCGTGTGCATGCATGGGTGAGTGGGTGTGGAGTGAGAAAATCCATTAGCTTCTTTACTTACACGCTGCATGTGATCTCAGACAAAATTTTACATTTTCAAGATAGTAAGTACCCTTTTTCGAGTTTAATAAACTTGACTGCCTCACTTAGGGTGGGAAGTACCTGTTTGCCAAATTTCAAGTCTGTGGGTTGAAAAACAACGCTGTGGATAAAAAATAAAGGATGAAAGAAACAGAGATTGATCTTTATAGATACTGAGATTACAAACAGAGACTGAGCCACTAGTTGCCAAAAGGACAATGTGTGAACGTGACATGTGTAACTAAAAGCACATTTTTAAATTTCCAAAAATAATTACTGCAGCTATTTTGAAAACTATTATATTTCCATATAGTGTAGATCAGCATGTCAAGATCTGCTATTCACAGGACTGTGGGAATATTTCATTCACTCTTCAGGTTCATTTAAGTAGCAAAAATACTCAACTGCCATTCATCAAGAGAGAAAACAGTCAGTTTGCGATGCTGGGAAGTGGAGCTGACATTTTAATAGCTGTGGTAGTCAGTGTGATTCTTTGGACTCGACATGCCTTCACTCAAATGTGTCAGTTAGAATTAAACCCTTGAGGCCTTGATCACAAATTAGACAACACAGCACTTAGAATGCTGTCGTCGAAAAAATATCTAAGAATCAGCCTATCTGTAAGTCAAGAATAGTTTTGCTTCAAGCTCAAAAGAGGTCTTTATAGTTTCATGTCAGAATCTCTGTGTCTATTGTCTGTCTCTCTATTTATTGTTTGTTTATATTCCTTTAGTCTATGTTCGTGCTTGTTAAATGCTGCAGTAACATACTGGAGCTTTTGTATTGCAGTTTTACTGTCTTTATTTCTATACTACTATGACATCTGTTTTTACTATGGCATCACTCTCATAAGGCTAAACACTGCTATACAAATAGAAAGCGAGCAACAAAATACAATGAACATTTGTTTTCATAGTTGCATCCCTTTATTGCTTGCAGCATTGGTTCTTTAGTTATGTGGGAAAAAGGTACTGAGATTTTTTCAAATGATGGAATAGGTTAGGTAGGCTTCTGGGAGAAGAGGTTTTAATTTCATGGTGTGACAGGTAATTTACTTGTTAAGCAACACTGCAAGTCACCAAAGGGCTGTAAATTCAATACAAAAACTCACAGATATTTAACTTTTTTTCTGTGCAGGTACATGTATTGTTTCATTGTTCTGGTTGAATTAGACTATTATTGCTAAACACAATGTAATGTACCCATCAATAGGTTAATAATGAAAAAGTTGCTGCTTTTGAACAATTTGCCAATAAAAAAGTTTTTGTTTGGTGATAGAAGTATTTTTTGTAAATTATTTAGCTTTTCCTGACTTCCATCTCATCGCTACTAAATTGTCAGTGTAATACGCATTGATCTTAAGGTTTAAACAGTATCAGGATTATCTTCCATTTATATGGAAGGAATGCGGACAACTTTTTATACAAACTTTATGCTGCTTTAGGTAGTTATTGGATTCCAAAAAAAGAAAGCAGCCATGGTGCAGATTAATGGAGCTTTATTTCACTTTTGCTTTTTTATGAATTCTCTATAAGGCTGCTTTAACAAAACAGAATCTCATCAACATGCTATTGACATAAGGCACAAGAAAGATTAGGTTTTAATATTATCTACAGACACAAATAGGCAGATTACATCAAATAAAGCTTCAAGTTATGCTAAAAAAAAGATAAATTTTAAACAAATAAACATTTGGAAGACTCCAAACTAGAACATTAACAACATTATTTAGTTAATTTTTTTCAAGACTGTAAGACTGTGCAGGGGGTGAAACCCCATAACTGCTCATCTCATACTTTTAAAAAGAAACTAAATTTGTAGAAATTATAATACAATGATCTTGTTTAATGGACACCTAATTTATTATTATTATTATTATTATTTTGTAAATGTAATGCAGGCACCGCTGTTCACTAAATGGCGAAGATCTTAACAGACAGTGGATGAAGCCTGATCCCAGCCTGAGTCCTACAGTCTACCATGCCAAGGGGCTCCTGTATTACCTCAGAACCACAGGCCGGACCCCGCTGGTGAGGCCCCACATGCCTGCAGTCACTTCATTCCAAAAGGAGCTTCTCTAGACAGGCATGTTTTCTGAAGATAAAAATCCCAGAAGTTTCTTTCTTTTAAAGGCAGTCAATCTCAGTTTAATATTTCAGTATTTGAGTCCCCCACCCTGCACTGTGCAGAAAAATAGTAGACTTGGAAAATGCCTAAGCCTAAGGTGGCTTCTTTGTCGTTTAAGAGCTGCCACACAACCAGGTGTACTCTGAGTTAGTTAAGCTAAATTTCCATTTCTGCCATTTAACTTTCTTTTATAATCATTCTGATAACTAAAGAAAATACAATGGCCATGTATAAAAACATTGGCACTAATACAAAGTTTTACTGAAGTTCCATTTAGCTGTCTGTTTGACATACAGTATTATTTCTGTTGCTAATGAACCTGATCATTTATTATGTGAATTATAGATGATCATAAAAGGGCTCTTAACCAACATGAAAAAAGCTATGCAAAAAGATCGTAGAATTGTATGAGGGCAGTAAATCCAAAAACTATGCAGGTATATATAATATTATAATATAATGCATAATATTATAATTATATTATATTAATTATATTATTATATAATTATAATATTATATATAATTATATAATAAGATAATTCTTATCCACACTAAGAAGAAGAAGAAGAAGAAGAAGAAGAAAACCTCCCAAGTAAAGCAAATGCTTGTCAGCTATTCCTCGTTCAGCTTGGGGACTTTTTAAGCTACGGATCAGAGGTTGTTTCTAGTCGCAACTAACCTACAAAGCTGAACATGTAGCATTGAAGATCGACATGTAAGAACTTCAGAACTGCGCAGAAAGAGTCAAATACAGATTTTTGAAGGTTTTCTTTATTTGCAGCATACAGATGTTTCCATATTTATGATAAACTTTGTATTGGCGCTGGATGAACTGAAATGCAGTGCTGCCACAGTTAAGACCTAATCTAGCTGTTGAAAATGCTATTCAAAGGTGTTCTGCGATTACCACGGCCACTCGAGGAAGAAGAATGTTTTCCTGTATGGCTGCAGTGTGAAGGAGACGCTGTGGCAGTCCGGATCTGCAGTTGACACCACCACCTTAAAGGAAGATCCAGGATACCGGGTACCAGCAGTGTCATCATCTCCTCCCCATCACCTCCACTGTGGAGATGTAGCATAAAAAACAGCTCTACCTGTTGTCACATACAAAGTGGAACTAAATAAAGGGTGGAACTTGCTTAATAATCATTTTAATACTGAGGCATCCAGTGCCCCTTCAGTTAGGCTACTAAAAGTTTCCTCTGAAGCATTAATTAGCATTCACTTAAAAAGAATGTCTTAATTCCCTTCGATGCGTTGGCAGGGGTTGCTAACATTCTGGACAGTTACAAATTCAATTAACTGTAAGCTGAATCCAGTCTACAAGGGCAGACCTGGGGAAATGTGGTTGTCTATTTCAGACAATCTCAAAGACCTTGGACCGAATTGCCCCCGCATTCGCCTTCAACAGCTGCAACTACCTGGTAGAGAAGTCACGGGAGGCAACGGCGCGAGTGGTCGTGTGGCGGATCGGGGTGCTCAGGAGCTACACCATGGAGAGCACCTACAACGGCTGTGATCAGGGCATCTACAAGGTGGGCACCATAGAGTCCTTTCTCACCATGACATACTACTCTGAGTTGCAGAGAATGGCACCATCTTGTAGCCTGAAAGCTGCCAGTTCAAGTCCCAACGTAGTCCATGCTGTAGCAAGGTACTTTAGATGAGATGCTTCATTAGAACCATTGATCAGTGCTCTGTGTCACCTGCTGAAAAGAGAACTATGTAAAAATAAATTGAATAGAAGTGAAATTAGAGGTGCAACAATAGCTTGCATTAAATATAAGTGTAAGTAATGCCATGAAGTGATAAATATATTTTTGACCATCCATGCCTTGTCAGGATGTGGTGTGTTGAGAAGAAATAAAACAGAGATGCTGCACTGACCCTTCAAAACCAGAGAACTCTGTACAAATATGCTGTCTGTTCTGGTGATTTATTCCGTTCTTGGTAGATATTTAACAGTTGCTCCTATGTGAAGGATGGAGAAATTCCTGCCTTAAGGAGGTGATTAGCCTTTAGACTGTTTGTTGATCATAGCCTGGAGGAAACTATCTTCTTTCCATTTAATACTTTGTTTCCTTGGGAACAATATGTAAATGTATAAAACTGAACTGAATACATTTTAGACAGTGAGACAAGATATTGTCCTCGATGTGACAGGCAGTGCCATCCTGATGTTTTGTTTTGTATTTTAAAAAACCTTCATGTGTAGTGAAGTAATGGATAAATTCAAGCATGGAAAATTAAATGAGTTGAATTTTTTATTATTGCTCTGGTAGTGTTGCTGATATTTATGTGCCTGTGGCATGTCCTGTACAAAAAACACTAGATTAAAGGTAAGAAATTAAACTTGTATCAAAAATACCAGTGGGAAAAAAAACTAGATATACTGTTTAGTATTGAACTTTTCTATATGCTTCAATACATCTCTACTTTGTTGCTAAAAATGTGATCTATCTATCTATCTATCTATCCATCTATCTATCTATCACCACTGTGAAAATATCTCCCCATGTTCTTGATTTCCCCTATTATTGCATATTTGCCACACTGATTGGTTTCAGATCTTTAGACAAAGGGAATCTGCATAAATACATTTTTTTGTTACATTTATTTAAGAAACAAAGTTAACCATCACCAATATTGCTCTCTGTGTTCTGTTGCTGTATGGGTGAATTTCCCTGCAGGAATTAATAAAGTTTTATCCTATTGTATGAATTTTTCTGATGAATTTCTTGAAAGTAAGGAGTCATTGTGGAAAAAAAAAACAAACTGTACCATGTCATTTTACTTTTTGCCAGTGCTTTCAGGGCCTTTAATGGGCAATTTGAGTACCTCTGCTTAAAAAAATGCAATTACACTTGACCATAACTTATCAGAGCAAAGCAAATGTGAGAGCCTGACTGTGCCTGCGAGGCCAGCAGAAAGTGACCTGTGTCCACTGCTAATTCTCCCAATTAGCTGCCTTCTGCAGACATGGGGTTTGCTGTAGAATTCAGCACAGACAAGACACTTAATTAACTTCTCTGGCAGCCTCCGAATCCAAGATGGAGCCATTGTATGGAGGAAAGTTACTGAATTAAAATCACTTGTGTAAGAGTGCTTGTTCAGGTCAGGGAAGTTCAGAGAGACCTGTGTTTGGGCCACTGTTATACTCAAATCTTTAGTCACTTTACTGGAGCCAAATATTTAAAAATTTAGAAAGGTTACTACTTTAAATATTATCAAACTCCCAAAAACAGATATGTTAAATAAATCATTGAATATATTTGTTAAGCATATTTCAGCATGTTTTTTTTTTGAAGACAGTAAATCACAATAAAAGCACTGAAGGTCTTTCCAGGGGTATTTTAAGTTTTGCTGTTTTTTGTGGTGTAGGTTTGAAGAATATTCTTCCCTTGCTTCTGCATTTGATGATCACTTTGTCCAAAACAAAAACATTATTAACAGTTCAGTGCTTACAGCATTGATTAAAAGTCAAACTTTTTAATATTGCGCATTGCAAAAATCTTGGCCATGGCTATAATAAATAGACCACCTTGCCACTTGTTGTTTAATAGTTCTAAAATAGGAACTCAGAACTGTAGTGCAGAGTCCAGTTTTTCATCACAAGCCTTTACATCTGTGTCAAAAATACTGGAATCAAAATACCAAGTTAAAATCTAAGTTACAGCCATCACTGTTATTTATTTGTTTACTTATTTCTTTTTACAAAGAAAATGCAGGGTGTTTACAGATCACTTGTTTTTCAAAGGCTACCAGCTGTGTTTTGATAGAAGCGCAAGTTTTGAAACTTTAAGGTTATTCTGAAACTTTAAAAAAAAATATTTTCCAATTCGAAGTAGGTCATGATCGCTTACAGAAAGGACAAAGTGAAGGATCTTTTTTAAGACCAAAAATAACAGATGTTTGTTGTTTGTCAAAGCAAAGAAATTTTGAATAGAAAAGAACTAAGCTTCAAAAGAAACTAATTCACATTATGAAGACATTGCTTCAATCTGCTTAAGCAACAAAGTTACAGGAAAAAATAGAAGTTTTCATCTAAACACTAGACTGACTTCTGGTGAACTAACATCTGGGCAATCGGTCACTAATGCACTAATGCTGCTTTAATGTGACACCAGTGATATTTTATTATATTTTATATTGTTGAAAATAGCTAGTAACAGCATAGCCCTTTTGGTGTAATGACATCCCCTCTGCCCTGTACAGTATCCTTCATTTTTTTACTAGTAAACACTGGTAGTTAACCTGGTGGCTTCATTTTGGGGGTAAAACTTCAGGGAAGCTTTAAAGGATCTCTGTCTTTCAGGACCAAGTCTCTGAACATGATTTATGTAGCATAATGTGGTATAGGTGTAAAAATACACATTCACTGGCAGATGACCCAGCTAATGGTAAAATCATAATTACGCCAAGATCATCTGGTCTGTCATTCTTAATTTAGATTCTTACACAAAGAAAAGATTTTTGTCAAACTTTATATATTTTTTGAGGTAGAATTAATATCCTTTTTACAAGGCTAAATTAAGTACAGAGTTAGTTTTTCCTGATACAAACATGCCATGATTAAACTATAACTCTTTTTGTATGACTATGAAAGCTTAGTGCAATATCCATAATATAAAGTATGAGAAATAAGGACATAATGTATGCAGCTCCACTTGGACGGTGAACTGTTATGCACACATTATTAAAATCCATAAAACACTCAAGACAAAATGTCTTATTTACAATGGCCAGTTTAATGATTCGTATATGCGTTAACTAGCTTTCTGAAAGTAGCTTGTGGGTTCTTATGATGTATAATGATGAAAAGATATTCAGTCGAATGTGTTTGCTGAATTTGTGTTGATCATTTAATCAGTTCGTCTTGGATTCAATTACTTCCAATTTCTGTGTTTTAATTAACAAGAGGGGAGATAAAAATGCCTGAATATCAAAATTAATTTTGGCAATGTGGTGCACTTGATGCAGTTTCTCCAGAAACACTCCAACCAAGTTCAATTATTAAGGAGGGAGGGAAAAGATGCAGCCTTATAGGAAAACAGGCCTATAGATGAACTCAAAAAAGGGGTGAAAATCGAGTTTCTTTAAACAAAACATTGGCCAAACTGGGGCAGCAGCATCCTGAGAAAACATTCAGAATGTAGGTTGAATGTTTAAACTAAACTTGCACAGTTACTGTTTTTTTAATACACACACACACACACACACACATATTTGTGAAAATGACATGGTGTCACATACTGCGGTTTCTTCTATTATCAGTTTAAAGAAACTGTTATCATGTTAGCATGTTGATCGTGCACAAATTTTACTGCCGTTTGCTGTCTCTATTCAAATGTGTTTTTATTCAAAATACCTTGTTTTTATTTATTTTATTTATTATATGGACACATAAATATTGATTAATTTTCAACTCTTCTTGCACTATCACTGCTAGTAAAATTTACTGAAAAAGATGCATAGTTTGTTTAGTTGTTGGCTCTAAATTTTAAGGTACATTAATGTGATACTTAATGTTGTACCTGGAATGGAATATATCTATGAGCCATATTGAGCAGGTGCCATTGTCTCATGTTTCTTTATTAATTTTAGCCACAGTTTTTCAAATTAAAACACAATAGCCAAGTAGCAAATTAAAAAGGGCACCTGCATCGGCCATAAAATTAACTTGTCTGACTCTTGGTCCCGGTTTCTTGGTTTTATTCTGTCATCACACCAGTCACATGAAGCCTTTGGGGAAGTGGGATGCCAGCGTGGGCTGCCATTTTCCTCACTGCTCCCCTCACTGGGGAAAATGTCTGGCACTGTTGCTAATTGTTGATGATTCTCATTAGCAGAGCTTCCAAATGGGCTGATCTGCTCTGTTTGTGTATGATGCTCAGTTTAAGAAAGAAAGTAAGAAACAAAAAGCTTGTCTGAGCTATTGATGCAGGTGCAGCGATGTGGCCAGTGAGATATTCTTCAGCTTAGGAAACAAACAGTTGTCCGGTATCAAAAGTAACATATGCATGAAAAGGTAATAAAGTGTTAAAAATGATCGAAAATGTCACAGTGCAAAACTAAAACATTCATTAAACCCTGCGATGCAAATAAATATTTCAAAGCCAAATAATCATTTTGAATCACACCAGGTGGTTACATTTATCACTAAAATGTATACAACAAAATAGTCATAATAATAAGTCACCAAAATGAGACTAAATCTTGAGCCACCGTTCAGCAAACATCCTTTGAAAGCTACATCTCACCTGTGACTATACAGTGTTTTCCCCAACGTAAAAAGTGAAGCTGGTAAGCAACCTGTGTACCAGGCTATTAAATTCCTGCTCTTTCTAGGTGTACAGGCCTGTTAACAAGACATACAGGGAGTCGTTTCCAGAGAGAACTCACTCTGGTGTGAAGACACAGTCTGCTTGCAGGTTCTAGTCTGCCTTTTTGGGGAGACTGCAGCTTAGCAAGATGGTGTATCCCTCAAATCACAAACAGGAGGAGATGAAGCATATGGCATGTCCTTTGGCTGGTGCCTGAGTGTGGTGTTGATGTGTGGTACAGCCAGCAATGCTGTGTGCTGAGTACACTGAGCTCAATGGGTTCTTTTTTAGAACCAAGACCTTGGCTTGCTTGATGGAAACACTTGACCTGCAGTATATTAATTCTAAGCCAAGATCTAAATGTAATGTTTCCTCTGAATCATTAATAGGCTGTTTAAGATTTGTGTGCTAAGTTGCTTGGGCCTCGGTTAATTAAGATCTTCATCAAGCTTTGGCACCTTCATTGCGCTCATACATTTAGGAGGTGATGGCTGGAACAGCGCAGCTGCGGAGACATGTGGAAGCCCATTCCAGCTGGTACAGCGGTGATGGCAAAGGTCCTCTTCTGTGGGATCTGGACACTTGACTGTCGAAGGAAGATGCTCCACATTTATACAGTCAGAGTTTCTTGCCGCACTGCACAACTAAGATGCATTTATACCAGCATTCAGAGTCTTCACTGTGTTTTTTTCACCCCGTCTTTGCATCAGTTCACTTCTGCTGTTGCATTATTAACTGTTTATTGAAGATTCAGCAGAGGACTCATCCAAATCATTTGGATTCTTGTCAAGCGGGTAAAAATGGCCATTTGTTCCAGAATCCAGGCCAGTCCAATGTATATTCAGTGTATGAATATACATTTTTAATGCATTTATTCTGAGATGTACTAATTGCACACAAGGTTAGATCACATGAATTAATTACAAGAGTCTTTTACAGCTCATACTATACAAGTGGACCCGTCCCTTCAGCTTATATTAATAAATGGGAATGTAATGCTTCATATGGAAACTGACATATCACTTTGTGTATGTGTTCTAGGAATTAATATAAACTTTAGTTCAAATTGTTAACTCTATGAAATAATTAAACAAATACATCTATCTTTAATGCGGCAAGACTTACAACATCTTCTTTTAAAATGCTAATTGAAGTCGAGTTAGACAGTGACACGTACGGTTTTTAACTGGCAAAAACATTTGTCTTTCCCTGCAATGGTATTTTTTAATGGAGTGTGTTCAAAGTAGTTACTTCTGTCAGGTGAAATTAGAATAATTTTGCATTTCCATTAGCATTGTGCCTGGACTGTGAGTTTTATCATGCAATGTGTTTCACTTTTAGTACCATTCTTATGACACAAAATAATAATTTTTTTCCAGCAAAATGGAGCTCAAATATTTATAAGACAGGGCAGTACACCTTTTAAAAGTTTTTAAATAGTTTCCTAGCATACATGCACTCTAATGGCCTAAAATGTATTGCTAAAGTCCTTATTAAGTATTAGTTTTTCACAAATTGTGTTCAAGGCTAATGTTTTTCATTTTTTAATGCCAAAAAAAGACATTCTTACGATTAAGTCATAGCGAAATAGGAAAGATGCACCACTGCCAACTGTTTATAATTTTATCAGTGTTATTTGGCAGTTGTCTGACCCTTGCTCAGGATTAACAAGTAAATGTATATAAAAATGAACATGTGTACAATAAAACACTTCAGTGATTATAATGAGTATATAATGTAATCACCAGTGCTTTGCATTTTCTATTGTCTGTTGGAATAAAAGGCTAGTGCTACTTCAGGATAAAAACAAATATTTGTGATTTTGCTTAAAAGAAATTTGTATAAGATTTAGCACATTTTAATGGTTTTAGTAGAATGTGAGCAACAAAGTGTATCCCTGTTGACACTGTGTTCTGCTGTTTCTATGAGTGGGACATGGAAAAGTCTGTGGCACAGATCAGGCCCTAAAAAAAAGAAATCGACTGGTTAACGACCTTATGCCTCCTCAACCCGCAAGAAGTGTAAGTGTTTTTAAGTTAAAGCTTCTTAATATCCTCCTATTCAAAATCCCATTCTGTCCTTTGTACTTTTCGATGTTCCTGCGCTTTCTGTGGAGTCAGATTTGATGTTGTGTTTTCTGAGCATAGCAGAGACAGCTCTGAACAGGTACGGTGTTGCAGAACACCTACAAAAATGCAGCAACCTGTATATCAGTACGTGGCACTCCTATCATAGGGCCAGATGCTTAGAACTCAACCTGAGAGAAGTGGGGGTAATGGAAGGGGAAGGGGGGGCAGTGTGAGTTGTTTTCTCAGATGCATCCCACAGATTTCCTGTTTACCCTGTGTGTTGTTGTGGGGATTGAGGGGCTTTGAGAGGATTGCCATTACCATTTCCAGGTAGGGCATTCAGGGTACCTTAATTCATTCTGGTACAGGACTAGACCTTGTATGAGTCAAACTTTGAGGACAGAGGTGTTTTTTAGAGAAGAGAGCTGGAAATACAACTATTAGATCATCTGTTGCAAAGCTTTTGCTCCAGTGTTTACACTGAGCATGCTTTCTCTTTGTGTCCATGGGAGCACCCAAAGGTTCTAAGAATAACATTAATGTTACGGGTTCTGTCAGCTCTGCCATGTCCTTATACACACAGATGCACTGAAAGTGTTTGTGTATCTCGGATGTTATGTTCAAAGAACATTTGAAGAGTTCATTGACATGTTTGAAAACAAGTCTGCAAAGGAAAAGGACGAGCCTTTCTAAAGGAGAAGTGTTTGCGGTTCATTCTTCTGGCAAACCTTTGACATCTCTCAGCCAAATATGGCTGTGAAAAGCTTGAAAGCCCCAAGCAATAAACACACCGTTCGAGCTCACCTCGACTGTCCTGCTGGCTGCGTTAGAAAAGGAGGGCTCAGGAGACAGGACTCTGGGCATGCAGGCTTTATTTCTTTTTGGCACATATCAAATCCAGTGTTCATAGAACATGTACCAAGTTAACAATTCATCTTTAACTTCCCACAACAGTTGGACACATTAAACTATTTATACACACGGCAGCAGTGCTTCATGGGAGAGCCACTGCTTTCCCCCATCGCTGCAATACAATTATTACAGGTCATTCAGCTCGTGTTTGTTCTTTTTCTGGGTACGGCTTGTCCCGTGCTAGATTTAGGAGTGTTTCAATGGAATCGCTTGGCACAGCACCTCCACACCTGCAGTTGTCAATAAGCTTCATCCTGGACCTCTGGTTCTCCCTCACTGCCACAACACTTAACTGACACAACCAGGCTCCGACAGGGATGCTGACCTGCTCTCTATCTTTTTGTGTGCACACACCTATCAGAACCTTGCCAGTTTTGGGTTACAATCTCTGGCTAGAAAGCATTTATGTAGCGTGATGGGCCTAATTTGCTCACCGAATCGCTGCAAGTACAACATGTTACAGGTTGTAAAACCAATTGGACGTAGTTTTCTGCTATCAGTTATGTCTAGTCAGTATTAGTTTTGTCTTGGAAAATGCAATGGCAACGACATGTATGCTGTACATGAATTGTATGAAGCAATTATTGTTCTTAGTTTACATGTACTTAAATGGTGCCCCTGATGTCCTACATAGTGGATGGAATTCTACTTTGTGCAGTGGAATTAATAGTGCTGTGCTAATAAAATAACATGGAAGAAAAATATTATCTTGAAATTGTATGAATCAAAGTCATTGTACTTTGTTAGCCATAAATGGTCCAATTTCTTTCTCATTATACAAAATGCGAAGGCTGTTCTTTGGTATGGTCCCCGCTTTCTAAAACTCATCAACAGTTCATTGGCCCCAGGCATTGTTTTGTATTGTCATTTTATAATTTGGCTTAGTCCCGGAAATTGCATTTGTGCGCTTAATTTCCTTATTTTCCTTTTGCCAATAATCAAGGAAATTCAGTAGAAAGTATGAAAATGTCTTTATGGTATAATTTACTGTATGCAAAAGTGCTTGTTTTCTGCAGTGATAAGCAAGATTATTATTGTCATATTAAGCAAAGGTGGATTGTGCGTGTTGGGTAGGGTCTTTAATGGTGGCATGCCATGGTTCACTAAGACACGCAAAATCTCATCTCACCTTACACTGTCCATGTCATACATTCTTTTAACTTTTTTCTCTTACTTTCCAGTATCTCCTTGGAGAGGTTATGCTTACTTTCACCTTTCCTGCCCACCAAGATTAGATTACTACATTTTTACTATTCCCAGGCTTGTGGAAACTTCCCTCTTTTTTACTTCTAAAGCCTATTCTTACCCTCTGCTATGAAGAAAATCTGCATGTTGTGCATTTTTCAGAATTGTCTGGGATTTTTTGGGCAGTTAATTATGCATAGAACTATAATTGTCATTCATTTGTGTTGCTTTCTGGTTTTTATGTGCTGCAGCATAAATATTGAATTATACTAACAGTAGTAGATGTTAGTGGCTATGATATTACTTCTGCTCACCCTTTGAAATAAGTTTCTTGTATCCTCAAATGCTGTATGAGTCATTTGGATAAGGGTGCACTCACAATAAATAAATAATACAAATTCTGAAGATGCAACTCTGATCTCAGCTTAAAAATGGCCATATGTACTACTCTTTCCTCAAGATTAATTACGAACAGATCATCATGGTTCTCAGGCAATTTGGCATTTGACAAGTGTTATAGCCAAAGCTTCTCTGTCCAGTGACTGAAATGGCCTGAACAATCCAAACCCCGAGAGAATTGATTTTCTTCCCAAGTAAATGGTCCTGCTTATATGCATTCAACACATGTCAGCCCCTTCTGCTCTGTAAATGATTGAAATGCAATACACCGAATGCAGCACACCTCTCAGTCCTGAACGCCGCTGGCGACATTGTCGTTGGCCTGGATGTGGTGAATGTGCACGGCTAAGCAGGGTGATGCCGACAACCTCTCCCCCAGTACCTATCACGCCCTCTCGTAGTTGGCCCTTGAAGCTAAAGGAGAGGCAGGAGGCTCATGGCAGGCCCTGGACAGCAGCTCTTTGGGAATGCAGTGCAGGCATTCTGTCTCTTGGCAGACGTGCTGTGGGCAGTAGGAATAGCAAATACCTCTTGGATGGAAATTGTAGGCTGCATTTAAGAACGAGGGGATGGCGGTAAACTAGACCACCCTGCCAGACGCTGCTCGCTCACCCTTCAAGGTGATTATAAACAAAAGCTTCATACTGAATGTGGTCTACAGAGAATACTTAATGTTTCCAAGTACATCGAAATATCATGAAAAATGTTATTCTCTTCATATAAAATTGTATTGAGAATGTGGTAAAAATGTAGTGTAATAGATATGTGAGGCATTATCTTAGGTCATAACACATGCTGGGTAAAAAAGTAAACAACCCTGATCCTGTTTTTTAAGGCCTTCTTTAACATTAGCATTTTCCTTTTCATTCATGACCTCACTCCCTGATGTAAAGATCAATGTATCAGCACTGCTGTATAAAACCATCTTCTCTGGGTTCTGTTTCCCATGTCTACTATAGCCAGTGTAGTGAAACATTAGTCTGAGCTTTTGGAGAGATACCCTGAAAGTTCTCAATTTCTGTGCCTGTCTGCTTTTGTTTCTACATTTAGGGAGTGTTTTTTTGTGTTGAACTTTAGACTGGGATCTGCAGAGAGTTTTCGATCTGACATCATAGCTAGAGCCTCATAAACAGCCTTGATTACGACATCTCATAGCAGAAACTAGTGACTCTAGACTTAGAGTGTGTTTCAATTTGAGTCCCTGGTGCAGCATCTATTATTGTGCTTATGAACACTTAATCTCAATTGCTCCTGTGCAAGTCTAAATGGATCTCATTAGTAAACAGAAACGAAATAGAAACAACCAATCTTCAGTGTAATAATTTAGCTTTTATTTGTCTAAATTCAGAGTCACCACTGATTGGTCACTACTGGACACCAGATCATGCTTAATGCTGTATCTCACCCATATGCCCCAGGGCCTGCAGATTGGTACGCGGGAGCTGGAGGAGATGGGAATGAAGTTCTGCCTGAGTCTGCTGTCTCTAAGGAGGACCACAATGTTTTGCAGCAGAAAGCTCATCAATCAGCCCTGCACACTGTATGACCTGGATGACAACCTTCAGGATCACAAGTCCCACACGTGAGTCTACGAGCCACATACTGTCTCTCCTACACGTACATCAATTGTTCACTTGGTACACCAGTATTTACACCTATTATACATTTGCAGTAGAACCAACACTTTATATTATAGGCTAATGTAGAACACAGCTAAGCACTATGCTTTTACTGTGTTTTCTGGTTTAACATTCCAAGCAACGGGTTTAAAATGATCATTATTATTGTTATTGTTATGCCTTGTGCATACGCATAGAATTATTTATCCATTCTTTCAGATATATATTCTTACTGGAGCATTTCAGGGTGCACACTTTGTAGAAGGATCCTGCGATGTGAGTGTGATTCAAACTACAGACCTTTCTACCCCCTTGAATTGGAGGCAGCAGCAGTGACCACTGTATTGCCTCATGTGATAGAGTCTCCCTACCTGCATTGTATTATGCTGTGCTATCCATACCTGCCATTACATTTTGTTAATCTTGACTGTCAGGGCTTGAAGAGTGTAAAATATTCCATAACCAAGCTGACATGTTAGTCTTTTTGCTGTGTCAGTCAGGTGTTTTTATGGCAAGGCTATTGCTGCTCAATGTTTGGACAGAAATAGAATTAAGTTTCACTTACTCTCCAGATTTATTTCAAAAGAAAATGTGTAAAGCCTTTCAGATGTAAAAAGGATGTAACTGAAATTCTAAACTTGAATTTGAACTTCAATTAATTTTCTTTTGTGGGAATTTGAAGGGTTACAGCTTGACTTTAGCGGGACTGGCCCACTTTTCCCTCAAGGGTTTTCTACTCTCATAGACGAGAGTGTAACTTTCAACTGTGAAGTGTTAGGGTTGATGTACCATTCCATTTGAGGAAATTCTTTCTACTATTTTTCACTGTGAAAAAAATTATAATTTGGAGCATACATTGTTAGTGCCCCTTACACAACCTTTCATCAACCCCAACCCCCCAAAGGCTGCCCATTAAAGTCCCAGGGGCTGCAGTGTCTGTGCTCTGGAGACCAATTCTTTAATCAAAAAAAATTGAAAATAAAATAATAACGTCGCTATTTAAAGTAAAAAGGCTACATAGCAAATGCATGTACAATCGTTATTCATGTAAGTAAAGAATTTATAGAAGAAATTCATCTCAGTGTCCATATGCATCTGTTATCTGGTTCAGGTGAAGCTGCTTTGAATTGCTGCTCCTTATCACAGGGGAGTCAGGCCACCAAACAGAGATGGCCTCTGCATCCCTCTTCCACTGAGGGAAAATTGGTGTGAATTTATTGATGCGATTCATTACGCTGAGGGAGAATGGTGATTATTTATGGTTATGGATTTTCTGTAATTTCCCTAGCTGAATCAGGCTGCTCTGCCCAAGAAGTTTTCCCAGAAGAGGACGCGCGCTGTCTCGGACAGTTGATGTAGGTCACATTCCCTTGTTAGGGCACTGACTGCACACAGTCAGCCTCCCCGCAGCTTCTGTTGTTCCATTAGATAATGCTGTGCAGGATTTCCATGGATAGATGTGCTCTGCTTTTGTTACACTAATGCTAATTAGCCATTAAAATAAATAAATTAAATTGTTGTGTTTACTGTTACTTTTAAATCTTCAATAAATAGGACTGTGTACAATGTATTGTTAGTTTGTATTATTTGTGCCCTAGACAAGCTATGCAAGGCCTCACTAGTTTGACTCAAATCCTCTGGAATAGTGGAGATTTGGGAGTATTAAGTTTCACACGGTAGCTAGATTAGAGAGACTTTTTGTGTGCATAAAATTATGAGCAGGTATTCTTGGCTAGAAGTATCTGTAATTTATTTGTTGTCTTTGAGTTGTTATCAAGTTATCAAAGTTATCAAAGAATTATCAAAAATGACATCAGGCATTTCTTTGTATATGTATCAAGTTAAAGACACATAAAATGCTTCTTCTGCTCTTATGTGAGATACTTAGATGTACAGTGAAGAAATGAGACACAGCAGGCATATAGTAAAACACAGCAGCAAAAGGCTACCTGTTCACTTGTCCCTCATATCAGGCTGCCAGTTCGACTGTAAACCGACTGCACACCTGTGCACCTCTCGGTGTACTGATGCGCTTATTGATAGGCCTCCTTCTGCTCATGCATTAAAAGCATGAATATTTGCTTTTCATTTTTCCTTGCTAAGTTAGATTACTTTATTTCTTTTGAATTTTCTGTTTATGTCTTTACTTATTTGTTTTTGTTTATTTGTTTGTTTATATTTGCTTAATAGAAGAACCGAATGGAACTGGGTCACAAAAACATAGACAGAAAACCAGAATATCAAGAAAATTCAAATGCAAAAACAAAAATAGGAAAATGAGAACTTAAATGTTACAGTATTTACTGGAAGAGGGGTGGACACATAACAATGCCTAAGAAATTCCAGAAATATGACCAAATCTTCCATCCAACCATCCATCGTCATTATCCATGTCATTCTTAACACAGTTGTGGTGGTCTGCAACCTGTCCCAGAATCCTCTAGGTTATGAATCCACACCCCGAATGCGACACCAGACCATCACAGGGAGGCCAGACATCCACGCACTCATTCACTGCGGACAATGTATAGTGACCAATTTGCCAGAAACACATGTCTTTGGACAGTGGGAAGAAGCCAGAGCACCCAGAGGGAACCCACACAGAAATGGGGGGGACATGAACCCGCACTCAAGCAGCCCAGGCACTTGACCAAATCTGCCAACATTTATTTGAGCTGTCCTACAAGTATTTTTTAATATTCTCTCATATAATTGAGGGTCTGTGTTGTGAAATATATTATGCATTTTGTTTTGCTCGATGATACCATTATGTTAGCTTGTTTAAATGTCTCATTTGAACATTCATTTTAACATATACTGGTTTTTTAACTGTTAATCAGTGTGTGCCTTTTTAAGAACCGGGTTCAGAATCAGATGTGTTTATATCATAGTCTTGCCAGCATTCATAATGGTTTTAATTTAATAGCTAAATCTTTATCCAAATCTCTTTCTTTCAGCTTTCATCCCCGGCTGCCTTTTCCTTTAAAGTCTGACCCTCCTGCCATCTACAGATGAGAGTCACGACTGTCCTTGTTTACTGTTGTTTATACCACTCAACCCATTCACTGTCTTTCTTTAGCAGCAATAAGAGTCAACATGTTCATGTTTTAAGACCTCAGGGATGTGAAGGGTAATATTTGTACTTGACATAATGTAATGTTGTTGACATATTAGTTAACTGCAGTAGTGCTGAGGTCAGTGTAACAAATTGCTGTCTGCCTTACAGTACACTGTTGTGTCTCTCTTCGGGTAACACAATGTTAATTATGCTAATTTATTATGTTCATTACTAACTTAAGGTACCAACATATGATTTGTCTTCAGGAGATAACAAGGCACAAGGAAGTGTGTGGCATAGGCATGATGGAACAAGTTAAAGGGAGAGCAGTACATGCTTTCTTCAGGGAGCTGGTCATCAGCCCTTTTACCTATTTGAGGACCCTCATCATAGGCTAGAAAGTGACCTTGACAAATAACCCTTGTTTGGATGAATGACCAGAAATGGTGTAATCAGAGTGAAATGAATGTTTAAGGACCTTGAACCTTGTCTGCTATCTGGGCTCTGTTCTCTGGGTACTAAAAGGAAAATATTTTTTTTAAAAAAACATGACAAGATAGGTTACACATTTACTGAATAAGAAAAACAATGTTTCCATTATCATTAGGTGATTTTATGGAGTTTTAATGTTTTTTATAAGAGATTTTTGGGCAAACATATAATTTAAAAATCTGTTCAATTAGCTGGTGTCTGAGATGAGGTTATCAGGTATTCTTCCACTTTTAATCCATTTGCAGAACAAGCCTGTTAGTTCCATTCCAGATATTGTTTTTTTTTTAAATGCTCATGAAGACAACAACAACAACAACAACAACAACAACAACAACAATAATAATAATAATAATATTTAAAAATTCATTCACCCAAAAGTGTTGAATCATTATATGATGTTTCTCATTAGAATGCAGTGTTTTAGTTTTTTATGGTATGACTATAGTGCACTGATCCCAGAATGTTTACTGTGAAAAAATACTGCAGCTAAATGCTTGAAGGATGTACTACTTTTTTGGTTTTTACTGAAAGCAGTACTTGGCCTGTGCTGATGACTGGTACTATAAAAAGTATCCAAACAACTTATAAGTTAACATAAAAAAATCTTTTTTTAATGATATCTGAAGAATTTAAATAGTTCAATATTTACCAATGACCATTTCACTTTAATAGTACCCCAACCATATTTATGTTTCTTTCAGGCTTGTCTGTGTAGCTTAATGGTATTTTCCACATACATTTTAGAACTGTGTTTTACAGACATAGATCTTCTGTGTGTGCAGTGAAATATGTTCAGGGTGTTGACTCTCCTGCCTTACCAGAGAGTATAGCAGCAGTTTTTTTGTGAGCTGCCAGTAATGGTTGTTGAGAGCACATTTTGTAAACAAGGCTGGCGTACTCTCAGCAGCAGTGCCAGTTTCCCCTGCGGGAGTCTGATTAAAACAACATCTCCAACCAGCACACACACACACACACCCACACACACACACAACCACACACCCACACACACACACACNAACATCTCCAACCAGCACACACACACACACACACACACACACACACACACACACACACACACACACACACACACACACCGTGAAATAAGGGTAAGCAGTCAGTAACTTTGTGCGGTCCATTAATGTTGGGTAGAGTAGGAGAAAGAGAACATCTTCCATACTGAGCGTCAAAACTTGGTATGATGAGTATAAAGTATATATACAAAATGTATATGGATTTATGTATAAATCACAAGTGTATGTTTGATGGCTGGTCAATGGCTTATCAAGTATTGATTTCAAAGAAATCTGTAATCCTGATCCTGATCCTTTTTTACCCCTCTTGTGTACTGTATTGTTCACGGTACTACTGATTATTAATGTTCCTGGAGGAAGTAATTTCTAGATTTTATACATAAATAAATTACACAAACAATTTATTTATGGAGATATATTTGTTCTTATCTAATGTTCACATTCAAATAAATTTTCTTTTTTTTTTGACTTGCAGGCATTTAATAGAAAAGTAAATTTGCTTATTTTTTTGTTACAGTGTGCTTTTTTTCTGATAAATTAGGATTTTAACATTTAGACCGCTGACATTTATTATCAAGCAAGCTTATGCAAATTGAAATAATTCAAATTGTAATAATTCAGGATTAGTTATTCTTGCGGCCATGAGGTGCTCTAGGAGGAAGGTGACGTCTGCTCTGCTTTGCACATTATGTGCACATTAATGCCTGTTGTATTATCTATGTAAATTGCAGTCCTTGATTGTTTGGGGTTCACTGCAGGGACTGAAATAATGTTATTGATTGTATTTTCAATAGCTCATTGTTTTATTTCACAAATGAATTAAATATTTTATTGCATAGCAAACATAGCCCATGTTGAATACACATTTGCCCATAGGTAATAATTAGTCCAGGAATATAATCCGTCTATGTTGTATTTTATTGTATTTTTGCTCCATTAATTTCTCTTAAATCATAGAAAGACTTTTTTACCCCTCAGTAATGCAGAAGGAAAATGCAAGTGCCTGTTATTTTGCTGCTCTGGAAAATACGATGCTATCTACTCCAAAGATGCAGATACACTCTGAACTAAGACAGAAACAGTGCAATTGAAAACTGTTAATTTTAACACTGCAGTTACTTTTCTCTTTGTAAACTCTATAAAAGTTTTTTTCTTTTTCCGATTAATAACAGGTTTGATTTTTAGTCAGCGCATGCACCTTCTCTGACTGTGATCCTTTAAGTCAAATGCTGTCCCTAGAGTTTTACCTGTAACGTGGCTTAACAAACTTTGGAGATCTTGTTATTGTTGTTGTGGTGCTGGCAGTGCCCATGAATAAGGGTAAAGTAAATATTTATATTTATTTGCTGGCACTTTGTTTTTCATTGTACTACTTTGGTATCCATTTTAAGCTGCCAGTTTGTGTTGTTGACCACCTGGCTAGATAGCCACATGGAAACCCACAGGGCAACTTTTTCTCTTTTGTCACAGAGTGTATTCCTGTCCTCTGTCAGGTCCATCAGCAAAGTGGGTTTAAAAGAATTGTCATGGCTATACTGAGTCTTTCATATGATTCTTACATTTGTAGGCTCTGGTGAAGAGGTTGAGGCTTCAGTTAAACCTAAGCTTGGCTCCTGGGTCTCCTATATGAGCTCCAAAGCGAGCCTCAGAAGCTGCTGTGCAAACATCCTATCCTGTCTGAGTTGACAGTAGTTCTCCCCTTCAAAACAGGGACTCGCAGCCCGGAACTTCTCTTTGAAACAGTGACCTTAGAAAGAAAGAAGCACCCCAAGCACCATCAGTATTTTTTTTAAGAAAGCTCTTTTATGATGTTCTTCTGCATGGAATTTGCAAGCACATAAAACGGGTAGTGGGAGTCAAGGAGCTTCTGTTGGAGGAGCTCTGTCCGTGGCAGATTTCAGTACAGTGACAATGCATCAGTAGATTTAAACTGCCAATAAGGTGAAGGTGTGTAAAGAAAGAAATAAATAGGTATCAGACTGTCACTATAAACAAATGCTTATAATAACAGACTTCCGCATAAGCCATCTCCAGAAAAAAAATGGTTCCAGACCTGGTTTCTCTAACAGTGTAGTAAGGAAACCACTTTTTTTTTAGTTTTTTAAATGAAAAACATACTGTAAAGGTGAACACCAAATTGCAAAGTTGTGAGAAGGCTGGCATAGCTGAGGGTCATTGTTAAACTTCATCCATTGTATTTTCAGATAGTGATCCTTCTGAAAATAAGACAATAACTATAGAGAACAAAAGCCATTTTCTATACTCATATTTATTCAAATAACACCACTATCAAACTATATGTCAGCATCTAGTTTAACAGTGTTTTTAAGTACATATTAAGTGAAACAGATCCTGTGCTTCAACCCATCCGTTCCTGCATTTGTGAGGGTGATCCCTAAAATTTTTCTCTTATAACTGTGTCATCTATTTGATGCAACTCTTTCATAAAAAAGTAATCATTGTCTTGTACACCTGATGCAAAAGTATTAAAACCAGTTCAGACATTTTTGAGTTTTTACACATTTTGATGCATGACACCAAATGACAGGAGTCATAAAAGGGTTAAGTTTATCTAACCTTGCCTTTTTCTAAGCTGTTTATTCTATTCAAATTCAGAGCAGCAGGCAAGTTTCACACTTAATTTGACTTGATTGTAAATGCAGTGCCATATGGTAATTTATTGTTCTTTAAGGACAGCAGAAATCAAACTTTTTTTACATCTCTGCTGTCTAATGGATCACTAGTATTGAAGTTGGAAGATGTGCCATTTGGGAAAAGTAATGCAAGAAGCTCAAGGAGTTCAATACACAGATAACAGGCTGTGGCAGAGGTTGTGTCTCAGGCTGATCAATACAATCTGTACACTTGCTTGATTATATTTTATAGCCGCAAAAAGGGCAAAATGTGTATTTAATTCTGTGATAGATATTATTTGCATAAAAAGTGGGAAAAATTGCTTTTATTTAAAAACTGTGTGGTTTGACTACAGACTTAAACACACAGAATAGCAGGATTTGACTCTTGACTGTTAAAATTTAGCATGTAAACAGGTAAACTGTGTGCTGGACAAAGTAAAATATTATTTTTCTTTTATAAGGATAAAGTGATACATATAGAACTGTGACCTCTCCATCCATCTTCATTGAGCAAAATAAATAGGTTGAGAAGCCAGTCATTTAGAATTCAATAAATATATGAGAACTGAGAATAAACACACTGTACTGTAAATGTTTTTTTTTTTTGTAATGTGTAGATGAAGTTCATACACAGTGCCGTTTGTGAGATGAAGATTTGGTTGTAGCAACCAGTGGTATGAGGGAAAGAAAAAAAATGCAGCAGGACTGCCGTATCTAATATAGTCCTCTTTGCCAAAATGTCGCACAGTTCCACTCTTGTAATGAATTCCCTCAGTTGCTCAGCTGAAAATATATTTCTGGCTAAAAGTACTCAGACCAATTACCTTGTTATGGTTTATGTGACATAATGTCAAGATTTTCACAACACGGAGGCATTAAGTGACCTCTTGCTTTCATTTGTTGGTGTCAGGGGAGTATGATGTGTGGGAGGAAGGGAGGAGAATACTGGGTCTCACTAAAATGTTCCTCTGGCTTTTTCGACTGTCTCTTCTTGGCAATTCATTTTTGAAGTCAGCAATTCAAGGCATACGGCATTAAAAATAAATAAAATAAATAAATATAAAAAACGTGCAAAACCACATTCAGCCCAGTTGTCACGTTTGGAATCCCCAATGGGCCCCATGCTATTTTTCCAAATGCTGTAAGTGCAGTTGAGTCTGATTCTGACAACCATGTAAAGGCTGGTGGACCTTGGTCTGAGCACTGGACTGCAGCTCAGCAGGAGGCGGCAACGGCCCCCAGTTATTACCATTTATTTGGCCCTCACACACTGCCCCCCCCAACTGGTGGAGGAGGCCACCTGTGGAGGAGGCACCGCTCAGCTCACATTCATCAGTGCAGCCTCCTCTTGTGCTGATGGTGGCACCAGTGCACAACCGGCTCATTAGGACCAGGTCAATAGTTGCCTGATCAGGCTTTTGTCACCATGGTGCGAGACACCCTCGAGATGAGCAATTGGTTCTCATTCTGGCAACTGGTGAGGAAAAACGGTGACCTCAGGAAATACTTTCAAATGTAATGTTTCACAAAACTACATGCCGCATACAATTGTTCACTACAGGCCTGTAGTATGCTGGTCTGTTGTAATTATTTATGGAATTACAAAGGTAAGATTAATGGCTTTACATGCATGTGTTTTAGTGTTCTGTTCTTTGTGTAAGAAGCTCAAACATAGAAGGTGTAAAAAAAAGGTATCGATTAGCTGCATCAGTTTATATTTTTATATTAGAAAACATGTTCATTAGAGTGATTGATTTTTCATGCAGGATAACTCATGGGTTTGTAGAGCTCACAACCAGGGACTGTTTGCAAGAACACAGGAGCAGAATACGGTGTAGCGTCAACAGTGCCATACTTAATTTAAACGCTCTTGAGGTTTCTTTCACACTTCACCCTTCATGTGTCACACACTGTTAATTCAGAAATGACTTTTTTATATATAATGCTATTCCTTGTTTACATATGGGAAAAACTGTACTGTACACAAAAATATGTCTTGATGATCTTTCATCTCATAAGTTTTTTCGTTTGTTTTTTTAACTACACATAGTCATTGAATTTGTACTGAAAATTAATAATTGCATGTCAGTAAATAAAAGATAATCAAAGCATTAACAAAGAATGGAGTGAAACTGAAGTGGGAGATTTTTTTAAATCTGTACATTTAAGAGAAAATTTGAGATTTATTTTGGTAATTCCTCAGATCCCAAGTGGCAAAACCTTACTTATCACAAGTGGCAAAACTGGCTGAAATGTAACCGGACTGTGTAATGAACAACAGTGTCCTACATCTAATGCATGACTAAGTTTGTCATGCATTAGTAGATATTTGAAAATTGAGAGTGACACAAAGTACTTTTTCTTCTGCAGTTCCTTTGAAGACGATGAGCCTCCATGCATTGAAGAGATTGAGTATCTGAATGACTGCTGCCCAGACTACAGTGGCAACACGTTGGACCAGGAGGTCAACAGCAACACATTCAGCTCAGAGGATGAAGAGGAAGAGAATGACAAGGCCAGGAGGAGCCTGCAACACTGTGAGCGCAAATCTTGCCTCATTCCCTGCTTCATGCACCAGGCCTCTCTGGAGACACTGAGTGTCAAGAGGAGTTCGTGCCACAGCAGTGACATCACCAATGACTACTTAAGTTAAAGGATGCATTTGTGGATGTAGAATTTCTGTTTTATTGTCTCTCTGTGTGAGAGATTGGCATGACCTTAATCCTGTACCTGCAGCAAGCCAGTTTAAGAAAGAACTTAAGAACTACTTTTTTGTACTAAACATTAATAATAAACCCACAGTTTACTGCATTTATGCCCCTGTGATAGAGAAAAGATCAATACAGCCTTATGCATTATAATATTCATAGGAAAATATATAGTTGCGTTTTTAACAGTATATAGCCACTATTAATTTATTATTAATTAAAATTGGTTTTCTATGTCAATTCCTTGCTTAATAAATTCACTATCAAAATAAATTGATAGTTACCTGTTAAGGCATTATAATGCTGATTATGTCTATTTTGGAAATGATTTGGTCATTTTAAGACTGCTATTGCAATTTATATATTTTTTTAACTATACCCCAAATATCTAAAGTTATAGTAACATTTCATAGGATGCTGATGAAAGGAAAATAGCACATGTAAGGCTTCAGTAACAGCTTCTTTAAAGAGTTGTTAATTAATTGTTTAGAACATAGCAACTTGTTTTACGGAATTTTTCACTGGTTCTGTGCAGTGAAAATTCTGCACCGCAGCAGCTGTCAGGATCCCAGGGTAATGTGCCGATGCCTTTGGTGCAACCCTGGAGCACACTATTAATCCTGTCTCAGCACTTCATTGTTTTTGATGGACGCCCCAGTGTGCAGGAGGCTTATGCCGGAGGCCAGAAGGTCAGCAGCTTGTGTGTCACTACCTGTGATCCCAAGCCGGTTGAATCTCCCCTCCCCACTACAACCATGGATTGTTGCATTGTCCATGCAGATGGAGACTCATTCTGTGACCTACTTGCTTATTAGTTTTGATCTCATTGCAGAGATCAGTAAGAAGTACTGCCTTTGAATCCAGGCTGTACGAACTGTGTCAGGACGTTCCGTGGCTTCACTCACGGTAGCGCAGGTAGACCTCCTGCATAAAATGAGGCTTAACTTTGCTAATCCCTACCAAATTACAGAAAGGAGGAAGCAGAACAAATGGGGACAAATGCAATACAGTTTGAAACAAAAAAAGGACATGGGAGGCCCAGCAGACCATCAAAGAAAATGATCTGAGACAGGGGTCAAGATTTCAACCTACACTGTGATGAGCAGTGTGTTTCACCTCAAATGTATTTTTCCAAGCCTATTTCTATAAAAATAAACCTAGAACCATCCACGCTGATTTGAAAATAGTTTTATTTCGTCTGAATCAGTCTAGTAATTCTCTCACCACAGGAGAACATTCTTCTTGTTTCTTACTGTGCACACTATTCTATTTCTTTCATATTATGTTTTGTCTATGGAGTATTTAACCAAAAGGAATGCAACTTTGTGATTTACTTATGACCTACTGTTGCGGCATTTACTTGTAACAGAAAGTGGTCCCTTTACAGTAAGCATGTCTAATTACATTCTGGCATGATAAGTAAGGTGCAATTAACTTCATTTCATTTCCATGAACAAGAAGAGGTGCACATGACTGCATTTCTTAATTTAAGTATAATTCAGATCTGCCTTTCTCCTTCATAGAGCCGAATATGCTCATTATTACCCAAGGCCATTAACTTACAACCGATTGATCCTGTAAGACTGTACTGTTATCAAATTGATACTTATTCACATTTCACACTGACATGAACACATTCTTGAACAGACAATTAGCATCTGACATGCAGTTGAGCTCATTGGCCGTTTTCATGAATGGATTTGACCTCTTGTGACAGTACGTGTGTAATATTACTTAATATTCCTTTCTCTATAAGAATTCTTTGTAGTTTCTTGAACAAAAATGAAACAGTGTCTAAGGTTAGTGGAAGCTATTCATTTACGCAGTTCACACGGGCTAAGCTGTTTTGGATATTAATGCCATTTACTACTGAAGTGTGAGAATTTGCTCAAAATATGTTACAAAGCCTAAAGTGCTTTTCTGCAGAGGTTCTTAGTTTTACGTTGTAGTTTGATCTAATATCTATTAGTGGAAGCTGGTTTTCTAACTGAAAGAGTTCAAAGAAGGGTATAACAGTGAACAAGGTTTAGGTACTAGAACCTAGAAGTTCAATTCTGGAAAGGATTTGGCCAAAGTCATGAGTGCTGTCTTATGACTGCTGTCTAATAATTCTGAATGGTGAATGCATTTTGAAATAATTTAATTGATGTAATGCGCAATTATGCTCTGTTGTTAATATTGATTTGATGCATTTCCTGTAGAGGCTATGTGGGTGCAATATTGCACTACATCATGCTGACATTTAATTTTGCACCTACTTTCCTTACAGTAGCATTTTTTTGTGTAGGAACTACAGGACTAACTGTAAGGCCATTTTAAAATGAATTTTTCCTTTTCAAATTAGTGACAGAGTACTGTGATATATGTATTAGTACCTTTACCTCCCCAAAGGGGGCTGGAACATGTGTGAAATAAACTTGAAATTTCAAAGTAAACTGATATATCATAAATGATGCAAAGTGGAGTTACTGGGTGTTTTTAACTTCAGACACCCTCACCCTGGTCATGCGACCAGGATTGACCAGAACCCAACCTGTGTCCAGGTAGTGGTAACTTGAACCCATTAACTTACGTCTTCCAATTCACTCTTGTCTAGATGCCCTCTACACAGCATTAGTAGCAGGTTTTACAGCCTTCCTTTAACTGCCTGGGACTCCCAACACACTGTATTGCTTATACAGGTATTTTCTTGGAAAGCCTTTGTAACCTCCTCTGATGGGCACACACCGATGCCTCCACCTTCGTCAGTACCATCAGTTTTGTGGTATCACTGTTTCCTCTCATTGACTTAAGTCCACCTGATCCAGCATCTTTTTAGTACTTTGCTTACAGATCACACTTGTGCATTCTAGAAGTTCCAGGTACTGTTGTTTGCCCACACCACGGGTGATACCTGTATCTGTAAGCATTTCATCTCGTCTAGTGACTCTTCAGCCATCATGATTCATTTTCATTGTTTGTATGTGAGCCATTTCATCAAGAAACAACCTAGTATCCATGTGTACATTTCTGAATCAAGTCCAACTTTTCCACTACAGTTTCTGAGGAATAATGAATTATGCATGGCTTCAGAGAATTGTGTTCTATAAACTTCTTGTTTCACTTCCTTTATAAAAATTGAGCTGATCTCCACTGCATTTAATCATAAAGTAAAGTCAGAATTTCCATAGGGGGTTAATAGCATAAAATATTTTTGACAAAATAAATAGAATTCATTTTCACACCAAGGATAAAGCCTGTTTTACTGCAACACAGTAATTAATGTTTAAACACACTAGTTTAAAAGAGCTGCGCATTTAGTCTTATTTATTGAAAAAGCTGAGGCAGAAGGGGCAGAAGGTGGGCGGATACAAAACTAAACAGTTTTGATTGAGTAATTTTGTGCTACAGGTTACCATGGCCTTCTTCCTCATACATGTTTGTGAATACAGGGAGAACATACAAACTCCACACACCCTGAGCTAGTACCTATACCCAGATGCACACCTCAGACATAACAAGCCACCAGAACTGCCCACTGCACCACTGTTCTGTTTCAGTTGCGTTATATCATTTTCAAAATAACATTATTGATGCATATTATTAGATAAACATTAAGGGTGATATTTCTTTTCACACAGTAAATAATTCTATAAACACCTTTCAAAAAAGAAATGTGTGATATGCCGTTCAGCAGTTTACAAAAACAGTCACACCCTGAGGCACAGTCATTTGGGTTATGAGAATGTGACTTCATGAGGAGCTTCATTTAATATCCCTTCTTCAACTTATGATGCTTTTTTTTTAGTTTTCCTCCTCCATTACCCCACATTTGCTAGTTTCACCTTTACGATATCAGCAATAATTGATAATCATAGCCTCCATTTAGGCTGTCAAAAGTGTCAGCTTTTTCAGTGAGTGTAAAATCATTTGCTTTCTTTCAACATTTATCATATCCATATTTCATATAAATATAAGTTGTGCCTGTAAGTGTTGAGTGTAATGGCTGTGAAAATGCTGAAGGAGCACAGGTACAGTATTAAACCATATCATATTATAAAAGATTTAGTTCATTGAACTTTAGTTTTTACTTAGTTCCTCTTGTGTTTTGTTATGAAAACTACTCTTAAATAATGAGGTAATTATGTCCTTTTTAAGGGGATTTGATGATATTCCAGTGAAAATGTATGTCAGTTTTGGGGCTCAGGAACAGACAAACTTTTATCATTGAAACTAATGATTCCTTAGTTTAATGAGAATTCACCTTACAAAGAGCTTTTCAGAAATGAATTTATCTTTGAACATTAAATTGCAATGTTTTTAATGTTTAGCATATTTTTAGTAAGATAACAGTGATCTATCAAAAAAATCTATCAGACATTTCTGAACAATTTTTTTCAAATTGGCATGAATTTGTGCAAAGTTGCCTAGCCGTGATCCTGCTCTTCAGAGACCTATATGTCAAACAGGATCTGAACATTCTTATCTGCCTAGCAGTCATAGGCAGAGGGAATCCTCATCAGACAAGATTTTAACCATGACTGCCCAGTGCACAAAATGGCACTGAATCTAAATAAATTATTGAGTATTGATGCATGAGATATGTATGAGGCATGAGAAACTGAGCAAAGCTCATCAGCTTCGAATGGCTTAGCAATATGTCACACTGTCGTTCTCCTCAATTGAGGATAGGAAACGTCCAAATCGAACAGCCTGCTCTATTTGGGCCTCAGGTATATAGGCACATTAATGTGAGTGTCTCTGTCTACCCAGGTGCATTTGTGCACAGTCTGGATGGGGCAATAAATTGTGGGTTATGTTTGATCAAACACTGGCCTGATGTAGGCTGGTACTCGGTACCTTGGAGTACTGGTACTTCTCATAAGCTCCAGGTACTCTTCTCTGCCCCCAGCAATCCTGATTCCCTGGCTAAGCCACAATCCTAGCAAAAGATGTCTGTAGTACATGATGGTTATTTATAACAGCTCTCAATACATTTCATTAAGTTACCCTGCCAACTGGCTCGCATGCTGCTTTCATAGAGTTGGTTCAAGCTATGTCTAGGCTTTATTAAATGCATATATACTGTATTGTGAACATCAGCAATATCTCCAAGTATCTTTTATTTACTGTAGAAATTCAAAATTTTATGAAACCGACTGTATATACCAACACAGTGATAAGGGAAGTACTGGAACTTATTTTTTCATACTTCATGCACTGAATTAAACAACATTTTTGTATAGAATAGGTCAAGTCCTGTGCACAATTTGACACTGAAATATAAGAATTTAATGAGGTTGCCATCTACTAAGGTGGGAATGACTGCTTAGTGTAACATGATGAAAATGTAAAAATGTAAGCCAGAGAAGTGACGTTAATAATCATCAGCTTGCCTATAATCAACAAAAATGAGGAGGACCAGATGTTTGGCAGTCTGAGCCTTAATGCCAGAAGATAGTTGATGGTCCTTTGGACACTTGCAAAATATTGATAAGGAGAAATGCATCATGGGTGAACGTTGTCAGACACAGCTGGTATGGAAACATCACGGTGAGGAGTCTTGAACTCACATAGAAGTACTGTCAGGCTATATACAGTGTTGACACAACACAAGAAAAAAAAACCTGGTGCATCAACAAACGTCAATAAAAACAAAATTAGCTGAGCCACTCAGAGCAGAAGAGAATAGCAGTTGAATTACAGCAAAATTACATTCAGATATAATTGAATTATGGCTAAAAGCTACTGACTTCAGTTTGGTATTATAGCCAGCTATATATGTGCACCATTAAATTGCTGTTGAAGATGCTTATGCAAAATTAAGAATGTACAAGGTTGCTTCACTAAGATCAAATGCAGAACTCTAAATGTTGGGTATGAATGCCATAATAATCAGTCTATGACTTGATGTTATGCAGAAAGCTGTATTTGAACATATCTTTGAATTAAAATAAGATGACTAAGCTTTCTTAAGATAAGGCCTTTTAGTTTCACTGTTTTGATTTAGCTGCATTGTTAGTGGATCACATACCATTCAGCTGTGCCTTCATACTTTATTAGCTGTATATAACAGAGGATGAGACATTTATGCATGCAAATTTGCATTAACTTGTTTGAAAGAAACAGCAAAGTAAACAGATACGATGCACGTTTAACTGTAGTAATAAGGTGCACTGGAAATGCCTGTAAAAGGCAAGGGATTTACTCATTCAGATACGCTTCAGAAATCTATTTTCTTTTTGTGCATTACTACGCCACTGTTTATACCTATGCTGAAAACACCGTGTGCAAAAAAAAATCTCGCAAACTATAGAAAGGGATAAGTGATCCAGTGGTGAGTCAGTTAAAGCTGGTTGCCTCACAGCTCCTAGGTTGCAGGAACAGACATGGGTTTGAAGTTGGCTAACTCTATGTGTGCATGTGGAGTTGGCATCGTCTCCTTGTGTTTATGCATTTTTTTTCCCCAAATGTGCTGTGGAGTTTTCCCCACAGACCAAGGAAATGTGTTACAGGTGGCTCTGTGACTCTGTTTAATCAGTAGTATGTGAGTCAGTATATGTGTGACTGCACAGCAACAGACTTTTGTCTTATCCAGGGGGTGCCATACGTCAAGCCCGATGCTTATGAGACCACTGCCACCCTGCCTGACACTGCCCATGGATATGTAGCTTTTGAAAAATGGGATTCAATTTGGGTTATGGTCTTAAATAATAGTAAAGCACAGACCACATGGTAGTTACATATGGCTAGTGTCTGCCAAAGGGTTGCAAACACTTCTGTTTGGTGTTAGTCCTTTCTTTTGATATAAAGAAAATACAAGCCATACCTTATCCTTCCCAGAATCTACTTGTTAAATTATAATATAACTTGGTTCACTTTTAAAGATAAGGTTACTCCTAATAAATGACACAACATAATGTATTTATGCTCTATAATGTTTCGAATCAGAAACACAGGATATGATGGTGTAGACTTATTAATCTTAAAAAATCATTCAAGTTTTATGCATTTTTGCATTTCATCTCCCAAAAAACAAAACATTCAGACTATACTATTATTTGTTTAGGAATTATTTAAGTTGCTTTGCCATCAGTTAACTGGCAAATTATCAGGAAAAAACGATGCCACACAAATGCAGTGCTGATCTTTAAAAATATTGCTTAGTGAAATGAGAAATATCATTTATTCTACAATGCCTGGACTGAATGAAACAGGAGAAATGATTCAAGGGTACATATGATGCAGGCAATTAATGATAAAAAGGTTGAATCACAATTATTAATTCAGGCATAGGGTAGTGTGTATGGGGTGCCCCCCCAACGCAGAAATTTGGCAGGTCCACAAAACTGATCTCCTAAATGTCTTTCACGCATGGGCCATTAACGGTGTTCACACACTAGGAGTAATGTGTAGATCTGCAAAAGAGACATTTCATGGCCGATTTAACACCCACTTAATTACAGTGATTTTTGGCAATAGCTACATTCAACACATCAGCTGAGATTGATACACACAGGCTGGAAAGCAAGCAGCTGGGGAAAGGTGTGCACGTTTTAAAACACGAGTGATCTGAACCTTGCACAAATAAGTGTGAACTCTCAAGGTGGCCACAAGGACAGTGATCTGCTGTAAGCCTTTCAGCCTTGACAATTGCAGGTTTTCGTGCTTAGCTCTTTGTCTCATGTCCTCAGCTCTCCATATTGAGTTAAAACTTAACCAGTAGTCAGAGTTTAAATACTCAGATCAATTCTAGAAGGCAATACTGTAAATCTGAAAGCAATAAGAGGATAAATTTGTCTTACATGTTTTGCTAACCTATATTTTTGATGAAAATCAGCAGTGACTGAAATTCATAGAATCCACCCTTACCTATATTCAGTGATTAATCTTAAATCTTGAATCGCAGTTTAGATGTCTGAATATGTTGCTATGATGTTAATCTCCACTGTTAAAGCTACACCTTTAAAGCACCCCTAAGACATGATATTTCAGACAGAAGGGATGGACAGAACTCAAATCTCGATGGACAATTGATGTCCACACAAAACATCAAAAGTTGTCTAATGCTGCTGCAGATGGTTAAAAAAACAGAAGATTACAGATCTTTACATTTTGTAGGTTACTTAAAACTCAAAGCCAAATGATCTCAAGGTGAAAAAAAACAGTGAAGAATGTTGTGAATAAGGTTTCTTTTAGTGGCTCAAAAGACAATTTTGACTCTCCTGTGTGTCTTAACAGCTGCCTTTGCAGGTGGTTCACTGTGCTGTTCATTTTACATCAACAACAGTGGACTTTGGGTCAATTTATAGTTAGTGTATCTTTCTTCATTCTACCTCTGTAACAACTGCAAATCGTGCATGTGCTTGTTTAATTCTACTCGGCAGGCAAAAGATAACAGTGTCTATAAGGACTGAGACACTGTTCAGTGAAAATGTAAAAATAAACAGAGCTTCAAGGTAGCAGTGATTATATCTCTGGGGTCCTTATTATTACAGCGCCACTGGACAGAGGGGACAATAAAACAACACTAAAATCACAGGGATAAACAAGAAAACCAAGTAATTAATAAAAGCTCTGTTGATGACTCCCTAATGTCACTAGCAATCCTGTTTATATATCTGAGCAGATGGATAGTTTGTCTGTACTCTTAGATTATTCTGTGCTTAACACATACACATTCTTTAAGTGCCCATACCTGCATACTCTGAGTTGTCAGGGTTACCAAAAAAGTGTTTTGCCTACCAACAGAAGTAACATTTATGGAAAAGAAAAACTGAAGTTATCTTTTATACTTGCTGCACACACGAACTGAAGCATAAGATTCTGTGACTACACCACATGGCTGAAAGCATGTGGACGTACCCGTATGTGCTTGTTGAACATTTAATTTCAAAAACAGTGGGTGTTATTATGGAGTGTGCTCTTCTGCGAAGGCTTTCCACTAGATTTTAGAACATGGCTACAGGGATTTGCACCCATTCAGAGCACAAAGCATCAGTGAGGTCAGGCAATGATCTTTTGGCGATGGGGCCTGGATTACATTTGGCATTTCAGTTCATCCCAAAAGTGTTCTGATGGGGTTCAGGTCTGGGTTATCTGCAGGCCAGTCAAGTTCTTCCACACCAGACTCAGTAAATTGTTTCTTTATGCACCTCACTTTGTGCATAGGGCCATTGTCATGCTGGAACTGTTGCCACAAAGTTGGAAGCACACAATTGTCTGGAATTTTATTGTATTCTGTAGCATTAGGATTTCTCTTCACTGGAATTAAGGGGCCAAAACAGCCACAGACCATTATTCCTCTACCACTATGCATGAAGGCAGGTAGTGTTCTCCTGGCATCCACTAAAACTAGACTCATCCATCAGACTCCCAGATGGTGAAGTATGATTCATCACTCCAGAGGACACTTTTATACTGCTCCAACATCCAGTGGTAGTATGCTTTACACCACTCCAGCCAAAGCTTGGGATTGCACATGGTGAACTTGGGCTTGTATGCAGCTGCTCGGCCATAGAAACCCAGTTCATGAAACAAACAGTTCTTGTCCTGAAGTTGCATCCAGAGGCAGTTTGGAACTCGATAGTGAGTGTTGCAACCAACAGATGATTTGAACGCGCAACACATTTCAGCAGTCAGTGGTCCCGTTCTGTGAGTTTGTGTGGCCGACTGCTTCATGGATGAGCTGTTGTTGCACCTCAATGTTTCCCCTTCGCAATAACAGAACTAATGGTTGACCGGGGCGGAAATTTGCCAAACTGATTTGTTGGAAAGGTGGAATCCCGTGATAGAGCCACAACACTGAAAGTCACTGAGCTCTTTAGTAGAACCCATTCTGCTGAAAATGTTTGAGATTGGATGGCTGTATGCTTCAGTTTATGTACCTATTAGTAATGGGTGTTGCTCAAATAGCCAAATCCATTAATTAGAAGGGGTCTCTACATACTTTTGGCCATGTAGTGTACTTTCTGAATACATGTGCCTGCAGTATTTGCTATATCCTATCACTGTTGTATTTGTAGTCTTATTAAGAGTCTTGGACCACAATTCAGTGAATTAAAAGAAGACTTTGCAGATAATAAAAAATGCAATGAGCATGTAGCCAAAATAAGGGCAACAGTTCAAAACTTATAACCTGCTGCTGCACTATATGTACTGTCACTGCTATGACTGCTATGTACATTGTAAGCCTACTTTTCCACAAATAACCATGAGGATTTTCACAGAAGGGTTATAAATCGGTTATGAGTGCAAAGTACAGTACATGTTCAATTCTGTCATTGCCTAGGGATTTTATGCCACAGCAAAGTTACAATAAATTTAAAGTGTGCTGCCGGAGAGGATCGGTAGTTACAGCAGTGATAACTACAGTGAAATGCTCGTGTATGGCATTCAGCTGTGGAAAGTAGGAGAGAGTTTAGAGTGCTGTCTTCACCTTGTGGGGACAAGGAATTGTCAGACAGTGGGTACAAATAGTCAAAGCCAAACTGTAGTGAAGGAATTAATGCAGAGCCTAGAACTAGAACAGGAGGTGGACTGCCACTGTTGACATAAAGAGAATGACCCCCCTCAGGAATGCCTCTGCACCCAGCCCGAGGATTACTTTAGAAGGAGTTCCACACCAAGAGGGCCAACATGATTTCAGCTACCGCAGGTCCCTTGGACATAGAGTTGAAGTCTCATGCTTCAGAGCATGTCATTTGGAGCACAAAAGTCTTGCTTCGCAAGAGAAACTTCTGAGTTTGTAACACAGTGGTAAAATGTGATGGTAACTGGTGTTACACTGAAAGAAACTGACAGGGCTGTTGCCAAATTCACAAATGATTACTGGTGTTTCAGGACAAACACCCTTGGACCATCACACAGGTAAGATTCCTTGCCTACTTTCAGCCCCATGAAGCTGCAGCTGCAGATGTATTCCAGGCTAAGGTGTCAGTCAGGACTTAGCCAGAGATAAAGTGCAGAATTTTAGTGTAGCATCGTGTTTAAATGTAAGAAACATTGTACATTCTCCATTTTGAAAATAATAGTGTAGCGGCAGCCATTTTTCTTTTTTATGGTTCATGTGAAGCCCTTAAGCATTCTTACAGTATTATTTTTTCCGACAAATTGTATTAACTGGAATTCTTCTAAGATCTTGCATAAAAATACATGGTACTGCATACTTGGATTATAGTACCATTACTCCTATAACTCCTATAGTACCATTATAGTACCATCACTCCTATAACAGGAAAGAAACTAGCAGAAAGAAACAAAGTATAAAATAAAAAAACGAGTAAGTACTATTTCTGTGATACATATTTTTGTGCAAAATGGTTCAGTCTATCCTAAAGGCAGAAGCAAGGCTATTTGAAGGGTTAAAGGACTTATTTGCTCGTTTGTGAGAAGTTGATGTAGATGCGTCCTGGTGATATTTGTACATTACAAATGTGAAGTGTGAACTACATTTGTAAATATTGTCTACAATACCTTTTCCTTTTTTACCTTCATTTTCAATACCTTTGACACTACAAGATATGACTCACTATGTGTTAAATAAAAATCCCAGGAATATGCACATTCACAGCTACAGTAAGAAAAGCATCATCATCATCATCATCATCATCATCATCATCATTATTATTATTATTAGCCATAGGTTAGAGAAGAAGCTCTAAATGAGGTAAATAGAACAACCAAGTGCCTCTGGATTTTAGTAACTTTGATTCCACATTCTGCATCACTAGCAGTGTGACGCAACCTCTATCAGCGAGTGGGAAATGGTGCAGAAGAGCAGTGCAGACAGCAGCAGAATGAATAAAAGGATGGTGCCTCCAAACCCACACAGCCTGGGAATGGCAATGGAAGCCAGAAGTTGGGCAGTTCTGTAGGTTTTATTTTGCAGCTCATATAGCCAATGAAACATGAAATTAAATTAGGATCTCTAAGTTCCTGAAGCCATGGACAGTTGCAGAGATGATAACTCCCTGACATGCTGCAACAAATACAATCATTATTTATAATTTCTCACTCTTGGTTCATCTTTCCTGACAGTCTGACTTAAACCATTTTTGTTGCTAAGTAAGCAAAGCTTCACTCTTTACATGGTTTCTGGTCTTTGTGAATTTGACATCAAGAAAGTGCAAGCAAAATTGATTTTCAAAAATGTTATACCAAAATGAATGTTTCCTCCTTCTGGCAGATTTTAGGCATTTATCTTTGGTTGCAGACATCCTCACTAAAATTTAGTTTGAGAGATTTTCAAACAGTGATGGATATTTTGAATTAATTTATTAATTCATGAAACAAAGCTGGAAAAAGTAAACTTTGGAATTATTTTCCTAAATAGACTACAAACTTACTAACATTACCATTTGCCATGCATGATCTGCCTTCTGTATTTTGTTTTATATTGCAATTATTGGCCACAATGCAATCAAATGCAGACACTTTTATCCAAACCACCTAATAACTTCATATTACTTTTACAGGCCTTGATTTGCTTGCCTCAAAGGGACCAAGAAAATACATCTAGGAATCAATACACCTGTGACTTTAAACGTACTTTGTCAGTTAACAGCAAATGGAAGAAAAGCTTAAAACTAAATAGTAACACAAACACAATATGGTAATATTTAAATGACCTTAGAGGGTTACAAGAAAAAAGTGTTCTTTTTGTAAGAAATTTCTCATTGTATTTAAATAAATATGCATTTGCGTGGCATACAGACATAATCAAAACATATTTCAAGAAGTAGATGCAAATAAATGATTCTGCTGTGTCAAAACCTTACACAGTCCACAGATAAAGCAGAAACGGGGCCTTTTGAAAGGTTGCAGTGATTTAAAGCTTGGTGCCAGCCTTAGTAGGTCAGCAGGAGGGGTTGTAATCAAGCTCATACTTTGCTGGAAGCCAGTATAGGAGTATTACTGATTACTCTGGGCAAGACTCTGCAAGTTTCGACCAGACTAGAGTGGCTGAGAAGCTTCTCAGAAAACTAGATAGATAGATAGATAGATAGATAGATACTGAGGCCAGTGCGCTGCAGAAGTGAATACAAATGGATGAGTTTTGTCAACCATGAAAGGGACAAACCTGGACAAGCAATGTATCTAAGATCTTTGAGTTTCATATTTGATAGATTGTAGAAAAAGTGGATTTGTCTTCTGTTCTGTACTGTTTTGCTCTGCCAGCTCTGCACCACTCAATCCATGTGATCTTGCTAAATTCTTCAGCATTTGCAAAATGTGAAAGGAAAACATAACAATAAAATAGACAAATGGATTTGTAAATAAAGTGAGTTCGCACACACATAATAGTTTAAAACATACCTCGAAAAGGATATCTGAAAAAATAATTAATTTGAAAATATTCACAAAAATAACATTTGTTTAGCCAAACATTAAAACTGTATGTCTTAATATTGGATGGTTCAGCGGTGTCAGCATTAACATCTTTTTCAGTTTGAAGTGCATGTTTTTACACATTTCCAGTGGTCTCAAAATAATTCAAGACCTTGCTCAAGCAGACTGTTAAATCTTTTGTGGCAGCTATTGTGAATAATTCAAGGTCCTTCGAGTGCAATATGCAACAGTTTTCACTTCACAAATTGTTTTAGATAAATGCTGTTGCTTGGGAAACCATTGTTGATTGGTTTATAACAAGTGACCAGTTTCATTCAACTGAAATAATATATCTCTTTATTGAGATATAAGTTCTATTTTTGATCTTGATAACAAAAAACTTTAATATGCTGGAGTTTTTGACAAAGTTATTTTTGGTACTTGGGTTTTGATCTGACTTGATCAGATGTTACATACACTTATATATATATAGAAGGCATGGTCCCATCCACCATAAAAATTCTCCAATGACTAAAGAAAATACACACTCTTTTTTTGTAGAGCAGGCTTATTATTTTATACTATAGCTTTTTTTTGTCTATTACACGGACAATTTACTTCCACTGTGGTATTTTATTCTACACAATGCCCCATATCTTATACTTTTATCAGATGTTTGGGACAGAGATTTAATTATTTATCAGTTTAGTTATTGATCACCCTCACATCTAAACAGCTGAATCTGTCAAAATATGGAGAAGTCAGTCTGACCTCATACTCCGTATGTGTACACTTGTACAGCATCACAGTAGATTTTGCTCCTCATATAGCAAATAATATCTGATGTGCACTGGACTCAGGTGGTAAGTTGCCTGTGTGAATCTTTAAAATTCTGGACACACATTTTTGTTTGGGAAAAGGCATTTTCCATTGCATGAATTCTTTAGGGCACTTATGGCTATGTACCTTGCGGCACATAAATAAACCATTCTTTCTTCTGTCAAACATTCTGGGGTGTGCCTGTCAAAGCATTGTTAAAAGTGGCTATTTTCTTTTTACTAAAAAGTACATTTAAAAAAAATTCTGTGCAGCATCTGTCACGACATGTGAAATAAGTATCATAATTACAGTTAAGACCTAGAATTTGAGCTGTTTTTCCTGAAAGAGCCTCTAAGACAGCTATAGTAACAGTTTAATTAAAGACAGTTTTATTTTATCTGAATTGTAGTTTAGCTATTAATTGTGTAACAGAATTTAATGCATAAAAAAGTAAACAATACAGCTGCAAAGCACATAATAAAGTACAATGTACAGATAATAAACCATATAATAAATTACAATGTACAGATAATAAACCGCATAATAAATTACAATTGTGATTTTTAAATGTGCTTTAAAAATGTATTTCGATAATAAAAAATGGTTGAACCCATAGTGCTGATCATGTTTTTTCTGTCATGTAGCTATGTTGTTCTCCCTGTAAACTTCAGTTCTTAATTTATTAATAGTATCTAACTATTTTGAAGGAGTAAAAAAGTTTGTCATTTTCATGTCATGTGTACTACTGAAGCTTGTCCTTGTGCCTTTATCCTATATGCACAGCCATATGTCCTTTTATAAACATCTGATGCATTTATTAATGTATATTTTCATATGAAAACAACTTTAGAAGGTTCTATATTGTTAATTTGACTCGGAGAGATAATCTGTGCAAAATGTGTTCATAGCGCACATTTGACACCTCCTGTTCTCCCGTAACAAAAATATTTGAATTCATGCCTTTATTGCCCCTTTGAGGCTGCCATTGCATGTGCCTCAGTTTACATTCCCTTTTTTACTTTCAGCATTGTTGTTAAAGTACTAATTACCACACAGTTAAAATTAAAACAATGATATATATTACAATGTGTTATTTGTCCCATGGTTATGATTTGTGGTTTTATAAGCTTGTTTTCTGCACTCCCGCATTGGAGAGTCATCATGTGGAGCGGTTTTTGCTACTCTACACACTTAAAATTCGAATTAGAATTCAGAAACTTGATTTGACCCGTTGCCTTTTGTTCTCGTTTTAAATATTCAGGTAGCCTTTTGGTGATATTTTTCTTCAAGAGACATTATATGCATATAGTAAGAAAGCTGTATTGCCCACAACTAGATGAGAGCCCTTCTAAGGACAGCGGAACTAGAGGAGAAAAGCAGGGTGACTCACTGCTAAACTGACAGTCCCCCTTCAAGTTCAATTGTACCTGCATGAAAAATGGGGCAGCGGATTGTAGAATTAAGCAGGTGATCGAGTAATCCTAATTTAGTCTGCCAAAGCAAAATTTGTATCAGTGTTATATTGCAGAACTGGTGTTAAACTGTTTCACACATATGCAGGTGATCATGCATGGAGCCTCTACATGTGCACGGTTTTCTGCTTCACAGAAGAGCCCCTGCTGTCGTGACACGACACAGCACCGTGATTCAATGCGTGACAAGATGCAAAACTCATAATGATGTGTCTCTATTCTGACATGAAAGCACGAGCCCTGGTTTCACGTGGTAAATATCCAAGGCCTACTTCAAACGTCTGGATCTGTCATCTGCATAACAACAGCCTTTCTCTCACAACAGATAAAAGACAGATTTGAGGGGCAGCACATGAGCCACAGATAAAGTGAGACAAAATGAAAGCAGCCCATCCATGGTTCACAAATCCGCCACCTTCTCCACTTCCCCTGACTACACCTCATAAGTGATGCCTTGGTTTAAATAGTGGTGCTTTGAGCAAATGGTTGACACGACATTCTGTTCTGTGATAGATCTCACCACAGTGGTGCTGTGTGGTGTCTCCCCATTAGGCACCTCTTAAAAATGCAAAGTCTTTGTCTACATCTGACACAACTGGGACTCAGTGTTTGAAGAGTGAGTGGTAGGACAACATTTATCTTCAGACAGCTGTAATGGCAGAAAAACTTGTCAAACACTAATTACAACAAAAACATAGATTTCACCACATTTCCCTAACTCTTACCCTGATTCAAAAGAGGATAATCCAATTTATTTTAATAAGATAGGTATACCGTTTCTCTCACACTGTATAAATTATTCCCAAATTGTAAACTGATGCATTCAAATCACAAAAAAATCTAAGAACTTCTCCATGAAATTTGATCAGTAACACCAAGGATCATAACCATGTGACAAATATGAAGAACTACAGTAAACATAGTGTTTAAGCATGTTGTATATAAACATGCTTTAATGTTAAAATTTGCATAAAATACTGCACCAGTGTCCTATAATAATAGTAAACAACAATGTATAATTTATCAGTGCACAGTGTCTGTTACTGTTTGGAATGGGGAGCTCAAATTACATTCTATTTCACAGGGAAACTTAATCTGTGCTCCTTTTGCACTCATTTACACCTCATTTCCATATGACTTTCACCTGAAAGTCACCAGAGTGAACTTGTGGGCAACAATCGCTCGTGCACCTCTGACCCAGGACAGAGTGCATTATCATACTGGCACTTATGAGTTCATCATTAGTGTTTCTTGGTTTTCTTTTTAAGTCATTGGTTTATTTTTAATAAAAGATTTCAAGCATCATTTCAGTTTTAAATTTAAAATAATTTTTGTATGCCACAGAGTATCTAAATAATAGATATAAAAATGAGATATTTACAAGGAAAGACTGAACGGAGTCTGAATGTTTCGGTGTGAAATAAACAATACACTAGGTCTAAAGTTCAAAAGAAGAAGCCATGGTACAAATTTTGAACGTAGAACTGAATACCAAACCTAATACTATTTCAGGAAATCTGTGATATTTGCTAGTAGTTACTGTTATACTTGAAAATTTAACAGTCGATTCCATGCCATGTACATATATCCATTTGGAGATTATGTTCTGCTTTCTGAATGTTCTGTCTGTAATGATGTTCTCAAGTCATTACAGGTGAGATTCATCTCTACCATTTCTGTTGTACTGCAGATACAAAGCTTTCTGAAATCCACAGTACAAGCTCCAAAAGTACACACTGTTTCACTGAGTTTGGTATTTAAAAGCAACTAATTTCCTTCCCCGAAGTGGGACAGAAGCTCATGTCAGCCAAGTTTTTGACAGCTGTTTCCAAGACTTCCAGTTATTGATGAAACCTATTTACATGCAGTGATAAAAGACTAGATAATACTGTTTTGAGATAAAGAGTGAGACAATGGCATCAAAAGAGAAGGATCTTTAAATCCGCACTTAATTAAAGCTTAAAGCCATGTGCTGCTTTGGTTTGAAATGTGATGTTCAGAGGTGGAGCCACCCACAGGGCATGGCTTCTGCAAGCAAACTTTCGAAAGTTTCTGCAATCTTTTCTAGATTGTTTGTTCTCAACACTACATCCAGACCTACCAACAGCAGTTCATGTTATGCTTCACAATGCCATGCACAGCACATCCCTGACTGGCTGCTGGACTAATAAAAACAGCTTTAGTTTCTGCATGCTGTATTTAATTCATATTATAACATTTTACTATGTTCCATATCATGCTTCTAGTCTAAATTTAACTGATGCAAAATTGCTGGTAAACAGAGTGTTACGTGAATTTTATATATAACTTTTTATATCTACTAAGGATGAAACAGAACTCAGCAATTCTGTCAGGAAAGGGGTTGCTCTTTATATGCAGTGCTGTGTTTTGGTTGTGATTAACATAATGACAAATGTGTCATATGTCCATATGACTGGAGGTTTTGGTGACATTCATCCGAGGTCCTATTACTAATAAAATATAATAAGCTTGTAAAGACTAATAAAGGAACTGTCCTAGTTTGTGTTCAGCTGATACTGTGTATATCTTTACATTCAAATTCTTTATCATTAACCTTTATCTGCTAACACCTTTGTCAAAGGTAAGCAACTTCACTATGCTCATTACTCAAGGAATTCAGGGCACTGTGGAAGTCAAGTGTGGAATTCAAGCAGGGAGCCTTCAGATTACAACATGATGACCTGACCACTGCACTACCTGCTGCTCCAGGTGTCTTACACTGCTGACCCTTCGCTGTTGTTAGATTAATGTATGGAACCAAGAACTGGTGCAAGGCACTGGCTCACTTTCACCCCAGTCCAGCTGGTGCTGGTCAACATGTAGGATAGAGCTGCTGTCACTCTCAAATAGCAGATAAGTACAGAGCACCCAAAAGACTAAGGTCTATGGTAACAGTCGTGCATTAATGTATATGTACAAAACAACACCAACACAGGAACATGTTTCGGTTTAATTCATTAAAATTCTTTAAGTTCAATATATTCAATTCATTAAGTTCGTTTTGTTTGTTATGTTTGGAGTTAGTGTCCAACCATTAAGAGTAAAGCAGACCTACTAAAGACAGTACTGTCCCTATGCCCAGCATTATTTTCTCAACATTTTTTCTTCTTTTGTTTTTATGTATTATATCTGGAAAATATGAGTAATTGAAAGACAGCTCCAGAAAAACATTTTTAAAGATTATTTTTAGAGAATATACTTAATTTGGTTAAAAGGTGAGTGCTTTATGTGTAATGACTTGATGGCTACAATGAAAATGAATAAGTAAATAATAAATACAAATATCAGCTTTATAATGGTGATCAGAACTCCCTTTTCTTTGAATAACAGTATTGCCATCAGGCTTTAAAAAATACATGCTGGTTGATAGCTTCAGTTAACCAAAAAACATGGTTAATATTATGCCCCCCAAAAAAGGAAGGAAAGGGTCATACTTGCTCCAATGTTCTTTTCGAGACAGCACAGAATTCAGTTATGGGCTGATAAAAATGTATTAAAGCAAAGCGATTCTGATTTATGGAATGAAACATTTTACTCTGGAGTGCATGCATACAGACAGAAAAATAGAAATTTGATTTAAAAAGTTTGAGAGGCAAGGGAAAGAGAAAACTTTATATGTGAATTGTACCAACAAAAATAGAGAATTACTCAGAAATTCTGCCTTTGTCCTCACTCAGGTGCTTATTTATAAACAAGACTTAGATCTGTGGGTTGTTTACATATAGTAAATCATGAAATGGTACAAAGGAAGAATTTGCATATTACAAGAAAGCAATATTACTTCATTCACAGAACATCATTACCTTTTTTTACGAACATTTTTCCTCCTTCTTTTTTATGATTTTTAATTTGTCAGTTTCATTTAGTTTTGCTTCATATGGGTGCAGAGTGAATTAAAAATCGAGAGATATGGATAATTTTTTTTACCAAATTTAGTAGAAGCTTAATCATTTTTTTCATAAAAGTTAGATAATTGGATATTTTTCACCCAGAACTAAAATTTTTAAAAATAATTGTCAGTCATATGACCCATGTAGATTTTGTTCAAATCTAACATATATTTTTATTGTCTCTGTTATCAAGTCCATCCATCTGGTCATTCCTCCTCATCTTCACTTTCTTCCAGAGTTGCTAAGCATTATAGTTATTTCAAGTTCCACATCTTCATGTGATTTGCCCAAAGGGTAATAATTTCAGTCACATCTAATTGGTGTTTCCAATGAAAATTCTTGCTTGATTTGATCCAACATTCATCTGGTGCTTTACTGCCTGCCCATTATATCCTTAAAAACCTTACCAGCAAAAAGTAATGTTTTTTTCCCTTCTTAAAGTCCAGTTTTCATGTCAGTGTAGTGTACTTTTTCACTGCAGCCCTCGCAAGACCTACATTTCGGCATATCTCTTGACTGCTAGATTCTTTGTTGTTGTTAATCCCAAGAGAAAAAAGCTGTCAAATACTTCTATATGAGCTTAAAAGGCAAGGGGAAAGGGTGCAGCTGTGTTTTAATCCTCTGAAAAATTGAAAATCATTCCATTTTTACATTTTCTGTTTTAACTGTGACCTTCTGTCCAGCATAAAAATTCTTTATCAGGATGATCATTCCACATTCAAACACATTTACATACTTGATAAAATCAAATGCTTTTCTGTTGTCAGTAAAACACATTGAGGCATTCTGGTATCCTACAGCGCAAAACAGCAGTTATGTTTCTTGTTCAGCACTCTTTTCTGAATCAGGCTGGTACATCTGGGAATTCTTTCTCCATGGTTGGTTCCAACCTGCATTGAATGACCTTCAACATGACTTTGCTGGCATGTGAAGTTCCTATCGCTAAAATATATTTCCGCAGGAATTTAATTAGCTACATATTTTTTTCTACAAAGTATTAATAATAAAAGTTACAAAAAATAGAAGTTGTAACATAATTAATTATTTAGGTACCAGAGCATCTGCCTTACTGCAGTTAATAAAATGTTAAAAGCATGATAAGGGATAAATGACCTGCATTCTGTTAACGAAATGTAAAAGAACGACTGTCAATGGTGTTAGAAGACTTACAGGGAGGAAAAAGGAAAGCTACTGTCTTATATATAGTACTGTGGATCATAGTTCTTATTACTTTTCCAAAGTAAGCTAATTACTTCCAAAGTAAGCTAATAATTTGCACAACAGTTTTAGCGTTTTTCAAGGTTGTCACTTAGAGTGTGGATGCTTTGGTATATTTTGTATAATGGCATTCTATAAGGTCTTAAAAGCAGGAAAAATAACAGTAAATTTGTTGGGGAAATACGTACTTCAGAATAATTGCTGCCTAGAGGGAAAGCAGAAAATTTGAACTAAATAATATTCTGGCTATCATTTATTAAGATGTTACAGTATTTGTTGGGGGGGGTGTATTTTTAGCTGTGAGATTATCACCACAATGAAGCTATGGAGCTGGCAATAATTTTACTGTGGGTCCCTGAGCTGTGGGTGACACAGTGTTATGACCACAAGGCTGTCTAGGGGTATGTTGGTTTGGAACATAAACTGTGCCAAGTTATTTGTGGATGAGTTGACAGCACAAATAACACGTAACAAAACAAGTGCAAATGTTTAGGATATATTCATTAAGCCCTCTTGCCAAATACCTCTTTTTGTATGTCTTGTCACTAGGTGTCATGCTGCCTGTGTAGTATACTGTGCACCACGGTCCAAGACATATGTACATACCTATAAGCGAGAATGACAATAAAGTTAAACCTTGACCTTGAGCGTTGCATTATATTAACTACAATACACGCAAACATACAAATACCAGCAACCACCAAAACAAAGAGCAAAAAAAGTGGTGCAACTTCTAAAGCACAGGATCCCCTCAGCTTCACCCAGGTAGTGCTCTACTCTCCAAAGGAATCTTGCCTCTCTTTCTTCAGCCAATCTCATGCAATTTCCTGGGGTCACCAGTGACAACGAAGGGTGTCTTGTCTATTCAGAGACAGGGGTGGGCAAACTGAAGAAAACAATGGACACACCAGAAGATGTAGCACACACCATTCAGCCATGGACATCTGTAATAGGTAATATAATTCAGTCAAAATTATTTGTAACCATCAACTGCACCTGGAATGGCCAGACTTACTTCCAGGTGTGAATCTGCTTGTTTCAGGATTTATCTTCAACTGTGGGCAGTCTGCCACGACACTTGTCCACATACCTGTATTTATTTATTTATTTATTTACATAGCAGCAACAGCAACGCTGAGTCACAGAAACGTATAGATAAAGGCTGCAGCACAGAGAAATAACGTCCAAAAACAAAATTCATCATTTCAGTCATCCATACAGAGAGGAAAATTTGAATATATGCAACAGCAGTATGCAGAATGTTCAGAAGATGCAGAATGCAGAAGAACAGAATGGTCTTAAGGTATTAGAACTAAAGAAATAAAACAAACATGGGTCTTTATAAGACTTCAGCATGATAATAAACAGAGACAATTTGAGGTTTTTTTTTTGTGTAATATTTAAACTCATTAAAGTCCTTCTATGTATAATTACTGTTACATCACAAGTGATAAATTTAACTGGAAACTCGGTTTTTTGGCAAAACATAATAAGTAGAATATGTGACCCTGTGAGATAGAAAGAAAAAAAGACTGCAAAAGAACAAGAGAGAGAAAGTGAGCAAGAGAGACAAAGAGACAGAGTGAGATCAAAGAAGACCTCCAACAGCAACATTCTCTCAGAGCCATGCCACTAACTACACTTACAAGTCACAGGCAGGGATGATCCCCTGCAGGACTCGCCACAGGAGAAAATAGAAACAAATAAAACCCACAAATAATTAAGAAACCTAGTAAAAATCATTTGCAAAAGGCACGAGCATGAAATAATATATAAAGAAATCTTAAAAAAACAAAAGGAAGTTTTGCTCTTCCAGTGCGTGTATGAACCGCTCAGTGCTAGTCCTCCACTTGAGCAAGGAATGTGGTGAAAGACACTGCATGGACAAACATGCAAATCTTCCCTTCACGCTGACATCTCAGCTGGCTGGAAATGTAAAATTCAGGTAGATGTTCTATTGTTTGAAAGCTCTGAGGAACTCACTGAACTCACATCACTTACAGATGACTTCAGTTGGTGGATCGGGGTAGATGTGATGATGGTGATTTCTGGCGTGTTTCAGACCATAATTGGAAATCCAGGGCTAGAGTTATAGCTTCGGAGGACTTCCCACATTAAAACTCAAATTCTTCCAAAGGGTGACAACACAATAAGGCAACACAAGGATCCACTGGTTTATCGTGACAACTGACCAGTAAAAAGTAAAAACATAAAACTGTTTTGTCCGAGGCACGTACTACTCAGAAATACAACTTTTAAAAATGTTTCTCCCCTAATTCCCCCACAGTTCTTCTTCATTAACTCCACAACCAAACTCCTCATCAAAATAACCAACACAGAGCTCCCATCATGCCCCATTCCCTTAGAATGACAAGCCACATTCACAGCAAAGGTAATTTTTCATTTCTTCACTGCAGCTTTCAATGATTTCTTTGTCAAGAAACCAGACCAGAGAATTCAAGAAAACTGATAAAATGTGTTGAAATGTGTGATCATAATAAAAACAGCAAAGCCACTACATGCTGACAATTTTGTGAAACCCCTGAGTATGCTCATTCAAATCCACTGCTTTGCTCTCTTTTTCATATTTGAAAGCTATCTTGATAAACCTTATGGTATGAAACAGTTCACAGTGTTTTAAGTAGTGATGGTGAAAATGGAGGAGTAGTCTGCAACTGACTTTACCCATTAATACAGCTGGGTGCAATATTTTACGAAAACCATCAAACGCAAGCACCTTCCTCAAGATTACTACAGAAAGGTCCATCCTGATGCTTGAACTTTCCAGGGCCACAGCGCTATGTGCTGCCCTGTTTAAATGACATTCCTTGGTTCCCTATTTTTGGTTGTCCCTGTTTATTACTGCTTGATGCAATTATCCTAAAAAGGGTGCAGAGCCAACAGTTCCCATGCTCTCTGCATTCTGCCCACTCCCACACAGCTTGCTGACTCCAGCTCAGCTCAATCATTTTAATGGACAATGCCAGGGTTGCAGGGCCCTCGAAGGTTTTAATGAGATTAATAAGTTAAGTTGTATGTCTGCAACTATAATTTACAGCTGCAGAATTACCTGGCTTTTTTATGATCAGTGACCATCTATCTTCTTTCCCATTCGGACATTTCCTTTGTAATTAATTTTCAAAATGTACCAATAGGATTTCACATCTGCTGCATTTTCCTCTAAAACATCTAGTATTCACACACAACTGGTCAAATAATTAAATGAGGACAATCATGAGCTACTCCTTACACCAGAATATTATTCAGGGTCCAGGACAGTGTCAGACTTAAACAGTATTATTATTATACTGTTTATACTTTGCTTAATGAATTACATGGACAACTGCCCATAAGTTCAAGGACGGCCTTTTCAAGCCCCCTAGGGCAGGCAGCACCCTTAGCCATGTCCGAGGTCACTGATTGACAGCTGCATCTTGGTAGGGGCTCTTTAAAATAAATGACTCCAGGTGCATCTATTTAGTAATTCCTCGGCTGTAGTCCAAACTGTTTCCACATGCCAAATCGGAGCGCACCAATGTACATTTTTTGAGAATTTGAGAAAAGCGTATAGTAGAAGTACAACATGCATAATTTGATGTAGTTTTGGATGCTCCTCTGGAGACATTAAATTGACTTGTACATTTAACATTTTCCAGTTTTTTTTAGCACAGCAGACAACTAAGTTGTGCAATTTCAGCTACATATATAGTACAGTATTGTGTTTTGTTCAAATTTTCTTTATCAATAAGGTGATGACATGGATTATGGAGAGAACTTTGTACTCTGGACTTGGAAGAATGCACTTTGTAATGCTCGCATCCAGAACACATTACATGCCCTTGAAGGGGACCGAAAGAAAAGGAGACAAGAGGAAAAAAAATGAGAGCATGATGAACATATTGTCAGTGTTCCCTGGCCATTGCCCACAGAATCTAGGACTTCACAGTGGCGTTGTATTACCCAATGCATTCATTGTAGAGCTGATATGTCATATCATTAACACAGCCAGAGGCATGCAGCAATTAAAATAACAAATTGTGCAGAAATGACAAAGTATTGGCATCCAAACGGAATTACAGTAATTCTAAATTGTCAGTGACTTCTGCAGAGCTCCTGCCTCAGAGGACATTTTCAGGTAAGTCACCCTATGTCTGTAAAAAATTGTCTTTCTTCCAGAAGCTCTTGAGATCACCTTCACACCAAGCAAATCACTGGTGGTAAGCTAAACACTTTTCTTTTGTTGTCTAAAATCCCATTTTAATTTCACGATCCTTGTGTGTACATGTATGGAAAAGGATAAAAAAGATTCATACTTTCTACATGCAAACGTGGGACCTGATTCAAAGCAGAAACCCAGGAGCTTCATGGGAAATGATAAGGACCCTACATGTTTTGTGTGTTCTGCAAGTAAATTATTTCTTTTTACACTATTTTTTGCCCAAGTAAGTAGCTGTGCACAGAATTTTATTCTCTAGGTGCTAATAACCCTAACAGTATTGTTCATTAAATAAGATTATACAAATGTTGATAACCAATTAACACATTTTACCTTTTAGTAATCTTGTAAAACATTCTAGTTAAATTATGTTTTAGTTACTGTAGTGCATTATTGAATAACAAAGCATTAATAGAGTATGTGATTGTAAGAAGTTGTAACCACTTATGAGTATTTTTGGAATATGCCCTAAATTAATTCCATTATATACATTTTACCCACTTTGCTGCTCTTACATTACTTTGCAATTAAAATCTTTAAACAGTTTGATACTATTTCAGTTACTATAATGGCACAAAAACCCATATACAGTTAGCACTGACTGCAGTATAGGAAATAACTAGACATGAGAAAGACCATAGATTATATGTTTAAAAATGACCATTAATCCAGTGATGTGAGTTTCATCAGTATTAATGGTATCCACTGGTATGTATCAAACTGTATATATGAATGCATTATGTTTTAAATTACATATTTAAGTTTCCTGAGACATTTTAAAGAACTTTGCTTTTGCTCTTTTACAAACTTAATACTCCTTAAATTCACAAATCAGTCTTCTCAGTTCACTCTATATTCTAAGGGGGGTGAGGTGAAAAAAATATTTTCAACCAATGGGGCAAAACTCAGTAGATGCTGATGCTGTAAAGGGTAGTTTGAGGTTTAACGTTATAATGTTCAGTGAGTTTAAATATAAGCAGCCTCCCCTTATCGGAACCCAATTCATCCATTAAAATCTTTCTGCATGGTGGACTCTGAATACCAAAGAAACCAATGGTTTACAATGGGAAAAATTAATAATCTTTTTGTGGACCAGGACAAGTTCACTCAAAAATGACCAAAAACATACATAATCATTAATAATGTTATTGTAAGCTTCATGAAGAAAATGCCTCACAATAATCAAGTTGGACCGATTGTCAAGTTTGTTTAGGTGCTGTTGTCCGTGTAGTTTAATGTTATGTGTTATAGATACTTTGCCAAATAAGTGCAAATTTCATCACAAAACACACAAAAATAATAGTAAAGTACATTGTCTTTGTTCATGGTTTTAAAAATGTGTATTGAGTAGCCATGATTTAAATTAAATGGCAAATGAGTGGAAACAAAACAGACCAAAACATAACACAGCACATCCATGGCCCATATGAGGACTTTGCCCACAGAACAGTCAGGTAAGTAAGAAAACACACTGTCCATTACATTAAGTGGTAAAATATACTTACTTTTGCTGCTTTGTTTCTCTCACCAGGCTCAATACACTTCAACACCTCTAAATCAGCACTTTAATTATACTGTTTTTATGTCGCTGGCACCTTTGTTGAAGACAAAGTAAAAGTGTTAATTTTGAACCCTAAGTGAATTACAGTTTTTATACTATATGGTATTTTACTGTAGTGAGGGTAAGTACCTTGAATAAGGGTTACAAAGTAATGATATACCTTTGACCAGTTATTCTTATAATGAACAGTTATCTTTTGGATTTTTAATTTTTTTCAAATACTAGGTATTAAATAACAGGTTTCTTTAATTCCTTTGGGTCAGTGATGAAAAGAAAAACACAATGAAGAACCGAAATCACTATCTATCTATCTATCTATCTATCTATCTATCTATCTATCTATCTATCTATCTATCTATCTATCTATCTATCTGTCTGTCTGTCTCTCTAGCTATTAGTCCTGCTTGTTACATCATACAGAATGTGTAATTTTAATAATGTATAGATTTTGTTCAGAAATTCAAAAGACTTTGTTATTTGTACTTGCTATATTTAGGATTACTCTCATTTAGATTAATGTGCCTGTCATAATAACTTTTTATACCAAATGGGGTTTATGAAAAGAAAAAAAAATTGGTCAGCTTTTAATTTCAGCTACAAGGAAAGTTTGTGCCACGGTGATGTGCGTAAAGTTGGCTTAGTCTGCTTCTCAAAAATGTTTTCACCACTACTTAATGCAAAACAAATCTCCTGCTATGACAGCACTGGTGCTGCGGCTGAACAGTGGCAGTGACCATAAAATATCAAGCAGAACAGTACAAGTGGTATTTTGTTTTAATCCCCAGTGACTCCCCGAGCAAAGTGAAAATTTTCCTCTGGTCACTTCCCTCCTCTAGGGTTACCAAGTGCAGGTTTGTTTTGCACTTCTGACACCAATCTAGCAACTCCACTGGGGACAGGACACGGTGAGAATCAAAGCCTGATCTCTCATGCCAAAGGCAATGATCACCAATAGGGCAATGCCTCTTAGCACAGCTTCAGCGATCTCTGTGGTATCTCTGAGCGACCTAATTCGAACTGATGATAAGCCTGATTCTGAGCTAACTGTGCAATTTGACCACTCAGCCCTTGCGGAGGACAGCAAGCCTTGTGTCAGCGTAGTTCTTATCTCTCTTCATTTCTTTATCTGGTCCCTAGCCCAAAAGGGTACTTGGCTGAATTACGTAAAGGCAGAGAAAAAGAAAATGAAAGTCCCGGTCTTATTTTTTTTGGTTTTTATTTTTCAGCTTTTTTCCCCCTTTACTGCATTCAGAATTGCTCTGTTGCACTGTTTTGCTGGCCATCCCTGAAGTATAGTGTGTTTAAGTTTAGATGTGAATCCTCTTGCAGGAAAAAAATACCTTTTCCTTGCCGTTGTCCAGAAAAATGTAGAATTACCTAAGTGACTTTCTTCTGCCTCTGATATTGAATCTAATAACTGTGACACTCTGTGTGCTGCATGTTGTTGTTTTAGTTTTGGTATCTGTTTTTGGGTACACTTGAAGCTATATCTAGACCTCAAGCTTGTAGACAGAAAGCAAGTTAAACTTAGTGTGATAAAATTTCAGATTATTTTCTAGTTTGCTTAAAGCTATGATGCTTGGGAAAAGTGTTCATAAAATATATTTGATTGTAAAAGCTCACGGCTGTTCACAAACTGCTTGTAGTCGGGCTGCAGTGAAGGTACTATAACACTACAAATGATTAAAGCACATTGCTTGTGCTTTGCTTCCCAAAAGAGAACACATCTCCAATAACACTGGATGCCTTTGATTGACCTGAAGATAGATCAGAGTTTCTTGTCACTGGAAGTCGTTCAGATGCATGGAAGCCTACTCTGACTGCTCTTTAAAAAAATAATATGACACTTTGATGTTCCCCAAATGCCCACATTAGGCATTGTATACAGTTTGCCCTCAATTTACAACATATTCAACCAGCTGCTGACTTGCATTTCTGAAAGTTAATAAACAAACAAACAATGTTACAATTATTAAGAAACAAATAGTCTAATTTAGTGTTTTTAATGATTTCCAGAATTCTTGTAAGAGAATGGGCATCTTACAGCAAATTAAAATATGTATACATGAACATTTTGCAATATAAAATGTACAGTAGCTGTACTGTACATGCTCAGCGTCATTGCTGCTGACAGCCATACAAAAACATGCACAGTACACTTGTGCTACAGAAGTAAAATGTTATGAAAATGTCATGAAATCAAATTAAAACACTGCACGTGTGTACAGTACCTACACAGTGTGCATGTATGACATCGGAGCATGAAAACATTGGCAAATGTTTGAAAAGGAGTTTCTGTATGTTGGACTACACACTTAGAAATAATCACTCTGTCATGAGTACAATCCAATTTACAACCGGTGCAACTGACCATCTGGCTATCAGGCCCTAACCCAGGTGCAACTCTGGCACAATCTGTATTAGTAGAAAATTTTTAAGGAATATGTGTCATAACTGTAAACAGAATAATTTTATCCCTGCCTTTTTGCTATTCTGAAATTAGTCATGACCTATTTTGTGAATTAGCACCTGTTTTGTGAACCAGCAACTAGTCTTCATACAGGTACTTTATTTAAAGCTTCTATGGAAAATACATGAAATAACTTCAGTTATTCAAATCAAAGTCCATGCTTAATGTTTTGCAGCTGTAGATTTCTAGAAAATTTGATTTTGTGAAGAACCTGACATTTATCACAGTCTAAAAATGGACATACTTTCCTTCACAATCTTAGCTGTCATCCAGCTGTATTTTGGATTGCTGAATTACTGTAATACTGAAGAACACAGTGTCTCTAGGGTTTCAAATTCACAGGGTACAAATTGCCTTGAATTTGCAGTTATTTACAGAAACTGGCTGTTTGGGTGACAGTTTCAGAAATACTTGCGGACAAAATGACTTGTTAGAAGAAGGCAGTTTATGATATTTGCAGAAATAATCAGCACTTCTGAGGGTGAACAGGCAAAACCAAAGCTGCCTTGTCAAGGAGCCCATCAGTTTCAGTTGCAGCCTTCCTCAACATGACTCCGGATAGGGATCTGGCTACAATATGGTCCTCTGTGATAAGCAAGGCAAACTTTGGCAGCAGCTCCAACATATTTATCCACCCCAGTCCATCAGCATGGGTTCTTCTGGCATAGCCTTATCCTCAAAATTGGGGCTGCAGCATTTCAGGGACAAGATGGCTAAAAGAACCCTTAAATATCCGGTCAAGCTGGCTTTCTGTAGTATAATGGAGGATAAGAGGGTAGAACGTAGCTCTGTACGCATCGCTTTGTCTCTGCTTGCTAGAATTAGGGAAGAGATGCATGTAGCTCAATTGGAAAAAGGCGGAAACATGAAACAATTTTGATTTGGGCGTATTTGACCTTCAGCCTTTTGTATTCTTATGTGAAAGTAATAACCTTGATTTTATTCGTCGGTAAGGATTTTGAGGCAAGCATTGGAAGTGACAGTTAAACTCATGAACTAGGAAAGAGTCTCAGGCCATCTTCTGTTGATTTTCACATGTAACTAGTAACTAGTAAGAAACTTAGAGAGGGTGCTGTAAATCATTGGTAGAATGTACCTATAGGGTTCCTCAGATCTTCTCCTGGCAAGCAAGTGTATGCTCCAGTTTTTCGGAGTCCTATTAACAGACAGTGTCCTTTGTGCTATAAAATAATTCTATGTTGGTTTAATTAGGAAATCAGCTGAATGAATCCTGGCCTTATTAGACCAGGATGACAATGTCCCTATTAGTTCTGACAGTTTCTGTTCCAGCAGAGATTCCTCAGCACTATTTACTTTGGGATATTAAAATTTGTTCAGCATTCAAGAGCACTCTTTGGGTCAACTGCAAACATTATTTGGGGTGTTATCTTACTTCCAAAAATTGTGCAGTCTTATCTGTTGACTGACGGAGTTAAGTATCAGGTTCGCAGGGTTTACACACCATATGATTTAAACTTATATTTAACTGACGCCTTTGTCCAAGATGACTTACAGTTATCTATCCTACCACAGCAGATAAATTTAACACATGCATGAAGTCACTCACTCACACAATACACGCTAAGAAATGATTTAATTCACTAGACACAGTCGTCACATATAGAGCTATGTTCAGACCCACTTCTAGAACCAGAGTGAACACATTTTGTTTTCCACTGACAGTAGAAACTTAATCTTGTAGCAAGATACCTTCCTCTTCTGCCATTAAAAAGTCAAAAGAAACTTATCCACAAAAAAGTACATCCATCCCTCAACTTATCCACTTGTCCTGGTCATGTTTGTGGTAGTCCACTACCTATATTAGAATTAATTGATTATTGGAAGTGCAGTTTTATAAATAAATGAAGGTATAATATTTTTTAAATGTTCAGTCACAAATTTAAAATGATCCAACCTCTTTTTATAAAGAAGAGAGTAGGATGTATGCGATTCAAGTTGAAAAAACTTTTGAACTCTGAAAACTTTTCTGTGACAGTATAGTAGGTGACAGTAGGGTTGTCACAATGTGAGATTTTGCAAGATTGTCATTCCTGGAAATATTGTGGGTAACCATTTTGACAATTTTTCTTTTCAGGTAGTTTAAATTTAATTTTTTTTGTCTGCTAACGAAATCATATGGGGAGAAAAAAAGCACACACATGGCATAAATTAATATATAAAATTTTGGGGGTGCAAATAGAACCTAAGAGTCACACTTTGTATTAAAAAGTTGCTGAGTTACCCAGTGCTACCCAGGTCAAAAAGGTGCAAAAGTAGAATGGTAAAAAATAATAAAACATTATATAATCAGCAAACTGTCTTCCATAAAATGTCATGGAAAGATGTTAACTGCTTGTGGGAACAGTTAACACTGGGAGCTACGAGGAGATGGCTGCTGGCTGTGTGTTTGCAGGGGGGGGTGCCATTGTATCACAGCACACAGTCCCATACTGCATTAACCTTGTGCAGTCAATATGTTTTTATGCATTTTCATGCCATTTTTCATCTATGCTATAAACTGTAAGTGCTGAATCATGTCATAGTGTATGTTTTCTTACGGCTGTCAGCAGACGCTATTGCCACACTACAACATCATTCATGTACTATACATTATGCTCATTTGCTTGCCAGAATTCCTGTAAATTTTTAAAAATTGTTTTTTTTGTCCATTTCTTTTTTCATTATTGTATATATTCTTATTTATTTATCATTGACCATTGTAAGTGTGAGTCCATTGTATATTGAGTACCTTGTAAGTTGAGGACAGTCTATACTAGGTTTCTTAATAATTTTTTATGGGGAGGTCTTTAGTTTTGCTATTTCATCTATAGTGGGTTCTGGGGGGTGTAGCCACAAAGTTAGTAGTTAGGAGATGTCATCCTGGCCTGTCACCCGAAATATAGTTAGTAACTGACTGGTTCTCTAGAGTGGGATGGTATTTTTAGAGGTTTTATGTTTATATTCTGGCTTCACTTTTCTGGTCCTTTTTGCATCTCTGCCCCTCTCGATGTTTACTTCTTTCTCTTTCTCTTACTGTCTTTTTCCTGTTTTTTTTTCAAAACCAGATCACATGTTAAAATTTGCGCAAACTGTGCAACAAACTGTATGACTGGGGTTAATACTGTTTTAAATCAGAAAAAATTATCAGTTTCAATGGCCATATAATTAGGGGTCGAAGACTTAACTGTTTAATATTGTCCTTAAGTCTTATAAAGATATGTCAGTCTTATTTCTTTTTGATTAACAACTGAACTGCATGTAACTGCTGTGGTCTATACTGACTCTTTCCTGTTTATATGGAGAATCGAAATAATAACTATTTTTTGTGCCCATTAATTCTTTTATATTGTTTTTGTTGATATGTTACTGTGAGCCAGTATTGCTGTTGCAACAATACTGTGTTACTTCACATGAACTTCTGCACTTCAAGCAACACAGGACAATAAAACAGTGTAAGCAGAGAAAAGGAAATCTGCTCATCTAACCCTAAACATCAAAAAAGCACCATATACCTACCTCTATTTATTCTCTGGGTCCTTTCTGTAAAAGTTGGAGTTAAGACAAAATATGAAAATATGAAATATAAAATCTATTTGTAAAAGATGTAAAAAACCCACCGATCTCTGTCTATCTCTTATTATCGACTTCCTCTAACCCCCCCCTTCTCTTCAGTCTGAGGACATTTTGCTACCCTTGGTGGAAAAAAGTGGAAAAGTACAGAAATTTTAGAAATGGTGAAGAAAATGCAATAAATCCAGTTCTGAATGTTTTGGTCTTCAAAAGTCTGTAACTCAGATGTTTATAACATAAGGTACAAATGTATTAAAAGACAAATTACAAACTATAAATTAACCTCAAATGAATTGTTACCAGAGCAATACTGCCAATTTTTCATGCTTTATTTCTGTTAGTGGCTTAAAAGTTGGTGCTTTCTTTTGAGACCTTCCTATGTATGACCTGTCCTCATTTCTGTCAATGTGTGTGCAGATAACTATAAGAAATGAACACAACACAGAAACAATTTGCACATATTAAATAAAAGCCTCAGATTTTGCATCTAAGACAGCACCAAATTTCATGTTGTGTAGCGTTTTTTCTAAGCCCACAGTGTCATCTGAACCGGCTCTCCTCTGTGGAAAGCGTACTTTCCCGAAACTCTGCACTGCTGCTGTAACATACGCCATCATATCACACATAAAATCAGCTGTTTTCCTTTTAATAATTATGTGGCCAAATGTATCATCAGAATAAACAGAAAACAGATTATATATGGTAAACAAACATATATTTAAAACAAGTTGGATATGAAGGCAACTTTATATTCAAAAGTACCAAAGCTGAATAAGAAGGGTACAGGAAGAGCTTTAGTAAACCCTTTATACATCAAGATAAAGATTATCTGCGGATTTAATCATAAAAGCAGCGGCTCTTTTGACACGTTAATGAAAGAAATATGTAATCATTAATGATGCATCTGTACAACACCCTTGACCTGAAGATTACTTGATAAGCAATAATAATCCTAACCTAAACCTAGAAAAAAGCAGGGTGAGAATTTTTTTTTTTTTTTAAATTTTTCATTCTGAATAGCTCATTAAACCTTGGAGGATCCACTTGGGAAAATGAACTACAGATTTGTTAATAGTTTTGGGTGTATGCCAGACATCAAGGTTAAAATCTTTCCTCAGAATTTAGCTGGATCTTTCATGTAGGTGCTCTGTACAAAGTCCTTCCAGAGGGCGAGTGATCTGACAGCAGACTGCCTAATTCATTTTGAGGCAAATTTGAAGGGACTGCATTCATGCAGAACTTTTTTCTGCTTTTGTTCCAAACTATCCATGCTAATCTTATCAATAATCAAGTAAAGGAGGTTTAAGATAGCACCGTGATTATGGTTGTTTAAGCCAATTTAGTCAGTGCAATCCTTTGAACAAAAGTACATTTGTTCAATTACTCTGTCCATGTTTCCTGAATAAAACATGAACACACACAATAAGGTCTTGAGCTCATTTTGAAAGAAAAATATATCCAAAAATACACTGTTAAATGTGTGAGTCCCTTTCTTCTTTTGCATGAAAATTCTTCATGGATACCTAATAAGGTTGGACTTAAAAAACTGAATTTTTTTTGCTCCTTCTATACGTTTAACCTTTATCACCTCGTTGTGGTACTTTTTAGTTAATTAGTTTCATTTGAGTTAAAGCAGCTACAAAAGATAGAAGTTGTACTCAATACTTACATCCCATGAAATCCCCCCTCTTAACCCAACCTCCCACCTGATAAAGGAATGAAAAAGATCTTTCACGTTCACTATTCAGTCTCCAAATTTCTAAAGTCCTTTTTTAGCAGAATTCTTCAACCTTCAAGAGAACAGTTGAAGAAAGAAGATATCCAGAAGTGAATGCAGCCAGTTTATTACTGACAAATTGTGAAATATGTAATGCTGAACAGCAATCCTCTTGGCTGCAGTCAAACCTGTCAGCCAGATTTGTCGAGTCCTTTCGGAAAATTTGGAGTCATCATTATCAACATTCTTCATCCAAAAATCATGTGCTTCTGGGCAGTCCCACATAATGTGCATGAAGATCCCCAGTGCTCCATGTGGACAGTAAGTACAAGGTTCAGGGATCGCTTTATTGTCATTCTGCACTTATGCAGGTGTACAAGAAAGACAAAATATAGCTTCTCCTGGACTATGGCATACATACCGCACCATGTGTTATAAACAGGCAAATGAATGACAATATTAAGTGTTTCCTATTTAGGTAAATGGTGTTTACAGAGTTTTATCGTGTTGAAGTCATGGGTTGATAGTCATATAGGTGTTTTCCGATGGGCTGCGAGTGAAATATTTTTGGTTTTCAGCATTTAAAATAATGGCAAAAGACACTCTGTATCTCAAGAATTTGGCATTAAGGACGAATTGGATTCAGATACCAAAGAAATACTGTATTTAAAAATGTAGTTTATATTTTAACAATTTGGTAAAGGATACTGAAATGATTTATTTAGTATGGATAACATACAATAATTCCTCTTTCTCTCATTGGTTTTAACCAGAAGGATTAACAGACTAAGTTGTGTTTTTTCTCCTGTTTTACTCCGTCACTGTATTTTTACATGTTACCATTGGTACTTTGTCCTGTCCATCTCCATTAATGATGATGTCGTCACCCTCATTCCAACCAAACTTATTTAGCAGAGTTTAGTAAGGGTGCCAGTAGATGCTGAAGACCTTTATTTGTCCTTTTGTTTGTGCCTACTTGAGTTAGTTAGATTAGCTTGCACAATATTATTAGGTATATTTGTTTGGTTTTGATTTCTTTTTTCGTTTGGCACCACTCATGTTTGTTTCCCTGTGTGTCTTTATGTATTTGTAAGAAAATGTACATATAATATCACTTTTCACATTTGCACTTTTGTGCAGTAAATCATTTTTGCCCCCGTTCCCCCTGGTTTTCCCTTATTTTGGTCCACATCCAAATCCCGTGTCCACCCAGTTCTAATTTTACAACCCTATACTCCTAGGTGCTTTAGAGTCAATAATGAATTTAGAATAAATAAAAGACAGTCTAAATAAGCTGCATAAAGCCATATTCTTATGAAGGCTTCTTGAATCCAGGGATCTATTGGGTGTTGTTTTAGCTCCAAGCCACATGAAAATGGAAGTCTGAGTCTGAAGTAATAGAATAATGAATATTTAGGTATGCCTTAGCATGAAACTGGTTCTTCAGAACTAAAAATTGAGTTGTTCCCAATAATGTTTTCTAGAACCCGTATTTCTATTTCTGCCTGAGCATTGTGAAATAAGTTTGATACCTGTTGCTAAGTTATTATTATGCCAAATTAGAGAGGTTTTATTCCATTTAATTTTAACCATCAGATAGCTGTCTGTAGCCTTAAAGGTTTGTAGCATAAATGACTATACCATATTCCAAATGATATATATATATATATATATATATATATAGACATATATATGTGTGTGTGTGTGTGTGTGTGTGTGTGTGTGTATGTAATGTATATATAATGTAATGGGAGCTATAATATTTTCTATTTTCTATTTTCCTCCAAGGTAGTTTAGTATTAGGGTCTAATCATTGCTTGAGGGAATACAAGTCATTTCAGGAGGCTAAACTGTCCTTTAATTTATTTTGTTGTAATGTCGATCATTTCATGCAGGGGTGTATCCCACTCTAGATATATTTAGTAAAGTCTACCTTAGGCTAATGCTCAGCTAGGGATGCAAATGATGGCATAGAAATAACAGTTTATTCATGGTAGGATATTTATTTTTACTACTGACATGCAGGATGGAATTGAAGCTGGCAGGGCTGCCAAACTGTTGATCAGATTTGTTTTTGCCACCAAGGTGTCAGATACCTGGTTTTTAATTGGGATATCTGTGCACATAGTTACCTCATTCTTTTCCTTTTTAAATTCTTATTTTGAAGAAGCTGAATAAACTCCCCTACTCAAAATCCTGATCCCACAAACAGAGCCACCCAGCCAAAGAAATGGCACATGCAATTTGCACAGGGCTTTTTGTCTTGAACCTATAATGCATTTGATTTTAAGTCACTCCCGCTACACTGAACAATAAATAACTTACTAAACATGACTAGTACTATGCAGCGAAACAAATGAATACATCCAAATAGATTAAAACTAGGGAAACTAACAGTGTACATAATTGTTTCCAGGGACTATAACATTAAGCTGATCACACAGGGAACAGCGACTCTTGAGAAATGTATAACATAGCAGAAAGTGAAAATCACAATAAACAATAATTGCTAAGGATGATAAATAGCTAACATTAATTTACTAGTAGATGGTTTGCAAATACCAAAATGTTAAGAGGTCTTTGCATATTGAAATGTGAGGAAATGAGTTTTCCCGTCGTGGAGGAGGTACAGTTTTGCGTTTTTAGCTGTGCAATAATATCTTGTACTGTACTGTATTTTCTGGATAGTGAGTTGGGCTTTTTTCTCACCTCGTAGTGCAACGTACACACCAGTGAAATGTACATAATAAAAAATTTGCATACAATGTACGGAACTGTATAACGTGATGTCTTACTCCATAGTTTTGTTAGGTGATTACAGAATATTTACCGAAACATCCAAGAATGCTATGGAGGATAACGTTGTTGATCAAGAGGCATCAATGCACCTCCTGCCACAAATTGCTGAGCTTTTCAATAGCAATATTGAAGATAACAGTTTAGACAGTTTCATCAGTACTGACAAGAACTTGGAATAACATGTTTGCAATTTGTCCCAATGCGTTTCATAATGTACATTGCATACTGATTTTTAAATGTCATGTTTGGGCAGCTTTTATATCTACAATTATCTAATAACAATGTCAAGGCCTGTGTGCTATTGTTATTTCCACCACTGATTTGCCAATAATGTTTTATTTTAAATCAAGACGTTATTACCTTAATTACATTACGTTGTATTACAATTACATTAATAAACTATTAATGAAATTACGCATCTTTCTGAGTGTACTCAGCAAAATCCAGTTTTAATCAGTTTATAGGGAGCTGTTGCGAATACGAATGCATGTGTGGCCTGGTGTACCCATTCCGGCAGATATGTGCATTTTTATAGTATGGAACTTACAGTCCAGAAAATATGGTGTAAGCGAACTGTCCAGCTTGACCAGGCTCACAAATCAACAGAAGGGCTTGCATCTTTCACCTGAAAGTTTTTTCACGTATGCAATGCAAATGTAAATCTAAATTAAATAAGCCTAACAATGTCAGAAGGAGAGAGTCTTCTGCAAAATATTGTGCTGTGATGAGTTTTTTCTTGCTAAATAAGTTTTCCAACATGGGGTTACAGGTGACACCTCTACTCTGCCCTCTTTCCCAAATTGGAAACCGCAAACTCACTCTTTTCTGTACTGGAAATGATTGCAGGCGATTTTGCGAGATTGACGTTGAAGTTAGATATAAGGTTACGTTTTTTTAAATATATGAATTGCACTGGGAACTGAATCAAGGTGTTGTCTGCATATAGTGACAGTGTCTGACTAGAAGAACCTATTTTAATCAGAAAGATTGAAATGCATCTACTAATATTATTCTGTGAGTGGTTCTAGAGAAAGATTGAAAATCAGAGGGGATCGCAGGCAACCTTATCTTGCCCCCTGAAATAGTCCAAATGAGTCAGAGTAACAGTCTCAGATCAACCCCAAGCTGTGGGATTTGAATATAACATTTTGATCATGCTAATAAATTCTCTGCAAAACTTAATTTTTTCAAGAATTCTCCATAGGTATTGCCGCTCTACCCTGTTGAAGACCTTCTGGCATCTAGAGAAAGACCACAAGGAGTGGAAATCTTCTTAACTTCATTTATGACATGGAAGAGTCTTCATGTATTGCTTAAAGGAATGCACTCCTTCATAAACCCTGTTTGATCTGAATGTATTAAGTTCCCCACAACCTTTAACCTGAGTGCTAATACTCCTGCAAACATTTTCAGATTTGCATTAATCTAGGAGATAAAGTGGTAATTTCCGCATTCTCGCAAATTTTTATCTGGTGTAGCTATGACAGAAATAAGTGCTGTTTTCTGTGGAGGTGACCATTCTCAGTAGAAAATTTTCCTGGATTCAATAATACTGGTCTCAAGATTTCCCAAAGTGTACGATAAAATTCAGCTGGTAGACCGTCAATTCCTGCAGAGTAGTTCTTTGTAGTTCTTCTCCTAGTCTTTGTCACCAGTTGTACATTTTTTAAAAAAATTGGTGTGTCTTTTTTTTCTGTGTCATCTATAGGTAGGGTTGATAAGATTAAGCTTTTGGAAAAAGGAAAAATTGTTTTTCAGATGGGAGTAAGTTATTTATACAGAAATGAGCAAAAAAGGATTTAAATGCTTTTGTGGGGGCAGCAGATTGATGATATGGACCTCCTGTTCTCTTGTGATTTAAGCACTAAACTTTCAGTTGGCACTTTTTCTTTCTGAAGTATTTCTTTTTAAGTTCTTTTTTTAATAGCTTATATTTTCCAAGTTCTGATTCCATGATCTTTTAAGATGGGAAGCAAACCCAACAGCTCAGGTTCATGACATTCCAAAAAAATCCTTTTATTGAGGTTCAAACCAACACTGGATCCTTTGCAAAGGATGTCTGTAAATTCTAAAAATGTTGGCCTTAGCTGTGAAATTAATTCTTTGTTCTACAAAAGTACAGCATTTGATCTCTGAGGTTTTATTTGCTCTGGATGTTTTAATTTTTAGAGTCAAAATTGAAAGATGTTGTGATTTGATTGTGGTCTGAAATATGTCTAGGAAGGAAATCTAGAACAGATAATGTGGGAACCAAGTCATCCGAGAAGAGAGTGTAGTCTATTCTGGAAAACATTTTGAGCTGGGAATAAAAGCATGTGCAATCTCCAGCTGTTGGCTTTCTGAAGGCATCATATATCTATCAATTTCAAATATTTAGCTAGATTCCAGGCAGCTTCTGACTTGGGTAGCTGAGGTAACTCTGGATGTCCTATCTAAGATGTTATCAAAGAATGCATTCCTATCAGAATTAAAAATTGGGCAGTAATCTGGGCTCAGTAATTCTTTCTAAATGTTTGGGGAAGTGGCAAGGCTGCTCAGGGAGTAGTGCTGTCACATCACAGTCCTTGAGAGTGAGTTTGAGCTAACTCTGTGTGGAGCTTGTATGTCCCCCTTGTGCATTAGTTCCCACCGGGTGCAGTTTCCTCCCACAGTTCAAAATCATTCAATTCAGGTTGAAATTGCCTTTAGTGCATGAATGTGTGGTCATTCTATGATGGACTGACATCCTATTCCAGAGCTTTTTCATAGCCTAGCACCCTCTGTTTCCGGGATAGGCTCCAGACTGCCACGACCGACCTCATGATAAATGGATGATGGATGTATGGATGTTTGGGGAAAACGATGGGCCAAAAATGGTTGGAGTATAGAGACTTACAAAGGCCACATTTTACCTGTAAAGTAGTACAGGAAAATGCTAGTTTTACTGAGGAGTCTGAACTAGTCTCCCCCTCCTATTGTTCATAAACACATAGTTAAATTGAGATTTTTACTCCATTAGAAATTATACAATGGGTTATGGGTAGAAACATGAACAGGACATTAGTGAACAAACAGTTTCCTTATACCAACACAGTTAAACATTTACTTCTATTAGGTAAAAATAACTAATTGGACCACAGACGTGTGTGTGAAGAGCAGTGATAAATCGCCTTGTAAACATATATCATGAACATGTTAATTTATGGCCAAAACTCAAGTTGTCCTTATACTTAAAACAACATCCATATTAGTAAGGCTTGATAATCGTCACTATGAAATAAGTATGTGCAGACATTCATACCTTTCTTTACAATGTAGTGGAGAAATATCACCACCATCAGATCACCTGGTTAACCTAAATTACCTTAACTGGACTGTTGTTTTTCCATTTTGGTGAACCTTTGCACTATTGCTGACTTGAGGTGTCAACTTAGTGGCATTAGTGAAGTACTTTTCTGCCTCTTCTGAAGATTCAAATGATAACTTCTGTTCATGTTTGTTAATACACAGGATGGTGGGGTACACCAAGAATGAGTTTATGTCCTTCTGTTGGAGTTTTGCCTGGATCTCATTGTATTTGTTAATCATCTGACCTGTTTCGAATAAATAATCAACATAGAACTCCAAGTGATTGCTGTCTGGAAGTGTGCCCTGTATTATAGCTTGGTGATCCTGGTGCATTACCAGCGTAAAAATCATGGTGTGGGCTGAGGACAAGTTGTGGAAGAAGATTTAGGGGGCTCTGTATATATCTGTTGGAGCAGATGTCTCCTTAAATTGTGGGATCCACGTAGGAAACGCTGAATGCACATAGCTGACTGTATCGTCGCCCTCTTCCCCTTATAGGACAGTTGACCAGCTTTATGCTATTTCTTCTTGCTCTGCCTTCCATTTTGTTCACCTTTTTTTCTTCAGTGCCTAAGCTAGGTGACGTGCACCCTGGATAGGACACCATTCCATTGCAGGGTAGCCACACATACACATCACACACTATGAGCATGAGTCAGTCATTTTTTTTTTTAATTTATATGATGCAGGCCATTTCACCATGCACACAGGCACTCTCAGTGTTGAGAATCTGGAAGCCGCAGGCACCTGACAGGTGTGTAGACAGGTGTGTGCACAGCCAATACACCCTGACTGTTCTAAAACCCTGTTGCCTCTGGCAGTGTTGTGGAACTCACAGCATCCACTTTTTGTCAGGTACTGAACAGAGATGCTTTTACTATTTATTCCAAGGCTGGGTTACAGCACCAAGCCTGAGATCAAAGTTAGCAGCGGACAAGTTTGAGCTTGCCCTGGCAATATAAGAACAACAAGAAACACGTAAAAGCGCAGAAACCTATTTTGTTTCTTGGAATTGAAATCTTCAAGTGAAAGTCAGCTATGCACCCAGGCAACCCTTTGAGCAATTTATAAATATTGTATTAGTATGCATAATATGTCTGTAGAGTCACAGGTATATCTTGCAGATGTTACAGCTGTCATTGGGTTGAAAGTATGCTATAAATGTGTGTTGTAAAGGTATCAGTAACTCATATTAGAACACGTACAATGTATATGTTTACTAATGCTTTAGTTATTAGATGTTTGTTGCCAGGGCTGGGTTTCTGAAGATCATAGTGCTTTAATTTATTCCAGTTTAAAAACAGAATTTTTTTTTGCTGCATCATTTTTTTAAGGATGATCGGTTGAAATGTCTGCATTTCCTAAAAATGAATGTAATATAATTGAATATAATTAAAAACAATGGTATCTCCTTTGCTGTATGTGTCTCTTCTTCCACATTTTTTTTTCTGGAAAATATATATGCTGATGTTAAATATTATGCTAAAGTTCATTTCCTTACACTTTCCAGGATCTCAGAGGGAAGCTATATAAAATCCACTTTAATCACAGAATGAAAGGGGTTGTACTCATGTTTGAATTACAGGTTTAACCAATTTTTCGGTGCTGATTCTTCAAAAGAGTCATTAGATGAATGGTGCCTCAACGAGAGAAAAAAATATGCACAAAAATAGTATTATAAATCAAACAGCAATGCATCTGCTTTCATTGTGATACTGAGCTGGATTTTATTTAGCTTTTGTCACAAGGTCCCATTACAGATGCTGCATTGAAAACATCTACCAACCAGGGGCCACAACAAGCTCCACCCAGGACAGTGGACCCTTTCCTTCAACCTTTGCATGAATTATTTTATAATAAGAATTTAATTTAATTTTATTTTATATCATTTTTTTGCCCCCTCTGCCCCAAAAAAGATATTAAACAATAAAAAGTTATTAAACAATAAGCTTATCACTAATTAGCCATAACACTTCCCGCCCATTCAGACACTCAGTAAGCAGGATTAATATTAATGAGAAAACAGGCAACCCTTACACCGTTTGAGAAATACAAGAAGTCCACAGTACCTGTCTTTTTCAGCTTTGAGATACTCTTTTTTAAGATTTCGGAGGATGTGCAAGTTTAAGTGAAAATAACCGTTCACGGTATACTAAAGTCCTAAACTGAAAGCAAAAAACTATATTTCATTCCATTACTGAATTCAGGGTTGATTGTCAGAGTTCATTATGAATTCTATAGTCTAACACACAGTGACTGTCAGCCAGTGCAGAACATTTTTGAACCCATGAAGTAAGTATTTAACTGTTCTAAAACTTGGGTCTATAACACCACACATTTATTGCCATCCATGTGGCTTCTGGAAATAAATAATAGGGCTTGTCTGTGATGTACAGAAGTTGTCAGAGCCAGTGCACTGTAGAACCCTGGAAAGAGCAGGGTCATTTTCTCCACTGAGGTTTTGCTGGAAGTTATCACGGAGCTGCAGGTCCTTCGAGAGCAATATTGGATGTCTGCTGGTCCAACAAACCTGCTATTGCTGAGAAGTGATTTCTCCAGCTTTAATATATGGCCATGATGATTACTACTATTGCCTATATCATGCCTCAACCTGTTGTGCTTGTGGGCCTGGATATTATCCCTCAAGGCCATACAGCAATATGGTTTTGAAGGACATGAAATGCCTCAAGAAATCTATTTTCCTTGATCCTCCTCTCCTCACTCAGCAACCATACAGAATGTTCCTCAGGCTGTAATGTTAGCCAGATCACAGTTAAAAAAAAAGCAAGTAAATAAGTCTTTGTGATATGAAAAGGAAATTATAGTGCAATCATTACTAAAGCCAAGAGAATGGCAGATTTTTAACACCTGATGTGTAGCAGCTCTTTTTATTTACTTAGATATTTTTATTTAAACAAAAAAAGTTTGGAAGTAGAACATAAAAACTTGTAAAGGATAATTACTGCCCTCAGAATAATCCTCAACACACCACACAATAATTTATGTATTTAAATTCATTTATTGAATAAGTCTACATAAATCATTGTAGGATAGATACATAAGTACAGGTTTTTAGATTATAGATGGATAAGTCAATGTAATGCAGTTACTGTATAAAAGATGAGTAAGACAGATTGTGAGTATTCATACACCTTCCCCTTCAGCCTCTAAAAGGGGAAGAGTACACACTGCCATAAATACAAGATGCCTGGAAAACCAGAACTTAGGCTTGTTATTACTGATGCTATGTAGATGTTGTTATACAGTGTATTATACACGTTAGCTGAAATGAAAACAAAGAACTTCTTCACCCATCACACATAAAAATATAAATACTTCTTCTTCAAAAAAAGTTTAATTTCCTCCTTCCACTGTTTTAAAATGCCCAAAAATGAAAGCACAAAAACATTATTCAAATAAGGTATGTATAGTAAATCTTCACATACATTATCACACTATTGCAACACATTTTTAACTGAATACAAATATAATGTAAAAAAGCTTTTGTATAATTTCTGAGTTGGCATGTGCAACATACCAGGACTATATCATTTTGGCCTGTTCTAAGTACTTCCGAACCTGCACATTTATTTATTTTTGGCTGATAAAAAGCTTTGATTGTATACATCAAATTTACTGTCTGACTAGGATTGTGTTTTTGTCATTTTAGCAAATTATGTATTAATGTACATTATTGAAAAATAGTTTTCTAAAATAAGTTGAATTTAGAAACTTCCAAAAATCTCTATTTAATGTTCCTTACTCTGCAGTATTTGTCCACATTAAATATGCAATCCGTTACTTCGGCCTTGTTCTTCTGAGCCTTTTCCACCCTGCAGAACTCTTACTATGCTACAGATCTTATTTCCATAAGCACTGAACTTCACAGTGGGTAACCAAGCTGATATGCAATATTCAATGGCAAACACTAACCCAAAAACGATCCCTTTCTCAGGAGATGTTGCTGGATTTGGGCTTTTCGCCACCCATCCCAATACTGCACTTTCAGATTATTTCTTATCAGCCTCAAGGTAACTGCTGGAGCACCAGACCCAGAAAAGTCACTGAAGGCTTTGCATCAACTGCTTTTCATAGACAAACTACTGAAGAGCAGAAATTGTTTTCACTGAGTGCTTTCTTGAACGACAGACGTAAATTTTAGTATTTACTTTGCACTAGTATGGGTCTTTTGGCTGCTTTGAAAGCAAAATGAAAACACAGTTCCTACAGCTCTAACTTTTTCTCTTAGAACATGACAACAGAAATGCCTGCTCTCACATTTTGCAGTGGCATATTGTTTAAAGATATTAAGCAGATGATATCACTTTTGAAAACAAAAGCCTTTTTTTCCTTCAAATATCCAGCACAGATGATGTTGAGTTTCTGTTGGTAGGAACAATCAGTGTATCTCATTCATCTACCAGGACAATCTGCTGGTAGTTGGGTTCACATCTCTGACATACTCGTTCCCTCCTATGTGAAGTCCGGTGGCTCTCCTTATTCAAGGACTGTACCACTCAGACACTATATTACAGTGCTCACAGTGCTGACCGAAACCCTGATACGGCCCATAGACCCCAGCAACTGACTGAGATGAAAATCCATCCATTATTCTTAACTGCTTGTCCTGGACAGGGTCACAGTGGTCTGGAGCATATCCCAGAATCACTAGATGCCAGGCGAGCAGCCCACACTCTCGACTTGACACCACACACACTCACCCTATGGGTCACTGCAAAGCGGCAGCATTTAGTGCAAGAGCTAAATTCCACATATTAAATTTCTTTATTAAAATTGCTAATAGAAGTGAATAAATGAAAATCCATACAAACAACACCTGCTCCACAACCTAGGGACAAAATTAGAAGGTTGTTTTGACTTGTTCATCAATTCAAACTCACTTTTGTCACCAAATCACATTCAATACAAATTTGTTAATACAGATGTGTTCATCCCAAGCAGAATAGCCTCCTGTGACAAGAGCTTATCAAATTTTAAAAATTACTGGAAAAACTTTTTTTCTACAGCCTTCAAACCAGTCCCAATGACTGCCTAATTCAACCCATATGCATGGATCACAAAAGGAGTTGTAAACACTGTGGAAGGGAGTTCATTACAAGCAGGTCCAACACTCCTGTGCTGACTGAGTGCATTTTACTAACAACTGAATGCTTAGTACATAAACACAGATTGCTTATGCTCTGCAACAGAAACAAATGTAAAAAAAAAAACAGATAAATGAATAAAGTGCAGTCGAAATAAACAATGCAGACAATTAGTACCTCAAAAGTTTGTAACATGAAGTGCCAGTGTACACTATATGCATTTTTATTTGTTACCATGTTAAATGTTCCAGGAGTGCAGGGAAACGTAAGGTAATATATTCTACTGAAGCAGTTTAAAGCTTAGAGATTTGAGAAGATCAAAAAAATTCAGCTCCACCAGTCTCTGGAAGCTTCATTTTTAATCAAAACTCACGCTTGTCCAGGTGCCCAGTGCCACTGTCCTCTCCTGAGGATTACCACACCACACAGCTGCTAATGAAAGAGCTCTGAGCAGTTTATTTGCTAATTCTTAAAGGTACTAAAGACTGCCAGAGCAAATATGCTCAATTCTCAGCCTTAATTGCCCTTTCCCTGGGGGTTCCTTAAAAAAGTCCAAACGGTCTACAAAGCAGAAAATGCCAACAGTAAAATTAATACTGACATGGCAAAAACAACATTTCTTCAGTAGGTACTTCTTGTTGCAAAGGCATTGAAATACTGTTCACCTTGAAATTCTAACTAAAATATGATCTAGAATCAAATATTTCATATGATTTGTAAAACCTTCCGTCACAATGGAATAGGAAATCAAACAAAAACCCTAGCTGATAGTGTTAACGTTTGTTTCGTTTTATTTTTTATACCGTTGCATTTCTGTTCAACTTAAAACTTAAAACTTTAACTTTAAAAATATATTTCACAATGTGAAATTCAGAAAAATAGCTTTAATATGCATTTTTCAATAAAAATCAGCCAACATTTTAGACTGTGCTTGTAAGCTAAAAAAAAAAAACTTGGCATTTTAGCAAAACATGCTCACCTGTGTAGATAAGGGGAGGAAAAAAAAGCGGAGAAATTTCTAATATGTCCTTACAGGAATATGCCTCTATAAAGTTGAAAAACATGAAAAGCATTGCCATGGCAACCAGTTGTCAGCATTTTCTAATGTAATGCAGCAGAGCACAAGGTGATTGTGTCCCAGTGTGGGGTTCTCTCTCTGCCAGCACTGCCTTCAGCCAGGCCTTCTGCGTCTTTCACACAGTTGCCTCTCATCTCACTAACAAGACCAACTGAGCCGCTGTGATGCCGGTAAAGAACAAGACACACAAGTAGAGGTGAGGGGCACCTGCTCTGGTGACTACCAGCAAACACTGACTAAATAACTCCACTGGTGTAATATTCGCTTAAATAGTGCCTTTTCTTTTATAAGAAAGAAGTGGAAGACCAGTGTGAGATGTGAGACACAGTGGCTTCACTGCACAGTTTGGCAGCCTGTCAATATCTGTGCTGCACAGGGGCACGTTCAGGTGTGGCCTCTAATTCCACAGCTTCTTAATTTGATTCTCAGCTGAACGTTCCTTTCCAGTTATAGACTAGAGAGCAAAGCTGTGATCCCACCTGCCTCTGTGTCACACAGCTAAACGTGTCATGCTTAAATTAAATGCACTTTGCCCAAAAAAAGATCTTATAAAGTGCTGATGACAGAATTCCATCCCGGACCATTTGATGTAGTGCTTTCATTTCATCCTGTGGCTGGTTCCTCAACCAATGTTAATGTATTAAAATGCCAGTAATGATCATTTAATTTTCCAAAAGTCTTCATGTGTCACTACAACGATCATAAGAACTTAATGCAATTTACAATGACCAATCCAGTCAGTACCTGTACAATGTTTGCTGTACTACTACATAAAAAATACTTTTCTAGCACAGATATCATCTTCCAAAAACGTAATTCAACTTGGAGAAAAACAATGAGTTTCTCAAAGAAACTGGAATACCCATAACCCAAGTTGAAATAAATAAGGTTCACAGGAGCACTTTCAGACACTGAGGTCCCTTTCAAAACCATTACTTGAATAATTTAGGATGTTACATTTATATAACTAAGAAAACACACAAAATTCAAAGTAACTTGTGAAGTAAACGCAAACTGTCAGGTAAAGCCTCTGCTTTGTAGTTAGAAATTGATTTCCTCATTAAATAAACCACAGCAAGAAACAGAGAAAGACAGCAGCATTTGCCAAAAACAAAAAAACGCCAGGAGCAAATATACACTACTCTGACTGGACCACTATTGTTCGTGTTGGCTGTAACATTTGTTTTTCTCTCAGGGAAAAAAAAAGCACTACCACCACTGCCAATAAACAGACCCAGATCTAACCCTAATGCTAAGTGCAGCCCCCTCCCCCTCTGGGAAGCCACCTCTCTCTTGGGCCAGCCTGGCTGGGTGAAGGTGTGGGCTGCTTTGCCATTTGTCCAGCATTTCCGTTCCAGGCCACCCACATCCCCTCTCACACAGTGCGCACAAATATCCCTCAGATCTCTAGGAAACTGACAGACTAAGGAGAGGCCATGACGCCGGGGGGGGGGGGGGGGGTGGGGCCCGGGGTTGGGGAAAG